>WEKY01015133.1:496-45812 GCA_013390045.1 Picathartes gymnocephalus
CACGCCCCTTCCTCCCTCATCCCCCCCTTTATTTATTTTCTTTGAAGAGACTCGAATTCCCGAGCGGGTCCGGGTGACGGGAATCACCGCTACTGTTCATGAGATCAATGTGAAATGTCTTGTTCCCATCGTGCACTGATCATGAGTATTGTGTAAAGGATCTACTTGAGTGTGCAAGCAAGGGGAGCCGCCACATGCTGCTATATGAATTCTTCTAGAACAAACCCAACGAACTGCAAACCTGCGGGGGGGGAAAGAGAAAAAACCCTTCTTTCTTCTGTCATTGTTGCTTTTCCAGTGGTATTGCGCATGCAAACAGGAGCATTTTGTGTCTTCGGGGAAAAAAAAAAAAAGGAAAAAACGCATAAAAAAAAAATCAAAAGAAAAACCTTAATGAGAGATGGCTGTAAAATTACACCCATGCACAAAGACCCGCCACCACCCCGACACTGCAGTCTCGAGCCGGTATTCCCGTATCAGGCCTGGGGACTGAGACCTTCTTTTTGGGTTTTATCGGTTTTTTTTCTCCGTGTGCTCAGTTCTAGTTTAGTTCTGGTCCACTGGCGTTAAACTGGCGAACGAGAGGGAGAAATAACGTGCCATTTATTTTTATTTTTGATTTTTCACTTGAAGCTCTTCATGGCTGTACATTGGACCCTGCTAATGATACATGTGTACGTACGTTTTTTTAGTGCAATCTCTTCTGTAGATCTTTGTTGACCAAATTGATGGGTATTGTTACTTATTAATTTATATTTGTCTCATTTTGTATGTATGTGTATAGTGCGTTTGTAAGTATGTGTGGTTTATAACCCGATCGACTGTGTCATGGGGCTCAGTGTGCCTGTAATTTAATCCCCTCCCCTTATTTTTATTTATTTTTGTACTGTGCTGATTAAATAAAAATGCACTGACCATCCATTACACGGCAGCGGCTCGTGGCCGAGTCTTTTCTGCGCTCCCACCCCTCGGACGCTGGGAACGGGATTTGTGTTGACGACAGAGGGTTTAACGCAGCCGCCGCTTTAATCGCGTTACCGGCGCCGGGGTCAGCCCCTGGTGGGAGAGTGGCGGGGCCGGCAGAACCGGAGGGGGAAAATCGGGATACTGGGATATTGGGACACCGATCCCTCAGGGCATCATCGCCCTGAGCCCCCGTGCCGGCAAGAACAGACAGCGCCATGGTGGGATGCAACTAATTGCTTTCTTTTATTATTTATTACAGTGAATTATGTAAACAAAACCCAGGTCCACTATAGTAGGCTTTTTTCTGCTTTTTTACACATAAAATGTCAGCGATTTATAAAAAAAAAACAAACCAAAACCAAAAAGGGTTCATTGCATTATCGCCCGTGGCTGAGAATTGAAGTTTCAATTTAGAAATAGTTAATTTATGGGAAAACCAGGAATATATATCTTTTATATATTTATATATATATTTTTATATATATATAAAACCAGAGCAGGAACAGATAATATATTTTATAAGACACATCTCATGGCATACAATATTGCCATCTCATGGTAGCAGAAATTTCCCAAGCCTGCAATTCGTTGCCGTCCATCCCAATTCCATCCGACCATTCCTTTGGAGAGACAAGGGTACGAAAGTGCTGATCCCACCCCCACCACCTGCCCGGGTTAGTGCGGGGACGTCTGCACCAGGACACGGAAAGCGAGAAGTGCAAATCCAAAGGCACCGCGGCGCCGGGAGTTTCCCTCTGGAGCGGCCCCGGGGGCTGTCCCATGGCTTTGGCGTTGGTGCCGCTCCTCCCGAGGAGCCAGTGTGGAGTGAAAGGAGGTGCTGGAGGGTCCCTGGTGGTCCGGGGTGTTGTGTGAGCATGGCGGGGTCGGGGCTGCTGGTGTCACCTCCCGGCCCAGTGCCAGTGGTGCCTTGGGGCTGTGGCATCTGAAGAGCCCCTTCCCAAGGGCTCGGGGCAGAGCCCCTGGCACAGGACCCTCCAGACATCCCAGAACTGCACACTGGGAGGGGGCACGGGGGGCTGGGATGTGGTGCTGGGATGCTGCTGGGGCTGGTCCAAAGCCAGGGACAACGGGAATGGGAGAGCTCCGGTGTGGGGCCTCCCCAGGCATGGGCTCGTCCCAGTTCATGCAGAGCCAGAGCTGCTCTACACCCGTGTCCCGCCCTGACCTCAGGGGTGGCAGTGAGGTACCACAGCTGCAGCGACCTGTCCCCGTGCCTCGCGTCCATGGCACGGCTTTGGGAAATCTTTTGTTAGTGAGCAGCCTCTTCCAGGCTTTCTGATTCCCAAAATGCTCCATCAAACAAGTGCTCCCCATTTGCCGGCTGGGCTGGGACCCCGAGGGGGGGTCACCACGTAGCCCCCCCATCTCCAGGGCTGGGAATCCTGACCTGACCAGCAGTGCCAGGACAATCCCAATGTACAATCCCAACAGCCTGGGCTGCTCAGGAACCACAGCAGCACCCGGCACAGTGGGAATAAATCACTGGGGAGATCCACGTCCCTCTGTCGAGACAGAGCCCGGGGTTATCTGTGCCGGGCAGGACGAGTCCAACACCCCGACACCCACAGCCCACTGCTGGGAAGAGCCAGGAAAAGTCTTCGGTGGGAGGAGCCTGGGCGCTGGCAGCTGGGGCTGTGCCAGGTTAGTGTTGGATAGTGCAAAGCTTGGCCCCCAAAGCTCCCCCTGTTCCTGGGCTCACCCCTGCTGTGGGTCTCTTTAGCCCTCCCTGACCCCAGCGCTGGCTCAGACATGAAGCCATGTGGATCATCTAAAAATTCAGCAAGACCACAAGGTCCCAATGGGAACCCACTGGCTTTAGGCCCTTGGAGGGGGTAATTAAGGCAAAAAGCAAGGCAGGATTAGCAAAACCAGGCCCTGCACTGGGAAGTCCCCTCTCCAGCCAAGGTGCCTCGATGGGTTAATGAATTCCCGAGGGAAAGCAGCAGGTCTGGCGGAGGTGTCTCCATGTACCATCCCAGCCCTGTGTGCCTGGAGGGGCTGGAGGAGTGTGGAGTGTCTCCGGTGGGGGAAGCCAGCCCTCCCTTCCCAGCCTGGCTCTGGTTCCGTGGGGCTTTGGCCCTACAGAACCTGACTCCCTGAGCCAGGTATCTTTGGTTCCTCCAGAGGAGCCTGCATCATATTGCAAAAACTGACACATGGGAAAGAAACATGGAAGGGAAAATTGGAGAGAGGGTGAGGAATCAATGTGGGTAAGGGAAGTACCAACAAACTTTTTTTTGGGACTAATTCCAAAGGAAGCACTTTCCTGATATTCCAGCCTGGTTTGTAAGATGGAGAACAGGTCACCAGCTACGTTAAGCCTTCATTATGTGTGAATTTGGCTTTTCTAAAGCCCCGGAATTTGGGTGTTCCAAACACTGAGCTTCAGAGGCTGCATTAGGCACCTGACAAGTCGCTGCTGAGCATCTCCCGATGAATCCCGGCGAGTCCCAGTCGCGGGGAGGGCGAGCCCAGCCCCGGCCCGAGGCGGGGGGGCCGTTAATTGCCCGGCACGCAGAGGACGAAGCCTGAGCGGTGCTTGGTGAAATCCGGTTGGGATTGGTTAATCTTGGTCTCCACGGACACGGTGCATTTCCTGCCGTGCAGGCTGCACTGCACCGGGTTGGTGACAGTGACGTGCAGAGTGCGCTTCTCCCTGCGGGGAAAGGGACACGAGTCAGGAGGGACGGGATGGGACGGGACGGGATGGGACGGGACGGGACGGGACGGGATGGGATGGGATGGGATGGGATAGGGCCAAGGCTGAGAGAGGCGTTTTTGGGTCAGGCACATCCCGCAGCCATCCCAAAACTCTGTGTTAAGCCTGAGCTCTGAGCCCAGCTTTGTGCTCCTGCTTGTGAAGATTCCCACTCTAAGATTGGGATCAGTGCCAGTGGGAGGACACAGCTCCATGGGTCAAAGGGTCCAAGGGCTGCTGCCAGCTCGGCCACTGAATGACCCCACAGTGACCTCTCCCAGCCCTGTGCCTGCAGCAGTGACAGGAACATCCCTGGGCTGAGCTCAGAGACTGAAATACAGCCTGGAACAGTGAAAGGAACCACACTGGGGTGGTGGCTGTTCCCAATTCCCCCTCCAGATGGACAGACCAAGCTGGCTGGGACAAAGCTCTGTCCCTGCAGCTTTTAACCCCCCTAACCCAGTTTTGGCACTAAAAATTATTCCCATGGGTGAATTGGGACTTTCTGTGCTCCACGTCAGGTTGTCCATGGCTGTTGGGGTCACTGCCCGTGGGGACATGAGGACAGCAGGGCCAAGGCCTGCCCACCCCTGCTCTGGCAAGGCAGGGACAGGGATTCCTGGCAGGAATGTCCCCCTTTGCTAAAGGCCATAAATGCCCCTGCTCTAAATCCCAAATAATGATCCTTGTGCCATAAATAGAGAAATCACAAATCATGGAATCATTCAGGTTGGAAAAACCCTCTGGGATCATGAAGTCCAACAGTTCCCCCAGCACTGCCAAGGCCACCAGTGAACCATGTCCCTAAGTGCCACATCCACGTGGCTTTAAAATCCCTCCACCACTGCCCTGGGCAGCTGTGTCAGGGTTGGGGAGCCCTTTCCATGCAGAAAGGGAAGAACCCAGCACTGCCACAGCCACACTGATGGCCCAGCTGCTCCGGGGGCTGGGATGGAGCTGAGGCCAAGCTGATGTCCCGGCTCCAGCCACGATCCCTTGGGACCAGCCAAGAGTCCCCGGAGATCCCCCAGGAGAGGAGATCAGCAGGAAAAACCTGCAGCAGATCTGTCCCCAAGAGCCACCACCACGGGGAAGAGCTATTCAGGGATTTGGTCTTTGGGAATTCTCTCCTGTGACCTCACCCACACTTCAAATTCCCAAATTTCCAGCATTTTTAGTATAATACTGAGTGGTTTAGAATTGTTGACATTGACTCTGCTGCCTCTGGATGCTCCAAGCACCCCGGGGGGATGTGCTGGGATCCCATTCCCTGTGTTTGGCTCCCAGACCCCAGGTCCTGCCTTGCTTGAGCCATTTCAGCATTTCCACTCCCACAGCCCATGTCCTTTGTGCAGTTTTTACTCCATTTCCATTGACAGATTGTCCAAGTTGTGTCACATCCCTTAAGCTGCATTTTTATGCAGTTCCCAAATAATTCAGATTTTCACCACTTCCATAAAATTGCCTGGTTGGTTGGAGGAGGCCAGCAGGGCCCACCACACACAGCCCCCGTGCTGTCCCAGGTATTTAATGTTATTTACTCCTGCCTGGGTGAGCTGAGGCTGCAATCCCAGCTTAGGTTGCTATTTCTGCCGTGTCTTAGCGGAATGAGCCGCACACGCAGAGAAGCCTCACGGAGATCCCTGTCCCCATGTGCTGGGAAGAGTTTTGGCATCAAGTGTCCCTCACAGGGATAAGGGTGAAGGACTTTCCTCTCCCCTCCCACAGCAAGTTCTAGGTGACAAGGCAGAGGATCTGGGGAGAGGAACGTCAATAACCTGAATTTTGAGCCCAAGCAGAAGCCAGGCCTGGGAATCTGAAGGCCCTGGATGCCCTGTGGCTGTGGTACCTGCAGGAAGCTGCATCTGTCCAGGTCTCAGCTCCTGCTGGGATGAGGAGAATCAACTGAACACAGGTCTGAGTGAAGCTGACTCTGTCCAGGGGTGGAGGGATCCGGAGAAGATGCTCTGATCTTTCCCACGTGTGACAATGCCATTAAATTAAGGCTTCCTCCCCATCTCTCACTTCCCAGACCCCACCTTGCCAAAGCTCCCTCACTCATCACCTGTTGCTTTTCTCCATGTGAGGGTTCATCCTCAGAGCCTCTTGCTGGGGGAGCAGGGCAGCTCCTGGAGGGAGCGATCCAGGGATCTGTGAGTGCCCAGGGACAACAAAGCCCTCTTGGTGTCCCTGCTGGGCACCACCACCACACCACCCCTGCCACCAGCCCCACGAGCAGCTGGACCTGCTGGCACCTCGGCACTCTTGGCCACTACTCCGACGCTTGCTCTGAGGCCAGTGAGGGAGAGGGGGGAGGAAATTCCCGTTTGGTTTCCAGCCCAGCGGGCGGAGCAGCCTCGGCGGCAGTGGCACAGGGGAGGCAGCTGCCGCCTGCCCGGGGGTCCGTGCCCAGGTTTGCTTACAGACCCCAAGGGAGGGAACAGCTGCTGCAACAGCTGAGAAAACGGACTGAGACCTTCCCAGTCTCACTGCTACAAAGGGCTTGGCTGGGGAGCTGCTTCCCCGAGCTCCTGCTGAATTTAGATCCCAAAGGAAGGGGCTGAGATGGGGATTGACCAGAACAATCCTGGAAGACAACAAAGTGTCTCATAGACAAGGACAGCACACAACAAAAACACCCTTTGGGGATCAGTGATGCTCAGCAGGACCCTGATGGCAGCAAAGGCAGAGACAAGTGCCACTTCCACTCCAACTTGGGCTGAAAAAGGAATTTTCATGGCATAAACCTGTCCCACCACCTTTTGGGGACTTTGGACAAGGGATGGAGGGACAGGACACAGGGAATGGCTTCCCAGTGCCAGAGGGCAGGGATGGATGGGATATTGGGAAGGAATTGTTCCCTGTGAGGGTGGGGAGGCCCGGGCACAGGGTGCCCAGAGCAGCTGTGGCTGCCCCTGGATCCCTGGAAGTGTCCCAGGCCAGGCTGGACAGGACTTGGAGCAGCTTGGGACAGTGGGAGGTGTCCCTGCCCATGGCAGGGGTGGGAATGGATGGACTTTGAGGTCCCTTCCCACCCAAACCACTCCGGGATTCCCTGTGAGTAGCAGGCACTGCTCTGGCTGAGTCCAGGCCTGGCTGATGGCAGCTCTGGCTCCTCACCAAGCCCTGGTGTAACCAAACCTCGATGGAAGTCAAGTCCATCAGGACAAAGTGACTGACGCTGCTGCCGGGCTCCTCCGGGGAAATCATCCCGCTTCTTATTAACAGTGACTCCATGAGAAGCGAAACAATGATTCCATCAGGAGTGACAGCAGGATGCGAGCGCTGGCTGAGCACTGCCAGGGAAGCAGCCCCAGCCCCAGGACCCCGGTGTGGGGCTGCTGGCAAATGGAACAGGGGAAAGATTTTGTGAGGAAATCGGGATCTACCCCAGCACTGCTCCCACCCTGCCAGGGAACCACAGGGGAATATGATATGTATGTGATGAACCACAGGGTAATTGCTGCTTGTAATAAACACCAAGGCGTTGGTGCTTTCTGCAATCACAGCTCTCCATACAGCACAGGGAATATTTTTGGGTGGAAACAGCCTCTCCTGACAGCCAAGCAGTACCAGCCACAGCCGCTGATCTCAGGCTGGGGCTGTTCTTTGCCTTTTCCTGGCTCAGTGAACCCTGCAGGACTGGGGCACTTCTCTTCCTCCATCCACCCCAGCCCATCCCAGCACCCAAAGTGCCTTCCCCAGCTCCCTTTGCCTTCCTGGCTCACAGGAGCAGTTAAAGGCTCCGGTGGGAGCCCCATGGGAGCAGGGCTTGTGTGGGAGACATCCCACAGCCAGAGCAGCCCCTGAGACACCCCAGGAGCTGAGCAGGCACTGGGGGAACGCTGGCAAAAGGGAAACCAGCAGAGAAGGGAGGACTCCGAGTGGAAGCAGATCACTGGCCCATGAAATATGAGAGTTTTGAGTGAGCATTTAACCCAGGACCTCGGGGGAAACGCAAGGCAAGTGGCGCAGAAATGGCCACAGACATCTGTCAGAGCTGCACACAACACAGAAACATCCACAGCACGTGGTGGGAAGGGAATGGGGAAGGGAAGGAGTGCAGAAAGATCAGAGGGAGTTTTGGTGAGGACAAGTGGTGTAAGGCTGGGAAGTTAAATGCACGTATTGTTAAATAAATGTTAAATACAGGAGATGCCAGGTTGGATGGGGCTTGGAGCACCCTGGCATGGTGGGAGGTGTCCCTGCCCATGGCAGGGGTGGCACTGGATGGGCTTTAAGGTCCCTTCCAACCCAAACCACTCCATGATTCCATGCTTAAGAACAAGTCCAGATGGAATGCCCTGGAAAAGCTGTAACGTAACGGGCATGAAAACACAGCAAAGGCTCGATGAGACATTCTGCACCAGTGGCTGTGAGCTCTGGGATGGGGAGCTGGGAACATCCCAGGGACAGCAGCACCAGCCAGGGGTGGGGAGCTCCAGAGCTGCAGCCCCATCCCTGACAGGGCTCTGATGGAACAGGGCTTTGTGCAGATTTCCCAGGATCTTTAAATGAGGTGCTGTCTCATAGATGCAGCCAACGCCATCACAGAGTGGGAAGTAAGCTCTTTTCAGAAGCAGAATTTGGGCAGAGATGGCAAAGCCAGAACAGTAATTGCCTGATTTTCATGACAACAAACCAGAGAAATTTCAACCAAGAGTGCAACCAAGTGTGAAATGAGGGCTCAGCAGCAATGAACCCACTGGGATGGATTCCAGAGGGGATTGCTTTAAACCATCAAGCCTTTCCAGAGTTTAGACCAAGGTCTCTTTCTGGAAAGGCAGGAGCACCGTGGGCTATCTGGTTGGCTTCCAGCTCAGGATATTCTGTGGTTCTCTGACTCCAAGAAAGCCTGCAGCTGCACACAAGATGTGAGGCTCGTGAGGGGCAGAATGGAGAATACCCCAAAATGGTAACACCTTACGTAAGTCAGTGCTGCAGCTTCATCTGGATCCTGGCTGCAGCCTTTGAGAGGGTTCAGCCATGAAAAATACCATTAAAGAGGCTCCCAGATGAAGGAAGGCTGCAGAAAAGAGCCCAAAAAAGCAGCAGCTATATTCTGCATGAAGAAAAGACACGGGAAGTGGGGAGAAACTCAAGAGCTCTAAAAAAAGGCAGTTTTCAAGGCTCTGATTCCTAACAAGAGCCAAGGAGACAAATGGATACTGAAAATTTCAAGGAGAGTTAAATCAACTTTCCAGGCCATGTGTGGTGTCACTGCTGGGGAGGACTCCAGGCTGTGGTGGCAGAGAGCTGACAATCATGGAGTCATAAAATCATGGAATGCTTTGGCTTGGAAGGATCTTCAAGACCATCAAGTTTCAACCACATCCAGTCCCACCCCCTGCCATGGGCAGGGACACCTTCCACTACCCCAGGTGGCTCCAAGCCCTGTCCAGCCTGGCCTTGGACACTTCCAGGGATGGGGCATCCATGGAATAACCTCTGCCAGGGCCTCCCCACCCTCACAGGGAGGAATTTCTTGAGCAGAGTCTAAGAAGACACCAGATATAAGATGGGTAATAAACAAGGACATATCTGAGTTACAACAAGTGTCATCTGGGGACAGATAAGTGTTCCCTCAGGAGGGTTTAGGCCCAGGCTGGGTGTCTGGCAGGGCACAGACAGGGGTGTATCTCACCCGACCACTTGTGGGTTCCTGCAGCTTGCAGGACAATGATACTGAGGGTCATGGGCTCAAAGGAAAACTTACAGACCTCACTGAGAAAATTAATCCCACAACAGCTTCAATGGAGAAAAATAGGAATAGCTGGATTCCCAAGGTGTGCAGGAGCAAAACCTGCACTGAAACCTCGTGTGCATTTTGTGTCCCCCCTGTACCACCCAGCGTGTAGGAGCTGCTCCCTGGAAGGGCTGGCACTGTCCATAGGAAGGGCTCACACTCTCCATAGGAAGGGCTGGCACTGTCCATAGGAAGGGCTGGCACTCTCCATAGGAAGGGCTGGCACTCTCCATAGGAAGGGCTCACACTCTCCATAGGAAGGGCTCACACTCTCCATAGGAAGGGCTGGCACTCTCCATAGGAAGGGCTGACACTCTCCATAGGAAGGGCTCACACCCTCCATAGGAAGGGCTCACACTCTCCATCTCACCACGGAAATCCCCAAAGCCCCTCTCTCCAGGGAGCCAGAACACAAAGGGTGTCCTGGGTGGATACTTCATTCCAGAGCTGCAGCTCTGGAACCTCAGCTCTGCCTCTGCCTCTCCCAGAGCAGTCACATCTCACATGTGGCAGCTCCAAAGCACCAGGTCCCACTGCCAGAAGAGATTTACACATTCAGAGCATAAATTTCCCTATTTAAGACTCAGATGATTTTGACAGCATCACTCCTGTGACTCCTTGGCACTCTCCATGCTTCTCAGAGGGAGAAAACACCTTCCCCATCCAGCTCTTGTCAGAACACCCTGGCTCTTGTAAAAGGTTAAAAGCAATGATTTACTGTCCTGTGTGATCCAGAAATGATTTAACATCCTCTTTCTTTCTTAACCTGGCTGCTGGGATGCATTGAGAACCCCCCTCCACCCAGCCACCCCTTCCAGTGCCACCCCAGAGCCAGAGCAGGCAGCTCCCTTCATCCCACGGCTTCCTGAGGAGGGGAGGAGATGAAGCAGGAGCCCTTTTTGGGTGCAGATCTCTCCCCTCTGGAGGGGACACAGACACACAGACACACACAGGCAGTCTGTGACTCACACGTGCCATGAGGGAGATGAAAACATTGAAACCACAAGGGCTTTGCAAAACCTGCCTTGTGAAAGCCTCTCAGGGCTCACAGGATGTTTTTCTCTGAGCGTCACTGGCTTTTTGGAGCTCTGGGCTTGTCGAGCTCCTCAGAGCCAGGTGGCCTTGGCAGAGATCAGACATTAAGACGGATCAAAGCGATGGAAAAGAGACTACAAAGAAAATCAGACACGAATCAAGGAGATCTCAAGTCAGGATCAAAAGGAGAATTTCCATAGGCAAAGGTCAGACCAAGTGCTCCAGGCATTCTGATGCCGGGAAAGGTCATGGAGCTGAACACGGCTGCCAGGTCCTTCCTCACCAGGTGATTTTTCACAATTACCTGCAGTCAAGTGACACTTGAGACACTGACATTTTTTTTCCGTCTTCAAAACCAGCAAATATTTACAGAGTATTTCTACCACAGTTTTGTGCCTCATGGTCTGCTCAGGCAAATCACCTCGGAGGGTGCACAAACCATTCTTTCAGAAGCAATTTATTAATGTGGGGGAGAAGCACCAGGCTACAAACTGTGACCAGAGAACTCAACCCCTCCACTTAAGAAGTGGCTTTCAAGCCTTTCTGCTCAGCCTTGCCCACGTGTTGTCTGTGCAGCTCCCGCTGACAGTGAGTTCTCAGAGCAAACCACAGCCTGGCTTTGGGAACTGCTCGGCACCGTGTATTTCATCACCACGCTGCTGAGCTGTGACAACAACGCCGCTCCTGCCCTTTTAATCAGCAACAAGAATTGTTAATATGTGTCTCTTCCCAGTGCAAAGTGTCCCACATGTCCCACGGCACAGGCGAGGCAGAGCCAAGCCAGCTGCACCGAGATGGTGCCTCCGTGTCGTGTCTGAGCCATAAAAGCCACTTTTCCTGAGACGACAGCAGCTGCCACAGCACTGCTGGGCCTTTTCCATGGTGTGTCTGAAGCACGTCCAGGTGCATGCCTTCCCCACTGGCTGAGATGCAAACCCAGTCCATTAAGTATTTGGCTCTCTCAATTCTTAAAATGCATTTATTCCCATTGATCCCCAGTCTGGGAGGTCCCGGAGCAGCCAGTGAGCTGCACTTCCTTCCTCACTCATTTAGGAGCTGGGGTATTTGTGCATTCCTCCTCAGGAGCCAGAGAGAGCTGGGAATACCAGTGAGCTGGGAAATATTTCTATCTCTTCCAGCAAAGCCTTTGGTTCAGGTGCTCCTGGGCAGAGGATCTTGTCGTGATGGGGTAGGGGCTGCTCCTCCCCTCCCCTTCCCAGGGCTGCTCTCCTGCTTTGGGAGCTTGGGCCAACAGCCAGGTTGCTGAAAAACACCCAAACAGCCCAAGGGCAGCTCAGTGGGGCAGGTCCCGGCCATGGGGCTGCACCCCAAAGCAATATTTATGGTGGGAAAGCCCCAAAAGTGGTTTGAGACTTCACTTTGTACTCACACTGGGTGCTGTGTCCCAGCTCCCCTTCCTCCAGCCTGGACGTGTGGAAATACAACGGGAATGTCATTGTTCCCATCATGTGAAATCCAAGAGAGGGATCACAACCCCGCCCAAGCTCCATCCCCCTGCTGAACCAGGGCCAACCCTCACGGTGTGAATCCCAGCCCCAGCCCTGACACAGCACTAGCCCCAGGCTGCCTGTGGTGGGATTTGGGGTGGGAGGGATGCAGGGGAGGCCCTGAGCTCAGCTAAAACCACGCCTGCACCTCGTCACCCCTCCGGGACTATTCACTCATCCTAGGCCAGCCTGGGCAGGGCTTGCAGCAGCCTGGCCTGGCGGAAGGGCTCCCTGCCCAAGGTGAGAGGGTCTTCAAGGTCCCTCCCAACCCAAACCATTCCATGTACAAATTTCCCCCTTCCCTGCCCACCCCGGCACAGGAGGCTCCAGGGTGCCTCGGTTCTGCTCCTGTGGGAGCTGGGAATTCATCTCTGTGATCCGAAGAGAGACGTCTCAGGCTTTCCCACCCCTCATGCCATCGGCTTCCAGTGCCTGATGCCATTTATTCCCCATGAGCACTCCCTAAAGCTGGTCAGGGGTTTTGTGGAGGAAAAACACAGGCTCACTCAACAAGGCATTTCCTGGGAACCTCCAGTAAATAAGAAGCTTAAAAAAATAGAAAGAAAGCACCAATAGTGTGTTAAATATTTCATTTCCTCCAGCAGGCGAAATGAAAAATTTCCAATCCCCTGAGGTGGAGGCAGCTCCCAGCCCCCGTGGCAGGCAGGGTTGATGGATGATGGATGGAACATCCTGGCAGAGGCCCCCAGCCTGCCACATGCTACACTGAAGGGAACTCGAGAATCCACAGAGTGCTCCTTCCCTGATCCCTGTGATACCACAGGAATGGGGGTTGGATTAGAGGACCTTTAAGGTCCCTTCCAAGCCAAACCGTTCAATGATTCTGTGAATTAAATTCACTCAGAATTCAATGTAATTTCAATTTTTGAAGGGAAGGAAAAGGGTGGGGAGAGTTGGACTGAGGTACACGGGGCCTGTGGCTCCCAGTGACAGCAGGGAGGATGCTGGGGACATGTCACAGTCCAGCACCACGCGCTGCTCCCCTTCGCCTGCTCAGCCCCACCCTGCTCCCTGCACTGACAGCACCAGGGATAAACTGCAGCTTCTTCTGCAGCCTCCAATTAAGTCACACTTCAGAGCTATTCTGAGCCTGGAAAAACTTTGGGGAGTCAGAGCTCATCTGGCTCCTGGCTCTACCATGGCCGCAAGATGCTGGAGTGTTACATATTTTATAAAAACCACCATGCCAAAAATATGATTCCAAGTCCTTGGCTGGAGCAGAGGAAAGCAGCACATGGGGGTGATGCCAAGAGCCTGGCATTAGAAATGCACCAGCACATAAATAAAATAAGACCACTTAGGAAGATGAGTGCAGAGCTGCTTCCTGTTTGGGACATCATGGACTTAATTCCTGGGCAGGTTCAGAAACAGCAAAAGTCCTTCCTCGTATTCTCTTCCCAGTGCTGGTCCTTGCCATGGCCCAGCTGGGGGGATGAATTCACCAGTCCCACGTTTACTGGGGCACATTTGCAAAGTCCCCCCTCAAAGGATGCTCCTGACGTTCAGCAGCTGCTGATCAAATTCATGCCAGCTGAATTTCTGAAGTTTAAGGAAGGCAGAAATTCCCACCCCCCCGCCAAAAAAAAAAAAAAAAAAAGACTTCAAAGAGAATCAGAACCTTCCAGACATCTGGGATGTGTTTGTTCAACATCTGCAAGACTGTGAGGTACAGGGGGCTGATGGAGAGAACAAGGGTGTGGGAGTAATCAGCTGTTTTCCACTCAAATTTACTAGGGGCAACAATTCTGGAGTAACAAGCAGCGGCTGGAAGAGCTGATGGGTGCTTTACCCTGGAAAACGATGGCACAGAGAAGCTCAGCTCTTGCTTTGGTACAGAGAAAACCTCCAGCTATCCCGAGGGAAGGGCAGCTCTGCTTTTCCCACTGCAGGGCTGTGAATTAAATGGATATTTCTAGAGCCTGGCAGAGGTCTGAAACCACAACAAGGGGGAAGCTGCCACCGAGCTTTCCAGAAATCACCCAAAATCACGATAGGAAAACAAAAAGCATGGGCAATTTTGAAATTCTGTCTTTTGGTTTTTTTCTTCTTATTCCTTGGGATCGACCTGTGCCAGTGAAACAGCCAGGAAGCAGCTGGGATAAGAGCGAGGACAACTTGCTCTGGTGAAGGCAGCAGCTCAGCTTGCCTGGCCCCAGATGCTGGAACCCCTGGGAACAAAAGCAGCAGGGCTGTCCCCAGGCAGAAGGGATGGGAAGCAGGGCTGTCACGGCCACGGCTCCGCTTTGGTGCCATCTCAGGGCTGGCTGTGCAGGGACTGTGTACTCAGCCTTGCTCCCGTGCAGAGCTGGGGCAAACAGCTCAGCTCCGTTCTAGTCCATGCACATCCCTGCTGAGCCGTGAAGCCGGAGCTGGGAATGTGCCGGGAGAGCTCTGCCATCCTGGGGAACATCCAGGCCGAGGCGCACGGGTCTGGGCCGTGCCCAGCGGCCGTGTGTGCCGGCCTGTGTGCCGGACACGGGGGGGGATGGAAATGGGGGTGATCAGGGGTGCTTGGGGGTGCTGGCGGGGCGCTGGGAGGATGATGGAGAGCGGCTGCTCCCAGCGCCGCAGCTCCCGGTCGCTATAGCAACCTGGATCTCCCTCATCCCATCTGATGCCTCATCGCTGCCAGCCAACCGGGCTGCTGCAGAGCAGCGGGATGGGTTCATTTACTGCCGCCGATGGCTGCTCCCCGCACCCGGATAACCCCTGGATAAGCACAATCCTGCACGAAGTCCCCTCTCGGAGGGGTTTTTCACGTCCCCTGGGGGTGGCCCTGTCGCCAGCGCTGCAGTGACAGAGCGCTAGCGCTTTCGGGTGGGATGTCACCGTGACCTACTTAATGCAGGAGGCGGTGACATCATGTCCAACTGCCAGCGGCTCCCCGGCCCTCTGGACCGCTGTGTCCAGCAGCAGTGCTCAGCTAATCCGGCCCCGGGGGCAGATTCCGCCGCGGAGGCGCCTCTGGCCGCCGGGGTAACCTTGCTCTGTCAGCACGGGACACGTCTCCCCTCCGCTGACCTGGAACAGCTGCGCTGGGTCCTGCCTCTATTTCCAGAGCTGATCTGAAAACCCAGATTTTTCTCCTTTTCTAATGGAAAGAGAGAGAAATTAGCTAAAGCTTCAGGGGACACAGAAACGCCACGAAAAGAGACCCGCCGTTGTGCTGAGCCTTGCTGCGGCTTTTTTCCGTCCCCGCGCCCTCCTCCCCGTGAGCAGCACGACTTCGGTCACGCCGTCCCCGACAAAGGGTCACACAGTGGGCAAACAGTGACAGACATGGCCATTTTCTCCACGGCTTTGGGGCCATCCTGCCCGCGACCCGCAGCTCGTTCCTGGCTGTTAACCCATGGATTCCTGCGGCACGGGAGCGCAGAGGAAGGGGGTGCTCGTGGCTCGATGCCAGCGAGGAAGGCGGCTCCTCCTCCTCCTCTCCCAGCATCTACACGGTGACATTTTAGCTGAGGAAGCTGAATCATCCTTCAATTAATGACAGGCTTTTAACCTGATGTTGAGGATCCTCGCTGAGGTCCCTCCTCTTAAAAATGCCTCTCTCCACGGCCAGAAGGAGAATCGCTGCGACACAGGGATTGTTCCACCCCTGGGATTTGTGCTGTCCCTCCTGGGAGCTGTTTGATGGGAAGGACGTGGCAGCAGGGACGCTGCAGGCAGTTCCCTGCTCCCTTCAAACACAGCGTCCTGGCAAAGCAAGGGCAGCTGAAAACACATCCCCAACCCTGCAGAACCGGGCAGGGACTGGAAGGGGAAGCTGCACAGTCAGGGTGACTCAGGGCAGACCTCGCATTGCTCCATCATCGCAGGTAGGGTTTCGTTCTGAACCCGCTGCTGCTTCCCTCTGATGCCTGAGGCCAGAGTACACCCAGGGCCCTTGGGAGGAGCCTGAAGAGACCTGGCAAACGTGCAGGGCTTTAAGGGGGGGTTAAACACAGGAGGAGGTCGGAAGAAAGCCAAGGAGCAGCTTGGATTGAGGTTGGTGCTACTGAAAAATCCCTGGACAGAGCCCAGGGGTCTCAGGAACAGGAACCCAGATCTTGAAGTGACTCCGAGCACTTGGGTCTGGCTGATCCCTATGTGCTCCTGGGATGGTTTCAGGGATGATGTTTGAACAGGTTACAGCTGTTCTCGGGATGCTGGGGGCTGATGAGCCTGTCTACACCAGACTTCCCCAACAGTGCTGGTTTGTAAACAGTCTTGAGGGAATCTGGCCTCTTTCCCAGCACAGAGGATGGGGATGGCTGGTCATTAAGGAGAATTCCACAGCAGAAAGAGAAGAGGGGCAGTAACTGCAGCAGGGAATGAGGAGGTGGATGGGTTAAGGAAGAAGAGGTGATTTCAGGAAGGGCAGGAAGGAAGAATGAGAGTGGTTGGGCTGCAGCAGTCCCTGGTCCTATAATGAAGGGAAAAGTTTCTTCCTCCATCAAGTAAAACTGTCTGTGAGGGAAAGCCCAGCTGGAAGCAGCACTGACATCACCTCTGGATCAGCACTAGAGCTCCCCAATGACACACTTTGAGCCTAATCAAATTTCAGGCATCATGGAAATCATCCCTGTTCCGCTTGGGAGCACCAGGGTGAGCTGAGATTGAAGACACAAAGCCTGGGGTGAACAGAGGCTGGGACAGCTTTTGTAAATAAGATTTTCTTTCCATCACAAAACTTTCAAGTGAAGGAACCAAGTCCTGCTATTAGTGCAGGTATTTAAAAAGGGGAATTTCATTGTGGATTCCTGATATCCTCGAAGGAGCAGGAGCAGCGAGTTCAGCCTAAGCTGAGGTGACAGCTGGCCTGGCAGGTGGGTGGCACCAGTCACAGGCACTTCTGGAACACAGACCTGAGCTGAGAAATCCAAATCCACCTCAAATGACCAAGGGCAGTGTGTTCTCTGCATTTCAAGGCAGATGTATCCTGAGAGCACCCAAATTTCCCTGTGTTCCCTTAATATTGTGCATTCACGACACTGCAAGGCACCAAGGATGAGGCTCAGAGCCGGGGAATCAATCTTTTATGTGACAGCAGAATGACAGGCAGGATTTTAAGTGGATTTTGTGTATTCAGAGAGGTTGAGCAGACAATTTGGGGGTTATTATTTCAGGAGCATTTGCTGAGATGTTCCAGAGTGGTCTCAGTATCACTTCTGCAAAGTAAAGGGCTCTGAAGCTGCAATCCCAGAATGAAAACGTTGGCACTTCTGCTTCCCTTTGTTCTCTTTATTCCCTGATACATTAGCACAATTCACATAGGCATGAAAAAAGGCAACTTGCTGTGGAGAGACAACTACATCTTATTTAAATACCTGACCTATTTCTGCTTTTCCTTTGCCTCACTCCACAAGGCGTCTGGATTTGCAGAAATAGCTGAAAAAATGTGTTGGATCATGTGAAAAATGCTCTTCCCTGTGGCAAAGCTGGCATGAAAAACAGGTGCATAAACAAAGAGATTCTTACTTATAGAAATGCAGAGTTTGGAGGGGAAATGCACATTGCCAGGCTGATTCCCACTGTCCCAGAATGGTGGGAAGGGACCTTAAAGCCCCCCCAGTGCCCCGCCTGCCATGGCAGGGACCCCTCCCACGGTCCCAGGCTGCTCCCAGCCCCAGTGTCCAGCCTGGCCTTGGGCACTGCCAGGGCTCCAGGGGCAGCCACAGCTGCTCTGGGCACCCTGTGCCAGGGCCTGCCCACCCTCACAGGGAACAATTCCCTCCCAATATCCCATCCATCCCTGCCCTCTGGCAGTGGGAAGCCATTCCCTGTGTCCTGTCCCTCCATCCCTTGTCCCCAGTCCCTCCCCAGCTCTCCTGGAGCCCCTTTGGGCCCTGGAAGGGGCTCTGAGCTCTCCCTGGAGCTTCTCCTCTCCAGGTGAACATTCCCAGCTCTCAGCATTTGCACAACATTTTAATTTTCACGTTGGGGTGTTACTGCAGAACAACAGCTCCATAAACACAATGTGGACACACAACACCCAAATGTCTGTCACCAGCTGCCCCTCCTGGAAACACAGTCAATCCCACGGGATGTGCCCCAGATCCAGCTTGCTCAGCAGGCAGCTGATCTCACGCTGGAGATCACGGGATCCACATCCCTGCCCTATCAGACGGGGTTTAATGATCTAAGGAGAATCTCATCCAGTTTTTGGCAAGGTGATGCCCCAGGAAGGAGCAAGGAGGGTTCAGCCTGAGGGGAGAGGGACAGGGAAGGGCTGGTGCCTGCCTGTGACCTGGCTGTGAGGCCACTGGGGCCTCCATGTCCCTGGCATAACCGTGGGGCAGCTCTCGAGCAGGCTTGGGATGCAGTTTGAGAGCAGAGCCACATCACCAGGCCCAGGAAAATGCCTTTAATGACTGTCTGGCACAGTTTGCACCCCCAGCTGCAGGAGAACTGATCCTTCTTCCTATCTCTGATTGCAGGGAGGGCAAGTTTTCCCTGAAATGCTATTTTTGAGCCTCTTCCCTTCCCACACTGGACCTGCTGCTCCGTGTGGATTGGAAGCAAGGCTGTGATTCCTGGCAGTGCCACTGCTGCAACTCCATCAACATGGGCATCATCCCAAAAAACCTGGGACCCTCTGGCCCTCTGGATTCATCCCTCTGGACTCCCGCTCTGGGTTCATCCTGCTCCTTTCACAAACACCCCACAAGGATTTGGTGCTGCTGCCGAAGTTGCAAGAAAATGGAGCTGGTGATGTGCAGGGTTTTATGCTCCTGTATCAATTTCTCCACAGACAGATAAATTTATCTAAGAATATGACATGGCATGAGATATCCTGAAGGTTTGCAGCCCAAGAGGGACACTGGTCAGTTCCAGGGCTGTGGCAAGGACAGTAACAACAACCCCGAGCCGTGTCGGATCCTATCTGGAGGAACCAAATGCTGGAGCATCACCATCAGCAGCTCCATCTCTCAGCAGGCAGAATTATCACTATTTCTGCTTCCATACTTCGAGGCTGTGCTGGGAGAAATCAGCTCTTCTGCATATGGCACTGAGAAATTTGCTACATCAACCAAATGCCTGCAAAGCTAAAGCCATTAACAAATGAAATATCCACAGCTCAGGCATTCAGCATTAGTTTAGTTTGCTGCAGTCATTTCAGCTGAGCAAAATATCTCCCCCCACCCCAGTTCCTAATCAGCCTCCATCCTCCTCCAGGCTCACCACAGTTAAATCTTTCACACTGCTCCTGAAAATTTGAGAAATTGAGCTGTGGACAGGGAAAAATGAGTTGTGGAGCAAATGTTTCCCCAGAACCAGATGAACTCTTTGTTCCAAGGGTGTCACGTCAGTTCAAGAGGCTCCCTGTACGTTTTCTGAGGAGCCTTTGCAGTGACAAGATAAGATGCCACCCCTGTGAAATAATCTCTGGGAGAAGAGCCATCCCTGCAGCCTGAGGGCTCTGCTCCCACCGAGGCTGAGTCGCTGCAGAGCTGGAGGGGCCCAAATGCCAAATTAACCCTTCAGCTCGACACAAGCTGTATGGGGAGCATCTTCCTCCCATCAGAACGCTTCCAAACACTTCCCACTGACATCCCAGACAGGGAATATTCCTCAGCCCAGTTTAACAACTGCACCTCAGCATCTCAGCTTTTCGCACCTCAGGTTTTTGGTGCAGACAGAGGCGGCTGATGGGGTTTTCAGTATTAAAAAAAAAAAAGATAAACCCAATCTTTTTGCGAAACTGTTCTCAGCCTCATGACTTTCCCTTCCTGTCTGCAGCACAGTGAACTGACCTCTTCCCCTTGGCAGCCCAGAGCTTCTCTGAAGGCAGCTCTGAAGGCAGAACTCGCTGATGGGAGAAGAGCTGATGACACCCCGGAGCAGGGGACATGGGGACACGGTGACAGCACGCTCAGACCTCGTCACACGCACGAGCACAGGGCGTGGGAACCAAAAAGCCAGCGGGAAAGGCCAGAGGATCAAAGGGAGCGAGCGCAGGTGTGACCCTCGCAGGGCAGCCTGCTCTTGCCAAACGCTCTGAGCGAGGTTCTGTTACACCACAAGCTGGGAATGAAGCAATTCTCTGCCTTGCTGGGTGACCCTCCATGGCTTGGCAGGGCAAGCGATTTGTTCAGGCGATTAGAGAGAGTCTGCCAGACCCCAGAGCCGTGAAAACCCTCCTTAAGTCATGCAAATTTCCCCAGCGCTAAAATCCTGCCCCAGCCCCCAGAGAACAGCTTCTCGGGATCCCTGAGAACACAAGGCACAGAAACCTCCTGCTGCCAAGCCCAGCGTGGCATTGCTGCCCGCCCAGGTGAGCTGCTCAGTGAGCCAGGCTCTGAAAAAGCCACCTGAGAATGAGCTGGCAGCTTAGAAATCCCCCCTGGGCTTCGGTGGGACGCTGCCCCACGGCCCCACAGGGAGGTCACGCCTGTGGTGCAGCATCATCCCTGCAGCAGATGCTAGAAAAGATCACAGAATCCCTGAATGGTTTGGTTGGAAGGGACCTCAAAAACCAACCAGTGCCACCCCCTGCCACAGGGAGAGACACCTTCCACTATCCCCGGCTACTCCAAGCCCCATCCAGCCTGTCCTTGGACGCTTCCAGGGATCCAGGGGCAGCCTGTGCCAGGGCCTCCCCACACTCACAGGGAAGATTTTCTTCCCAATATCCCATCTGACCCTGCCCTCTGGCAGCTGGAAGCCATTCCCTCTTGTCCTGTCATTGCATCTTTTTGGACCAGCCTTTCCCAAAGATGATGATGCTTACCTGACTCTCTCTGGGTGGATGCACTTCCCCATGACTCCACTCAGGGAAGAAGCAGCTACCTTTAAATTGCTGCCTGTAATTATTGCAGGATTCCTGCAGCACAAGAGGGGAACAGCTGGAATTACTGGCTGCGTGTGTAAACACTGGTGACCAGGAGAAAGCAGCTGCTGACAGGTAATTCTGAGCTCCCTGGGCAGAGCAAACACTGAGGTCACTCACTGGAGCTGCTCTTGGCTCTCTGTCCCTCCCTCAAGAGCTGAGGCTGCTGCCAGCACAAAGGCAGCAGAATTAAGGTTTATTAATCTGCAGTTCTATGCTGAAACCTCTGCAAGGATTTCCCATGATCTTAGGGGTCTCCTCCAACTGAAATGATTCTATGATGTTTCACATCCTCCATCATCTCTGAGTTCTCTGGAAGTGTGACCCATGTGTGCTGCTGCAGGGTGAGAGAGGAGTTCAGTCCTTGGGGAAGACCTGGGAATGCAGAAGCAGGACCTGGGAATGTTGGGATACCATGGAGCGAGGCTGCAGCCAACACTCAGCAGCCTGCAAGTATGTCTACAATTTTAAAAGCAGGTGGTGGGGTTTTTTTTAAACATGATATTTAAATTAAAACCAAGTTCTGATTTTAACCTTTGCTGTGCACACAGGAAAAAACTCCCCAGCCTGGGTCAATCACTGCAATCACTGATTTTTTCACTTCACTCTCTGCAGGTACTTCTGTCTCGCCCAGCAGGGGCTACATTAACTCACCCCATAAACACCACGTCCTGTGACACCAAATCCATCCAACTCTAACAGGTACTCGATGCTCTTGTGCCAATGAGTCACACATCCAAACTCTTCCCATTATTGGGATTAAGCGTTTGAAAGCACAGGTGTGGAGTGAGGGGAAGAAGAGGCTCTCCCTGTGGATTTCATGGTCGCACTTGATGATTTTGACGGACTTTTCCAAGCTGAAAGATTCTGTGATTTTGCTCTGCCCCTTGGGTAACCGCTGGCTGATTATCCCATTTCCCCTTAGAAAGACAAACGGTGCAACTAAACCCTGAGCACTTCAGATCTGCTCCAGAGATAACTCCCACTTGAGCTAAAGGAGCGAGTGGTAACAGGAGCTGATGAACAGCCACACGCGGAAATCCAAGCGGCAGCATCGTGTCCCGGGATTTACACACCGGAGTAGGAGCCCGCAAACCAAACAGGTGGAGCAGCTGCTAACAGCAGGGTCAGGAATCACACTGAAGGGGTGCATTGAATTTCAAAGGCATCCTGTCTGCAATTGGGCTGGGCAGCAGGAGAGGCCGGGCTCCCGTTTCCATCTGCAATCGCCTTGGACAGGAGCACAGCAGCTGCCGGCCCGTGGGACGGGAGGTGTAAGGCATGGAAATAAACGAGCAGAGGAAGGAAAATTCACCCTACTGGTAATTTACTGGTACCTTACTGGTTAACTCAGAGCCTTTCTACCCCAGAGACAGGTCTAAGAGCCCCCAGCCCCCCATCCAACTGTTACCCAGAAGGCAGGATGAGAAAACTCAATTTATTCAAAGCTACAAAGCCCCTCTTTCCATGCACTATCGATTACAAAGCAGCCAGTTGCTGTTTAGGAATGGGAAGCTCCTGAAGCAGGCAGGATTTCCTTGTGGAATTAGTCTGGTGCCTGTCTCAAATTCCCAGGCCAGGACAGGAGAGCCCCTGAGCTGTCACAGAGCACTGGCTCTACACAGACCTCAGGCCTCCCTTCAGCTCCCACATTTAACAGGGAGTGCAGTGAGCTCGTGTTGGCCTGACAGGTCCCTGTGCTCTCCTGTTCTAACCAGAACCATCCCCATCACTCTCTCCTGGGCTGTTGGAAAATCCCCAATATTTCCTGCTGACCAAGCTGAGTCTGAGGAGAACTGGAGCCTCCCACGCTGTAGAACTTCACCCAGAGAAGCTGCAGAGCAGCTGCTGTCCCCTCCAGCAGCACCTCTGTGTCCTCTTTCACACAGGAAACCACAACCCAAATCCGGCCCCGCTGTGAATTCGCACAGCTGCAGCCTCTGGAGGCAGCTGGATGCCACCTTCCCAAAATGACAGGGAACACCGTAAGATCATGGAATGGTTTGGGTTGGAAGGGACCTTCAAGCCCATCCCACTCCACCCCTGTCATGGGCAGGAACGCCTTCCACTGTCCCAGGGTGCTCCAAGCCCTGTTCAACCTGCCCTTGGACATTCCAGGGATCCAGGGGCAGCCACAGCTTCTCTGGGCACCCTGTGCCAGGGCCTCCCCACCCTCACAGGGAAGGATTCCTTCCCAAAATCCATCTAACCCTACTGTTGTTCAGTTTGAAGCCATTCCCTTGCTCCCATCGCTGTGGATGTGATCACTGCACTGTCACTGTCACTCATCACCATCGCCACACTACAGATGTGAGCTGGTAAAACTCCTACTGCTGCTCACTCTATCTGCTTCCATCTGCATTTTCTCCTCAGGTTTATTTGATGAGGGAAAGCCAGAAGGCAAATGCTGGGATGGTTTGGCCATGAACAGAATGACATCGTTGAAAAGGATTTTCCAAAAATTTCTTTTGTGTCTGAATGCAGCTCCTGAAGGCAGGTGAGGTGCCTGCACTTCCACCCTTTAAGGACAAGGAGATGTTCATCCTAATCCAGATGAATTTAAGATTTTCCTAGAATCCTGCAGGCACAGGACCATGAGACATCAACAGCTCCACAAATGCTGGAATCAGAATGGAGAGGAAAGCTTCAGAAATATCCCACTGCACCTGGGACAGGACACAGGGCAGCACCTCCCACATCCCAGGCCTGGGACACCGGGAAAAGCAGAGACTGGGAAAATGGGTTGATGGGTTTGCTGCTGAGCCAGGGATGTGCCCGTGCTCATTCCTGACACCCTGAGCTCTTCCTGGAGCAAGACCAGCAGGAAGAGCAGGGGCAGGGCATGGCTGTGGTGCCTGGCAGAGGGGGACAGCCCTGGTTTCAAAGGCAGGGCAGAGCCCCTGGCTCCAGGAGCACTGCAGGAGATGGGATTGTGCTGCTGGAAGGGGATCGTGGCACCTCCTGCCTCTGGCACTCTGGCCTGGGGCTGCTCCTGCTTCTCCTCCTCGCCTTTATCTCCTCATCTACAGGATCCAAAGGAGAGGAAAAGCGAGGGATGAGCTGTCTGCTGCCTGATTGCACAAGGACACGGAGAAAAGAGAGAAGAGGGTGCTGTGCTATTTTGAGCTGCCTCCTCCTCAATTCCTAGGGGTGGAATTTTACCTCTGGAGTGTTGATTGCTTTGTAGGAAGGATTTAAAGACTACTTGCACAAAAATTATAATTAAAACCTAAATTAAACCTAGGCCTAGTCAATACTTTCCATTCCTATTGTTCTCAAAATCCAAAATAACATTTCCAATTTGCCACAGAGATTTAGTAGCATTTTTCTACCATTTCACTAAAACAAACTCAAAATGCTGGGTTTGAAAATTGTAAGTCTGTAGAAAGCCCCACTGGCAATAAGCTTCCAGCATGATTCCTTAACTCTGCAGCATCCAAAGTGACTTCAAATTAAAAGGATTTTGAAGCACTGTCATTACTTTGATTACTAAATCAACAACTTGATTTAGTAAAATCACTGGCAGCCCTCAAAGTATTAACGAGAACAATTAACAAGTGGTAGCAGTTATATATAGTGTTTTGGAGCTGTATTTACAAACTGAACTCAGCTTAGAATCAATACAGCTGAAATCCCACCTCAACTCATTCCTTTAACATTTATGGTTTTACTTTGGAAAACCAGAAAATGCTCAAAATAAGGGGAATATCCACTAAAGTAGAAACCAAACCAATGGTTGGACTCAATGATCGTGGAGGTCTTTTGCACCCTCTGTGATTCTCTGTGTGAAAGCTGAGTGCTCATTACCTGGGACAAAAATGCCTTTGGTAAATCAAGAGTCCAGAAAAACCATCTTCCAAACAATCCATTCCAGCCCCTCTGCCCTTGTGCCAGCAGACAGGAGAAATTAAATTAATAAGTGGATATTTAAAGCTGAAAACTGGGGGCATCAGTCCCAGCAGGGCTTGGTAGATTGGGAGTGGAAAGGGCTCTGACACAGCTCTGCCCAAGCTCTGGTTAAATGTAATCAGTGGTTGGGTTTGGATAATGGCAGGCAGTGCAGTCTGTGCCTCCTTATATAATCTTAAGTGCAAACAGATTTTGTGAATAAGCACTTCCAAGTCATAAGTGGGCTTTTTGTTAATAAATGTCAATAATCAGTTGCTGCAGCAACAGGGATTGATCCCCTGGCAGAAAGGTGGGGAGCAGAGCCTGCTCCCTAGCAGCTTTTTAATTTGCAAGATTTCTACCCATCTGCTCTGCCAGAAACTCCATGGGATTAAGGGGTTCTTGGCACGTGGATCTGGGATGGCTCCATCCTGGGAGCCCCAGTACCTGCTGGGGGTACTGGGCGGGCACGGTGCAGCCGGTGCTCCCAGGGATGCACACCACCGGGCAGGAACATTTAACTGCTCCACTCCTCTCCTGCTGGAAAACTCCTTGGTGCTGCCCAGGAGCCAAATCAACCTTGCCCAGGTGAGCAAAGGCTTCAGGTGACACCTCACTGCGGGCAGGTGAGAGGGACAGGCTCGTGCTTGGCTCCGCCGCCTTCGGCTGGAGCTGCTTGACCCAAGCACCAAACCATGCCTGTGGCCAAAATCTATTCTGGGCAGTGAGAAAGCGCTGCTGGCCGTGGTTTAACAGAGCCTGACTTAGCTCAAGCAGCTCCTCCATCGAGTGAAAATGAAAGCAGGCACAGAGCCAAGCCTTGATGCTGCTCAGGTCCATCTGTGCTCCTGCCTGCCCCAGGCGAGTGCAGCAAACACTCACAAACAGGGGTTTTTTTTTAAAAAAGAGTGACCGTGGCTCTTGGCCAGCAAGAAGATGGAGCAGGGGGCAGCAAAACTCTGGGGGTGTGGTGGGAAGGAGGGGAGGAGGGTCAGGAGGACACCTGGGTGGGCTCCACCCCACATCCTCCCCCTCTGCTGTCCTGACAGTGCTGGGCAGGAGCAAATCACCGTCTGCTCAGCTCCTTTGGAACCACTCAGATGGCACCAGGGAAGAAACAAAGGACAGTTGTATCCCTGTTCTCCAAAGCTCTGAAGCTCCATCAACCTCTGCTCCCCCCATCCTGCCTCTCGTGCAGCGATGGCTCTTCCCCACAGCTCCATTTCAAACACAAACCAGGGGGGTTTTGGTGTGGCAGCTCTTGCTGCCCCTTGGTCCCTGTTCCAGAGCCAGGCACCCCCTGGAATCTTCAAAGACCCTTCCTTTGTCACTATCCCTCAGTACTCCAGGCAGATCTTACCGGAATGAACTGAAAAGACCCTGCTGGAGTTTGGCCCCAAAGTTCAGTCAGGGCGATTCTCACCCCTGGGGCTGTCTGGCAACCCCCGGCATTCCCAGGCCCTTCTCCACCTCCAAACCAGCAGCACACACGTGGGTCATACAGGATATGGGATGGTTGGAGTCTGGAACACTGGGAAGTGAACAAAAATGTCTTGACTTTGTGTCAAAGCTTCTACCCTAAAGAAATGGTGATAAATATTGGACAAACGGGGAGGATGTTTTTGTGTGTTCACAGATAACAATCAACCCAGCTCTAAGAGAACCAATAAACTGACAGACTGACCTGATCAAGTGCTAACATGGGTTGGTTTTCTGCATTTTAAATCATTTTTGTAGCTCTTCTGTGAAGGTATTTTCACCACATCCTTTTCTATGTCCCTCCATGGAGAGCAGGAGTCAGTCCCATCCTGCAGGAAATGTTACTGGGAGCAAATACTCTGAAATCCTCACCCTTCCATAAATACACAGAATTTCTTAGGTCATGTTGTCAGGAGACCCTTTCTGCACCCTGAAGTTGCAGGGGCACAGTGATGTGATGGGGAATTGCTGGTTTGAGAGACCACAGATGTCAGTGACCTGTCACCATTTTTCTCTTTGAGGATTAGCAAGGGCTTCCCAAAGCACACATCTTCCCAGAATTATCTTTGGCTGATGGGATCTCTCTGGATAATGTGTTTAAGTTCTTCCAACTCTGTTGGCAGCACCTCCTTGGTTTTATCCTCGCAAACAGCACATGTTTCAAGGAGATGTTCTACTTAACATCCTCCTGTGATCCTGGAGAGCACTTCAGGGTTGCCTCCAGACAGCCCCGAGAGGTGCTCCCTCACAAGCCCTGACTCAGACAGGTTTAGAATTTCCAATGAAATCAGCCTGAGAATGAGTCAGGAGCTGGTTCTGAAGGCCTTGGCTGGGCCTCAGCTTTTGAAGGAGCTGAAGCTTTAGGAGAGGATGTTCACAGAGGATGAGGAAGCTGGAAGGGCTTTGCTTGAACCATGAGAAAGTTTTGTTTCCCAGTCCTGGGTTCCTGCATTCCCTGAATCACCTTCACACATGGAATATGAACCACCCTGAGCTGAGGGACACGAGTGACTACACCCAGTGGCTGCAGGGGACAGCTGGCACCAGGGAAAGAACCTCAGCACCATCCACCACCTCAGTTTGGGTCTTAACACAGCCTGGGAGCAGATTTTCCCTACGGATATCACCTGTGAACACTTCCAACAGCTTCTCTGGCCTGGGAGGGCCTGGGAGACCCCGGGAGAGGATCTCAGCTGCTTCCTCCTGCTGCCTGTGGAGCCACCTCCACGCTTGCTTCCGATTTTTATGTAGAAGAAAGTCGATAAAAAAGAAGTTGGAAACTCCAGAAAAAAGATTTTGGCTGAAAAGCAGAACTGTGAAAGCTCAGTCCTGAAGGGGCCCTGTTGGAATTCTGGAGGCCAAGGAGTCCAGAGAGGCTTTTCCATCGTACAGCAAACACCCCTCTAAGCCCAGATGTTTCCCAAGCATCCCCAATACATCTATTTCCAGGGCTAGGATGCTGAAGCAATAACTCCTGGTGGGAACACCAGCAGTCTGATACCAGAGTATTATCATTTGTTTGAAAAGAGCTGCAGGACAGGAACAAAAAGCCCCCATCAGCTGGGGATTTTTTATTCTTTCCACTCCTAATTTACCGGGAAGTTTCTGTACCACAAACTCTGCACTGATTGTACCACCAGGGACAGCTCACCAAGCTCTTGGCCCAACCTGGGAGGATTTTGTGTATTTTATATATTTTATGTATATGTATTTTAGTTTCCATCATCCCAAAGATACCACTTAGTTACCTGAGAAACTGGAATTCATGAAGCCACTGGAGAGAAGAAACCAATTCCTGGACATGTTTCTCCTAATGCTGGGGGATTATAAAGTGGGAATGTATTATCCCATCTTTTTAGTTGATGCTGATAATTAATATTTATCAGATTAACTGCAGACAATGTCTCTGCCATGTTATGCTTCAGCTCAACAACCACCTCCAATGGCAAGAGCTGAGGCTGTTCCAGCAGCAGCTCCCTGTGGGATCACCCTGAGGATATCCCTTGGAAGAGGAAACCTCCAACCTTGATCCCAGCCATGTGGCAAAGCCAACCCTGCCAATCCAAACCGGGACTGTTGTGCACCCTGCAAACAGCCTGGGTTTGCTTCCAGCAGAAATTCAGAATCGAGGATATGAAACAAATTCCAGCCTTTTCTGAGCTGCCTGAGCGATCCCAGCTCTGAGCACTGCATGTCCCCAACGCCCCCACGCAGGGTCTGGGGAAAGTGGGAGTGTGAGCATACTTTGGGAGTTCTTTGGGAAGCTCAGGATCCTGTTTTGGCCAGCTGAGCTCCAGTTTGCATCAACAAATGGACTCTGGAAGTGTCCAAGGCCAGGTTGGACGGGGCATGGAGTACCCTGGGATAGTGGGAGGTGTCCCTGCCCATGGCAGGGGTGGAACTGGATGGGCTTTAAGGTCCTTTCCAACCCTTCTGTTCTCTGATTCTGTGACATTCAATCATTTTTACACATCCATGTGAGTTGTTGCTAAGCAAATAATGAAATATCCAAGATAAAATAATTTATTGCGTTTTTTTAAGCCTCACTCCACTTGCAGGCAACAAAACATTGATTTTGGCCACTGGTGTCTCAAACCCTTCATTTTGGGGGTTTCTCAAAGGATCGTTTTGCTCTGGAAAATGACAGTGGCTCCTGGTGTATGGAGGCCAGTGGGCCTGTCAGGGGACACAGAGCAGAGCCCTGCAAGGGCAGCCCCTAGGCACTGGCCTCTCCTATTGATTGATGCAGACCCCTGTCACGGATGTCCATTACCCCAGCTCCACTCCCCCCTGTTCACCTTGCATGGCCACGTTCTGCACCCCGCAACCCCGCTGGCACTCGGCGCGTTGGCCAGCTCATCCCTCAGTTTGCCGTGTGGGGTTATGTCCTAGTGAGGTCCCCGTTCTCTGTACCCCCCTTGGTTTGTCCCCCTGGGGTTATGTCCTAGTCAGGTCCCCGTTCTCTGTACCCCCGCTGGTTTGTCCCCCTGCCCATCTTCCCTGACCAGTCTCCCCGTTGGGGACCGTGTCTGTCTCCACCTGCCCTCTCCATTCACTGGTCTCTGCCGCTTGGCTCTGCCCCCTCCGTGCCTGCACATAACCCTGGACTCTCTATTCCCCGTGGTTCTTTGTTCGTGGTACTTTCAGCGTGTGGCTGCAATAAACCCCGCTGGACTTTGATACAGGAACCCCTCCTGCCTCTGCTGCTTTTATTACAACATCCAGCCGCGTGTGCGAGCCAGCGCAGCCCCTCACCCGCCTGCAGCGCCTTCCCCCGTGCAGACGCCTCCGGGAAGGCGGCGCGAGCCGCCCGAGCCATGCTCGGTGTGCTCCTCACACAGAGGGTGAGGCTCCAGCATTCCCTCTGTGATTCCAGCAGTGCTGCTGTGCCAGGGACAAGGACAAACCCCAGAGGCTGTGCCAGGGGGGATGCTCCAAAGCTGGAGCACACAGGAACAGTCCCACCAAAATCCTTCCTGGGAGAAAAGAAACCCAAAGTGCGGCACAACTGCAGAGAGATCACAGGGCTGGGGGGAACGAGCACTGCCCAAAAAGGACAAAAACCACAAAAAAGAGAACTTGGCTCAACTTTCAGGAACGCAGGACACTCTGCTGGGGAAGGACCTTGCACCAAGAGCTGGGCCCTGGCCCTGGCCTGGCCAAAGGGCCCCTGTGGCCGTGTCTGGGGCAGCCCAGCGCGAGCAGCCCTGCCTGGCCCATGGCTCCCCACAGGACGTGCCCAGACCTGCAGCTCCAAGTGTTCCAGGCAGGAATTATGATGTATCCCAGGTGCATCCCTTCCCCTCCAGCAAACACTGCCTGCTTTCATGTCAGACCTCAGGTCCAAGCAAACACGTCGAGGTAATTGCAGGGACACAGAAAATCACTCAGGAAAAAGCAGTGTTTGGCCAGGGCTGAGAGACAGAGGTGGAGCTGTCATCAGACATGAAAATCATGCAGAGAGAGCTGGGGGCACGAGCAGGAGAAAAACCAGGACAATAAATATGTAATATGGACGGTATAAAACCAGAGTTTAATCTCACAGAACCACAGAATATCCTGAGCTGGCAGGGACCCATCAGGATCATCCAGTCCGACTCCTGGCCCTGCACAGACACCCCAACAATCCCACCCTGAGAGCGCTGTCCAAACACTCCTGGAGCTCCCTGGAGCTGTGACCATTCCCTGGGCACCCTGATCTCCGTTTATCTGAGCAGCAATTTCCTCCTGGTCCATGTCTGCTGAACACAAACATGGACACAAAGCTCCCACTGAACTCTTGGGTGAGACCTTCGGCAGAGCTGTGACCTGGGGGAGGGCAGGGGACACTCTGTGTCCCAGCCAAGGCCATCACATGAATGGGATAAAGCAGCAGCAAAACAAGGAGGAAAATATTTCCACCCTGAAGCTCAGAATCCAAGTGAAAAAGATAAATATTCCTACACTGCAACCTGCTGTGAGGTCTGGGCCATGGCAGAGGACACTGGGGACCTGGAGCTGGCACCTACAAACGGGCAGGAAGGGGAAACTTGTGAATTAAATTTTCTTTAGTCTTAGGCCTGAGACTGAATTCTGAAGTGAAATAAGTCAATTAAATAGAGTTCAAAGTATTTATCGTGTCTTAGCCTAAATCAGTTTTAACAACAGGTTTGTGTGCCAAGGGTTTAATGGCTTCAGCAAAAATATCTCCAATGTACCAGATGAAATAACTCCATGTAGGAGCCCTACAAACTCCAACCCACCTTCTAATAATAAACTGTTTCAGGCTTTCATTTTCTAAATTGTTCTGTGTCCTCTGGAGAGGTTCCCTTGAACCTGCCGCATAATGAGAGATTGCAATAAATCTTGTCAAACCAGACAAACACCACGAAATTTTAATTTTACTTTTAAATTGCAGCTGAGTGCTCCAGTGGATGTTATTTTTTGGTAACTGCTACATAACTAAGGCGGAGGAGTTTGCTTATTTTTAACAGGAGAGTGTTATTGTCTCCATGTGTTAAAATATTTAGTTGTCTATAAAAAATTCAACCTTTATAGATGCAGAGATGGATTTGCCTCCCCTGCTGCAGCTCTGGGCAGTAAGGGAGAGAAAATACAGGAGATAAGGGGGGAAAATATAATAATTGGAAAGGATGCTTTACCCCCATGGTAACAGAAGCTTCTTTTTTCAATATGGAAAATTTTCTGTATCAAAAATCAGATTTTCAGCATGGAAAATCCCCCCATACCTGTCCCACCATGGTGCTGCACAGTCTGAGCCATGGCTAAAGCCTGGCAGGGGTCTGAGAAGCAAAATTACTTCTGTTGTTAAATCACATACCACAAAAATTCCCCCAGATTATTTGGACTTGTGAGAAATGGGCTTTTTGGTGCTGTTCCCCCATTTCTGCTGAGGGGAGTTTGCAGAGCACTGAGCAACCTTCACACTCAGGGCTTCTCTCCACACACTGTGCTGAGCACATGAAACTAAAAATTAGGGACAACGCCCTCCCTTGGAGCCCACGAGGATGCAGAAGGTCACCCTGCTCCTGCTCCTCCTGCTCATCCTTGCTCTAGGAATCTCATGTGTGGTTCCCCATGGAATAAGGGGCTGCAGCGATGCCCCAGCCCCTTGGTCACCAAGCATTTCCATATTATTATTGTTATTATTGTTATTGTTAAGGATTTGGAGATGAACTCATTCAATCACTGAGGCGCTGTGACAGTGACTGCCTGGGATGCTGCTGCTGTTGCCATGGTGACTGTCCCTGCTCTGGGGACCCCAAAATCCCCATCACCCCTCCCAGGCACCCCTGTCACCTTGTGCTGCACAGAGGGTCCCATTTCCCCTCCTCTGTGCCACAGGAGAAGCACATCTGCACCCCCAGCCCCCACTGCCCCTCCTGTCCCCTTCCCATCCCATCCTCCCTGGCTCTGCTCCAGCTGTTTCCTAGAAAGGCTGAAACAAAAGCTGCTCTGGCTGTCACAGGAGATCCTTGCAGGGCATCACCCTTGGCCAAAGTGACAGGATCACCCCCAAGGCCAGCAGCAGCCTCTGACCCACTGGGCTACCTGGAGAAAAACATTCCGAGTTTTAACTGGCATGGCCTGACCTCCTGTGTCTGCAGAGTTAGGAAAGCTGGTTTCAAGATTTCTCAATATTGAGATTTAAAATAAAAAACAAAGCAAAAACCAACCAAGCACAACTTGAATTTGTGTTTACACTTAAGGGACCCCTCATTCAGTCACCTAAATCAACCTGAGCTCCCCTGGACTGCGCTGGGATGCTGTGGCCATTCCAACACATCCCTGCGGGCAGGGAAAAGGACAAATGCTGGAATGGTTACACTGGAGAGGAGACTGAGCCGGGCAGGACAGGCATGGCAAGAGTCAGGGACAGGCAGGGACAGGCAGGGACAGTGCAGGCAGGACAGGCAGGGACAGGCGGGGACAGGCAGGGACAGTGCAGGCAGTGCAGGCAGGGACAGGCAGGGACAGGCAGGGACAGTGCAGGCAGGGACAGGCAGGGACAGGCAGGGACAGTGCAGGCAGTGCAGGCAGGGACAGGCAGGGACAGGCAGGGACAGTGCAGGCAGGGACAGTGCAGGCAGTGCAGACAGGGACAGGCAGGGACAGCAGGGACAGTGCAGGCAGTGCAGACAGGGACAGCAGGGACAGGCAGGCAGTGCAGGCAGGGCCCGAGCCAGGCTGCAGCAGCTCCAGCCCAGCCCCTGCCCAGCCCAGCTCCCATCTCCCAGTTGAGTCAAGGCTGTGAGAGACAATTCAATCAATACAAAACACGAAGAGCAAATCCCATCTGTAGGGGCTGATGCCTGGCCCTCACACACCAACGGAGCCAGCCCTGTGCCAGGCTGCAGCTCCAGAGCCTGCCAGGATTTTAATCCCAGAGCTCAAGGGCATGCTGGCATCTCGCTGAGTGGATCCGAGGAGCTGCTGACAGAACCATCTCCGGTGCTGGCCTCTGTGAAGTCACCATATGAGGAGGAAGTGAAACATTTGCATGAACTAAAAATGTTTTCCTTTGCAGTGCGAGGTTGCGGAGCTGCAGCACGCCCCCTCCACCACCCTCCTCACCACGGAAACGTCCTCTCCCGGCTGGATCATTCCTATTTGTGCTCCCAATCCCCAGGCCTGAGTCATGGCTGAACAGAACAGCCTTTCTTTGCAAAAATATATTTCCCCAACACACGCAGTTACAGGATGTGCCCGACTCCACAAGCTCCCAGAATATATATAATGGTGCTGAAAGGAATCATTAAACCCAGAGTTAGGACTGGGATGCCCTCATTCCTAATTCTCACTGTCAGGCAGGCCTTGACCTGCAGTTCCTGCTCTCTCAAGCTCAGCTGACAACACTCAGCAAACCCCAGCAGGATGTGGCTGCTGTCGGTAGGTGAAATTGAAACAATCCCCAGGATTCGTCAGAGGCTGCTGTTCAGGAGGGAATTTTAAGCTGTGACAGGGCCCGGGGTCACTGTGCTGCTCTCTGGGGTGGTGACAGCCCTTCCCCAGCCCAAGGCAGGAGCTGGCAGCAGCCTGGCTCTCTCTGCACACTGGATTTTGGCACTCCCTGGCTGAACAGCCCCTTCCAGCAGAGCAATGCTGCAGGGCTGTTTGCTGGAGGATGCTGCTGCTGGCCTGAGCTCCCAGAGGGATCTGTGCCTCCCTCCCACCTCCTGGGGGAGGACCCTCTTCAAATGAATATTTAAACCCCTGGAAAGCCCAGGACTGACTCCCAGGCCAGGTCTGTACTATTGTGATTGTTATTCCAGGAACAGATGGAGGGACCATCCCTTCCTGCTTGAAGACCTATGCCAGGAGCCACACAGAGCAATTGCAGCCACCCCAAAAAGCTCCTTTGCCAGCCTGATGCTGCTCCCCTGATCCTGCTCTTCAGCACCTTGTGTGAGCCCAGTCCTGGATCTCCCTCAGCACTGAGGGATCCCAAGCCTCAGTTACAGTCACTCCTGATGGATCTGTCCTTTCCCGAGCTACTGCTCCTCTTCCAGGCTGGGCTGCTGCCTTTCCCCAGCCTGCTGAAGTACCTGAGGATTTTTGGATATTACAGCCTGTCTCTAGATCTGTTTTATTTCCCCAGACAAAAGGTTTTCCACTAATTTGTGCTCTCCTCCCTCCCCTACCTCCTCACTCTCATCCTGTTTCAGCCTCATCTGAAGACCACGTTACACAAAAGCGAAGGACTAAACCCAGTGTGTGAGGTGCTTTGTTTAATGCTGCTGTATTTAATCGCCTGCATCCCGGGGATCAAAGAGGCTGCAGTGGGAAATCCAGGAGGCAGCAAGCAAGCGTCAGTGTAATTTGATGGCTGACTTTCTGCTCATTAACCCAATTCCTTTGAACTCAAGCAGGAGATGCAGTAACACATCACTGGCAACCAGCCTCGAAGGGATGCCAAAAGGGATGAGTCCTGAGTGAGCTGGAGAGGGATGAGCTGATGATGTTGGAATTTCCCAGCCTGCATGGAGGAAAAAATCAGGAGTGCTGATCCCATGTCAGTCTGTCCAAGAGGCTGCTGACATGGGGAACCTCACACCATCCCTGCATTCCAGCCACTCTCCTTTGCATCCCCTTCTCTTTCCTTGGAAAAGAGCTTGTGAATCTGATAATCAGATTTATTGGTATTCTGTATCCTCACCTACAAAAAGGCTGGAGAGGAACTTTTCACATTTCCCTGGAGGGACAGGACACAGGGAATGGTTTCCCACTGCCAGAGGACAGGGATGAATGGGATACTGGGAAGGAATTGTTCCCGGTGAGGGAGGGGAGGCCCTGGCACAGGGTGCCCAGAGAAGCTGTGGCTGCCCCTGGATTCCTGGAAGTGCCCAAGGCCAGGTTGGATGGGGCTTGGAGCAGCCTGGGACAGTGGGAGGGGTCCCTGCCCATGGCAGGGGGGGCACTGGATGGGCTTGAAGGTCCCTTCCAATCCAAACCATTCCAACACACCGTGAGATCAACAACCACTGTTCAAGAGTGATTCCTGAATCATTGCAGAACTGGCCCCGCTTCTCTCTGTACCTCAGAGAGAGCACTGCAGGCCCCGCCAGGCACAAGGCACCGGAATTGTGCAGAAACCTCCTCCTTGTCACACTGTCCTTGTGTCCCTCTGGTATGAACTGTGTAACACAGACAACAGGAACCCGCAGTGGTGATAAAACTGTCTTCCATTCTGGGAAAAGAAACGGGAGTTCTTTTCAAGTCCAAGATCATTTAATCGTAGAATGCCAGACTGGTGAAAGGGACCTTAAAGCTCATCCATTCCCACCCTCTGCCATGAGCAGGGACACCTTCCACTATCCCAGGCTGCTCCAAGCCCTGTCCAACCTGGCCTCGGACACCTCCAGACAGGCAACTGTCACTTGGCATGACCTGCCCTGGAGCTGCAGGATGAGAGCTGGCCTGGCTCACTCCACATGACCAGTGGCCAGTCCGGGTTGCCAGTGGCAAGGGGGCATGCAGGAAGGTGTGGCTGGATAAAGCCATTTTCCTTTCAACCACTCTGCAGAAAAACTCCTCTTTATTTCCCTGTTTGCAATTCATGACTTGGCTGAACCAGCAGAGCTGCTCTGCACAGACACCTGCACTCACCCGAGGGGTGAGCAGAGCCCACCCCTCGCTGCAGCCCCAGCAGTGCCCACAGCCAGCACTGGGGCTGGGGCTGACACAGCAAACAACCAGGGCTCATTAGCACCCAGGCTGCCTCAGACCTGCAAAAAGGGCACTCACACACCAGGGATCTCATTTTCTTCTTTCCTCACCTTCATTTCATCACTTGCCACCTCTTCCTGGGCTTGTTACCTTTGTTTAAAAATTTATGCAGCCCCTGCTTAAACATTCCTCATGCTTTGCTAGCAGGGATTGCGCAGACCTGACTTGGGACTCGATGCATATTTAGGGATATTCCAGCTGGGCAAGTACCTTGAAAAAGCAGTTCTGAGTCTGCTGGAAACAAAGCAAGGAGGATGACAGGGCTTCAGGTGAAATAAAGGAACCCAGCCCATGAGGGCTCTGTCAGCAGGGCCAGGGTGAAGCAGGACACACCTCAAAGGAGCCAGGGCGAGGCCGTCACCCCACAGAGCTCCAGGCAGGTCCTTCACTCGCTGCCCTCACTCTGAAACCCATGGCACTCACCTGTCTAGACACAAAGAACTCCAGGTTAATTAAACCTGGAACCAGCAAACCTCATGGAGGCACCAGTTTAGGAAGGCTCAGACTAAAGACAAGCTTTGCCAGGAAGAGCTCTCAGCAAGGGGTGGAAAGAGGCACAAAGGGACCGAAGCCATGCTGAGAAAAGGTTTTTATCCAGACACAGCTGCACTGACAGAGCTCTTTGGAGAGGGGGAGTGAGATGTGGGGTTCAACACTTGTCCTCAGAGATAAAGGGCATGAACAGATGAGTTAGAGATGGATCTGGGGGGAGGTAGATGTTGTCTCCTTCACAGCAGAGCCCCTCCACCCCACAAAGCTTCAAGCCTCCATCTCCCCTGACACTGACACCTGCTAAGTCACTTGGAATCCCAGCCTGGAGGCCCAGTCCCTGTCAGATCTCTGCTCTGAGAAAAGGAGATAAGCTGTGAGTGACAGGATCTTCAAAGGACAGAGAAAACTGCAGTAACCCGAGGCCTAATGGGCAGGAATTCAGTTTAACCCATGGGAATTCACCTCGAGGCAGCACCAAAAGTCAAGGGCAGCTACAAGACTCGTGAAGGCTCCAGCTGGGAGCAGGACTCTGCAGTGGATTCACAGCCTGGGACAGGGGATGACCTTTTTTCAGTGCAGAGGAAAGTCAAGAACCTTCCCCTGGAAAGTTTATGGTTAAAAATAAGCTCTTGGTAAAAACCACAAAGCTGTTGCACACTTAACCTCTGCCACCCCAAACTTCCTCTGCTGATGGTCGATATTTGGGACTGAAAGCAGAAATAGAATTCTGTCTTCTGAAAACAGAGGTGCATTTCAGCCTGGTTCCCTCTGCTGTCCCCACTCCACCCCCAAATCTCACAGACAGGGAGAACATTAATAAATAAATCAAATGCAAAATGCAGTGGCAGGGTACCCAAATACAGCCCTCTCTGGGGGAAGGCAGATCAAACCCAGCCCGTGGCTCTGCCTGGCTCCTGTCACACGTGAATTTCTTTGCACTGGCCACGGAATGCAAATGCACCAACTCTTCCCTGGAAAGCTCCTGTGGGAGGGCAGCAGGGAGGAGCAATCAGCTGCTGTACCAAGGGTGGTTTTTAGAAGAAAAGGACACAATCCTCAGGCAAGGTGGTTTCATCCATCCCCTGCTGCTGGGAGCAAGGGATGCTCTGTTGGAGAGCAAAACAAATCCAACTCCAATCTGCCCCGTGCCTTTTCCAGGCTTGCATCTGAATCCCTCCTCTCCTTACTATCCATAACCACCTCTGACCCAGGACTGAAGATGTTTTTCTCTGGGTTAATGAGCTTTACAGCTGGAAGTTAATTGATTTCCAAGCTTCCAAGGCTCCCAGCACGAGCAGCCCCCGATGGCCGAGTGCCCAGCTCGGGGTCCCGGGGGTGTCTGTGGCATCCTGCACATTGCCACGTGTTCCCTGCACATTCTGGCTGTCCCAGAGAGGCTCAGGGACCTCCCCAGTAGTGACAACAAAGCAGAACAGGGGCTAGGGCAGAAGAATTCTAAATCTCTCAGGGATTTCCTTCCAATCTGCAGCCAGGTTTGCATTGAGCTCAATGTGGTTGAATTGTTTAACCAAACCTGGAGGAACTTGCCTGACCAAGGAACAATCTCCTGTAAACAGAGCATCCCTTGGAAGCTAAGTTGACAGGCAGACAGCTTTTATCTCTTTGACTTTTAGAAAGCTAAGCACACCAAACCCCAGAATCAGGTCAGTGGTGGCCATCCTGCCCTTTCCCACTCTATTTTTAGCTCCAGCTACAACCACAACACAACATTGCTATGAGCTACAGGAGATGTGTGATCACAACTGACATGAGACTTGCATGACCCTACATGAGGAATCCAGAATCCCAGGGAGTTTATGGACACTGGGCCAGCAGCACTTATCCCTCTGTGCTCTGACATTCATTCTGCTGTTTTTCTCCACATAAATATGAACAAAACCTGCCTCTAATCCTGTGGGCAAGATCATGGAATGGTTTGGATTGGAAGGGACCTTCAAGCCCATCCAGTGCCACCCCTGCCATGGGCAGGGACACCTCCCACTGTCCCAGGCTGCTCCCAGCCCCAGTGTCCAACCTGGCCTTGGGCACTGCCAGGGATCCAGGGGCAGCCACAGCTGCTCTGGGCACCCTGTGCCAGGGCTTCCCCAAGCTCCAGGGAGGAATTCTTTCCCAATATCCCATTCATCCCTGCCCTCTGGCAGTGTGAAGCCTTTTCCTGTAAATCCAAAGTCCCTCTAGCCCAGCTGAGCACGGCCAGTGCTGCTCCCCTGGCAAGGCTGGATGAGGAGCATTCTGAGGAGGAGATTTGCCAATGGGAGGATGAGGCAGCTCAGGCCTGGCAGTGACACCTGAAGGAGGTGGAACAGTTTGGGGAGTAACCTCAAAGCCATCAATCACAGCAGGTGCCTGAGATTTCATGAATACAAAAGCCCTTCCAATTTATTCAAATAAATAATGTGGCCACAGCCCAGACAGGAATAACAGTGATGAGCCAGCCTTGCTCACCTCAGCGTCTCACCGAGGTCTGTACACCTGGTACCCACAGACACTACTCCTGCTCCTCTTGGGTGCCCTGTGGCTCCCTGAGCTGGCACTAAGCAGGCCTGTTTGACTGCTGGGGCTGCTCAGGCTGGGAGTGGTAGATTGTTGGTTGTTCTGGGGAAAAGGAGGCTCAGGGAGAACCTTCTGGCTCTGCACAACTCCCTGACAGGAGGGGGCAGCTGGGGGGTTCAGGGAACAAGGACAGGAGGAGAGGGAATGGCCTCAGGCGGGGACAGGGGAAGGTCAGGTTGGATATTGGGGAAAATTTCTTCATGGAAAGGGTTGTCCAGCCCTGGCACAGCTGCCCAGGGCAGTGGTGGAGTCTCCATCCCTGGAGGGGTTGAAAAACTGTGTGGATGTGGCACTTGGGGACAGGGGATGGTGGTGGCGTTGGCAGTGCTGGGGAATGGTTGAACTCGATCTCAGAAGGCTTTTCCAACCTTGATGATTTTATCATTCTGTGATGAGAACCCTCAGGCTGCACCCCCAAGCAGAGAGGACTCACCAGCACTGATCCCTTTCCCTGCAGTTCCTCACTTGCCTCAGAGCCCTCCCAGCAGTGGGAGATCCTCGTCCCTGTCACTGTGAGGTGACACATCCCAACACCTCCTGCTGCAGGGGGTGTAAGCTGCACCAGGCACTGAGCCCTCCCTGAGTCACTCAGGTGGGAGAGCTGCACCAGCCTGGTTCCTTTAAAGCTCACTCTCTCCCAAGCTGTGTTTTCTGCCCTGTTCCAAGCTCATCCTCATCCTGTTCCTTTCTCTTGTCGTTCAGGACTCTCCTGGCCCATTTGCAGGATACAGCACCAGTGGAGCTGTCAGCGAGGCACAAGAGGACCATTAACATTCAAAAGTCTTCATATAATTCCTTATTATAAAGCAAATTAATTCCAGCCTGGCTAAACCCAGCCCCGACGAGCAGCTGGGCAAACACATCCCTCACACTGGAAATGTACAGCTCAGGCAAATCCAGGCAGGGATGATCACTCTGGGAATTGGCACCCCTATCTCACCTGCCCCAAAGTGGGACCCGTTCAGCTGCTGGAGACATCTCCTGCTCTGGTTTGAAGGTGGATGGTGGAAGGAAGGTCCTGAACACAGAGCTGTGGTGGCATTTTGCAGACCCTGGGGACACCCCTTGTCCCCAGCTGGCACTGCAGAGGCTCCTCCAGCCCTGAGCAGATTCCTGGCACACCACAAGGGATTTAAAAATCACCTCCCCTGGTTCAGTCTGCTTAAACCCTGACTTCACACGAGTCGTGACTGCCGTGGGGATGCATCTTATGTTCCCTGGCTCTGGAAAACAGGATCCTGTCCTGCTCACCCTCCAGCTGATGCTAAGCAAGGCAAAACACAACATGTACTGGCCTTTGAGGTGACAAATTTATGAGTAAGTGATTTAATCACCCACTTTACTCTCTTCAGAAGTTTCTGGGAAGGAAATGTCACCACCTGGGTTTAGATGTGAACACCAAGCCCAAGTGTGCCAATTTCATGGGGATGAAAAGTTTGCAGCAGCCCAGAGTCACTGGGTTCAGGCATCAAAAGAGTTTTCCTTTGCTCTTTTCCACATTAAAAAAGGCAAAGGATCCATTCAGCAGATGCTGCTGGATCCTTCACATGGCTGGAGGCTCCACAGAAGCATCTTTTATGCTTCCCTGAAGAGCATCCAGTGAGATGTTCTTGAGTGGAGGAATGACTACAGTGTGCTTTCCCAAAAAACAAATAAAACCAAAAAATCACTCCTGACACTCCTGCCCTGTCGCTCAGCAACCCCTCCTTTTCCATGCTGGGATAATTGTTGGAGGGCTGAGGAAGCAGCAAGGCAGTGCCTGCCCAAGGGCTGGGGATGCTGAAACCCCCCACGATGGCTGAAGATTTCAGGGCTTGCCTCTTTAATCAAAACGAGCCACCTTCATAAAAAAAGTCTCACAGAGAATGATCTTTATTACCTCTCTCCCTCACTGTCAAATCTCACGATACAGCAGCCACATAAAGCCCCATTTCCCTGGGAAACAAAGCTAAAAATAGCAGGGCTGGCTGGGGAGACTGGGCTGGGGGTTTGGAGAGTTAGAGATGGCACTGGGGTCCAACATCCCCCTGCTGACCCTGGGAGCTGAGACCCGTGGAAGTCCCTGCTGCCCCTGTGTAACACGGTGGAGAATGTCCCTTCTGGCTGGGCAGGGAGAGCTCAGCCCCTCCAGCTTCCCTGGGAATGCTGCAGGACTGGGAACCATCCTTGGGCCAGGCTCAGCTTCCAGCAGCTCAGTGGGGCCAGGGCTGCCTGGAACCCCCAGGCAGGAGCTGGACACAAGCAGAGGTGGTCACCAGCAGCCTGGGGGGACCTGTCCCCACGGTGTGGAGGAGGTGACAGCCCAGATCCTGCTGGATCCTTAGCTCAGCTTCTGCAAATGTGCTCCCATCAGCATCTCCATGACCACAGGAGCAAAGGAATGACTCCTGTGCCAGGGATCAGGACTGAGGGGAATGAGGGAGTCTAAGGAGAGGGTGCCCAGAGCAGCTGTGGCTGCCCCTGGATCCCTGGAAGAGTCCAAGGCCAGGCTGGATGGGCTTGGAGCACCCTGGGACAGTGGGAGCTGTCCCTACCCATGGAAGAGTGTGGTACTGGATGGGTTTTAAGGTCCCTTCCCACCCAAACCATTCCATGATCCATGAACAGCAGAGGTGGGGTTATTTTATTGCTTTTGGCTGTTCTCTACCTGTCCATCAAGGAACCATCACTGCCAGAGTGCTCTGTCCCTGCAAACACAAACACAGTCCTGGGTGAAGGAAAGGTCTGGCTGCAAATTATGATTGCTGGAAGGGAGCCTGGCCCGTGAACATTCCCAGGAGGGTGGCACAGGGATGGAGCCATCCCCATAAATATTCCATAGCTGCCCTTGAGGCTGCCAGCAGATATCGGGCCGGGGGATGGAGAATGAAAAACACCTTTCCTTCTCCAGTATCAGCTCATCTGAGTTCACACAAGGAAAAGCACGAAGGGAAAAAAATAATCATCTTTTGTGCATTTAATTCAGAATCTAATTACTCAGTATAAATTAGTCAGCTGGCTTCACCTCAGCTTTACCATGTAATACTCCATGAATCACAGCTCTGTTACAGGATGTATGGTGCCATTTGGATGTAAAAATGCTTTATGCAAGGCACCCCGTGACCTGGGAATATTAATTTATACCATGGGCTCTGGTGGATGAACTGAAATTAAAGCAGATGAGGAGATAAGACACAAGCCCTGATCAATGTCTGAGGCTGAGGAAAAGGCTCTGGGTGCTTTCTAAGGTGGAATCAGCCACTGGAGCTCATGGACAGCTGGGACACGTGGAGATGGTGGCATTAAAATCCACTGACTGTGTCAAAGATTCTCTGGTCAACAACACCAGAGTGGTTTCCTTCCCCTGCTTGCTCTGTGTCCTTCTAAATATTCCATTTCCTGTTTCCAGATGAACTCCCACAGACACAGACCTGGACAGACAATATTGCCCACTATAATCCCAACTCCCTCCCAGTGAGCCACGTTTTGTGGCAAGAACTGCTCTGGCAGCTCTTGCAGTCAGTGCCAGTTTATTTCTGTGGTTTGTGAGGGATGAGGGGTGAGGACTGTCATGCCTGAGAACAGCACACACGTCCCAGTTTCCCTAGGGAGGGATGGCTCTCCAAAGTCTCCAAGCTCTCTTGACAAAGCTCAGCCATCACCTGGGACTTACCCCAGCTAGAGGGGACACCATGGCCACGGACTGAGGGGACACCAGGGATGAGTTCCTCCTCCTGCAGCAGTGAGCACGGAGCTGCTTCCATGTTTGTGCTCCTGACCAGCTGCTCCTCACCACTTAAGGGGAAAACTAAACATTATTTACAGCCTCATATGGAGCCAGTGCCCTGGAGCCAGAGACTGAATTCATTTCCACAGATCTTGAGTGATTTTACAGTGGAGCTGATTCCCTCTTGTCCCATCTCCTCCACTGTTATTGTCACCTCTGAGGGGGCAACACAGGGGCAAAGTCCTGCCCTGGGCAGGGAGTACAGGGCAGTAACCCAGAGCTGGCTGGGAGAGGGTGGCAAATGTTCCCTCAGCAACCCAATCCCCCAGCCAGCCTGTGAAAACAACCCCCAGTGGAAGAGTGTTTGCTCAGAAAACAGGAATTATCTGAATTATCTGGAGAATTATCTGAACAGGCTGCCCAGGGCAGGGGCGTAGTCCCCATCCCTGGCAGGGTTTAAAAGCCCTGTGGAAATGGCACTCGGGGACAGGGGTCAGTGGTGGCCTTGGCAGTGCTGGGGGAACAGCTGGACTCAGATCTTGGAGAGCTTTTCCAACCTGAATCTGTGATCTATGGAATTCAAGAATCTGAATTTGTTATTTACACCTAAACCCAGAGCTTTGCTCTAATAACACAGTTCTTGGGTGCCAGGAAACGCAGAAGACACAAGGTAGAGTTTATTTTATGCATTTTTATCCAAGTGCTTAGGAATTCTGTTTGGATTTGAGGTCAGGGAATTCAGGCATGGAAACACAGCCTGCTAGATGTGACTGGGATATGAACCCAGAAGGAGTCTGGAGTCACTAGAAAAGAACATTTCAGGTGTGATCCCTTATCCACAGCTTCAGTGGATTCCTACATCATCCTGATATTCATGGAATTACAGAACCATGGAATGGTTTGGGTTGGGAGGGACCTTAAAGCTCAGCCAGTGCCACCCTGCCATGGGCAGGGACACCTCCCACTGTCCCAGGGTGCTCCAAGCCCCGTCTGACCTGGCCTTGGACACTTCCAGGGATGGAGCAGGATACTCTTTGCAAAGGTAGGATTAATTTACCATTCCATAGACACACTCAATCCTAACTTCACAAATTACAGCAAACACAGACCCATCCTTCCCAACCACAGCAGTGCAGGGCACTGGGGAGTGAGTAGGAATATCCAAACCTTCTTCTAAATGAATTGGTAAAGAGGAAAACCAGGAAGATTTGAGAGGTGCAATTAGAAAGCTGGAGCAAGTCCAGATGAGACCACGGAGATGGTCCAAGGGCTGGAGCCCCTCTGCTCTGGAGCCGGGCTGGGAGAGCTGGGAATGTTCACCTGGAGAGGAGAACCTCCAGTGAGACCTCAGAGCCCCTTTCAGGGCCTGAAGGGGCTCCAGGAGAGCTGGAGAGGGACTTTGGACAGGGGATGGAGGAACAGGACACAGGGAATGGCTTTCCACTGCCAGAGGGCAGGGATGGATGGGATATTGGGCAGGAATTGTTCCCTGTGAGGATGGGCAGGCCCTGGCACAGGGTGCCCAGAGCAGCTGTGGCTGCCCCATCTCTGGAAGAATCCAAGGAGCACCCTGGGATAGTGGAAGGTGTCCCTGCTTTAAATTCCCTTCCCACCCAAACCATTCCATGATTCTAGGAATATACAAACGGTTGATGACTTCTCATCCCCCACTGCAAATCCATTTACAACAATCCGACAAAAACATACCAGAATAAGTATAAAGCATTTGTTAAATAAATAATCACCTCTGCTGGAGTATTTTCACCAGAAAAAAAAAAATGCTCAACACAAGCCTTTGACAACACAGCTCAGACTCTCCAGGAGAAAGCTAAAAGCCTAATTTTACTGAAAAACAAACAGAAAAATTATCAAAAGATGACGGTATCCCATGATTTAATGGCATCACTTGAAACAATAGCACTGCCTGCAGTCGGAGCACGAAGCAGGGAGACCAAAAATGGGAATAATACATCACAAGTGGGGGAGAAAAAGGAAGTCTAAATGATGCAATAAGAAATAAACCATGTCTTTGAGAGACTCCAGTTAAACAAGCGAGAGGCCACATTTTGCATTCATTATCATTCCAGCAGCAATTCCCTGGAGACTCGAGCCAGCAGCACTGCAGCACACAGCAAAGCAGGAGGAAAGAGCATTTTAAGTAGGTCACCAGTAAATATGATCAAGATGGAGCTTTTTTTTTGTTGTTGTTTTTTGTTTGCTGCCAGTCACTGGGGCCCTTAACCGAGGGAAATGCTGGAGAAGGAAAGAACCAATGGAACAGCAGCGAGGTGGGCAAAAGTCCAGGGAAAAATGTGTGGCAGCTTTCTGAAAGCAGCTGTGTTCTCCTGGGATCACCACCAGCACCACACAGAGCTGCTACTGGGCTCCCAGTATGGAACTGGGTGTTTAGAGGAAGGACAAGGAATATGGGCAAATGCAGGTTGGGCTTTTAAGGCCTGGGAATTTAATGGAATCAGAGCATTATCCTCTTTCCTTTCAGATTTCTTTTCCCACCTCTCAGGATTTTTGTGCTGAGGAAATCAACCTCAAAACACCTGCCCCAGTGACTCCCTCCTGCCCAGTCCTACGGTGGGGCTTGGGGGGAAGGGAAGGGAAGGGAAGGGAAGGGAAGGGAAGGGAA
>WEKY01015133.1:45941-85857 GCA_013390045.1 Picathartes gymnocephalus
GTCCTGGGGAGGGGCTGGGGGGGAAGGGAAGGGAAGGGAAGGGAAGCAAGCTGCCCTTTGGAGCTCTGGGGAGCATCATGTGCTGTGTAGGGATGAGAGAGAGCCAGGAGAGGGAGAGAGAGGATGCCTGTGGAGGAGCTGTCTTCTCTTGGATGTGCTGGGAGGCCAAGGCAGGGATGTCCAAGGCCAGCAGAGTGACCCCAGCACAGAGAGCCCCAGAGTGAGCAGCCACTCTGCCCCAGGACAACACCCCATTCCTAAAGCCCATCCCCTGCCCCTTCCCTGTCCACTGCATTCCTGGATCCAAATGCTCCGTGTTTGGCACAGGATCCCACTGGCTCCAAAGCAGGACCCCACGCTGGAGTGGTCACTCCCCCCCAGCCCTGCCTGGCCTGACTGGCACTGACACAGCTCAGCTCAGGAGCTTCCACAGGGGACAAAAGGGGGAACAAAGGGAGCAGGAGGGAGCCACCAGCTTGGTGTCACTGTCAGATGTTGCTGTTTGACACCCAGGTTTAAACCCATTCAATCCCACCCTAAGAACCAACCCAGCACTTTGCTTCCAAGCCGTGGCTGGAGGAGCCTGGGAACAGCCCAGTGCTGGCCCTCAGGGCCACAAGCAGAGATGGACATTCAGAAAATGAAGCTGCTGGAAAGCTGGAGCATTTCAGGAGTTTTCTGGAACATCTGGCTGTTCTCCACGCCTGCATATCCAGAGCTCCTTCCACCACAGCATTTCCCATTAGTGGGAAGGAAAACAGGCCAATGACAACACAAAAACTCATCCACCTCTGAGGCAGAGCCCAGGGTTGGATGGATCTGAAGGTGGAAGCACCAGAGGCTCTTTGGTTTTTATCACCTGAATTGCATTTCCCTCTCAGCACTGCAGCTCCCAAATGAAATCCTTGAAGGAAAGGATGAATTGAAATGGAATGAAGTCTGTGGTGAAAACTTCTCCCTCCACACTCATTCCAGCCCCACACTGTGGGGAGGTGAGGGGACCTCAAATAAACTTCTCCTTGTGCCTGCATGGGCAACAAACCCCAAACTCGCCAAGGAGTTGGACTTGATGATCCTCCTGGGTCCAGCTCAGCATATTCTGCGATTTTGTGACCCCATGAAGCTCCTTTTGCCAACTACTTATCAACCCAGCGAGCGTGGCACAGAGAAAATGGCTCATTGTTCTCCCCTGGGGAGGAGCTGAGGGCTGAGCACCCTGGAGACGCTGGACATGTCTCTGATTGCAGGAACCCCACGGGGACACCCAGGAAAAGGCAGAAATCCCACGTGGCCTCCCAGGAAGTTGTTCCTATGTGCCCAGAGGACGCACAGAGCTGCCCCAGAGCAGGAGATGCAGCTGCAGGGGCTGGGGCTGCCTGGGGGGACCAGCCTCTGCACACAAGGGCACATGGCACGAGTCTCAACCCCCTCCCCAAATCAACCCAGAACGTCCAAGTTTTCAGTGGCTGGGTTCTGGGATGCTCCCGGTGCCAGGGCAGCTGCTGGGCAGCTGGGCTGTGCCAGCCTGGCAAGGCTGAACCCAGTGCCCAGGCAGGGCAGCCACGGCAGGGCCACCTGCTCCAGGAGGGAGAGGCTCCGGAGCTGGGCTGGGGGGATGAACCAACGGCACGATCAGCACCATGGACACCCCTCAGTGGTGAACCACGCACAGAACCTGCCCCGGGGGGCTACTGGGGCACAGCTGGACATGGCCCTGCCCAGAAACCCTGTTCTGGGCTGGCCCCACAGCGTGGGCATCAGGGGACAGGGATTGTCCCCTCTACCCCCTCAGGTGAGAGCCCACCTGCAGAGCTCCCCCAGCCCCGGGGCACAGCACAGGAGGGACCTGGAGCTGCTGGAGAGAGCCCAGAGGAAGCACCAGGATGAGCAGAGGGATGGAGCAGCTCTGCTGGGAGGAAAGGCTGGCACAGCTGGCATTGTTCAGCCTGGAGAAGAGAAGGCTCTGGGGTGACCTCATTGTAGCCTTGCAGGGCCTGAAGGAGCTACAGGAAACAATTGACAAGGGCTGGAGAGACAGGACACAGGGAATGGCTTCCCACTGCCAGAGGGCAGGGATGGATGGGATATTGGGAAGGAATTGTTCCCTGTGAGGGTGGGGAGGGGCTGGCACAGGGTGCCCAGAGCAGCTGTGGCTGCCCCTGGATCCCTGGCAGTGCCCAAGGAGCAGCCTGGGACAGTGGGAGGTGTCCCTGCCCATGGCAGGGGTGGCACTGGATGGGCTTTAAGGTCCTTTCAACCCAAACCATTCTGGGACTCTGTGATTTTGGGATGCAACAGAGGATTTGGGGCTATGTTTGTACCATCCAACACTTCCTGCTTCTGTCAGGTTGCTAATGGGGGTGGAGTGATGGTTCATGGAATCATGGAATCATTAAAGCTGGAAAAGACCTTTAAGATCATCAAGTCCAACGGTCAATCTAGCACCACTACCATGTTCATCATTCAAGTGCCACATCCACGTGGTTTTTGAACGTTTCCAGGAAAAGGAAAAAGTGTCAAACTTTTCCAGTGTCGAATGAACGCCAAGAGCTGCAGTTCAAGATTGAAAATAATAATTTGTGATAATGAATGCACTGAACAGAGCCCAGAGCCAGATAAGGAAGAGGTCTGTAAGGTAAGAAACTTTCATTTTCCTATTCCCACATCACTTCCTGTGCTGGAGGAAATCCCCAGTTCCCAGCACCAAAAGGAAAGCTGGATTGGGAATGGCAGCTGTGGGATGTAGGATGCAGGAATTCCAGATCCTCGGGGGTGATTGCCTTAATTGCTTTAATTTCTGATCATAAATGTCTCAAGGAGAGCAAGGAGCAGGACAGAGCCTCATAAAATGACACAGAAAATGTTAAAGACTCTAAAATACTAAAATGTTCATATTTAGGGGTCTGAGGCTTCTGAAACCCTGAGGGAGAAGCAGGAGGAGGAGGAGGATGATGATGATGATGACAAGGATGGGGATGAGGAGAAGTATGGCTTTGAAGTTTCTACTCTAGGATTGTCTCACCACTTCAGACAGTCTCAGTGCTGTTTTTCCCCCCAGACCACCGAAAAATCCTGTTTCACCCTGGCGCTTTAGCTTGTCCAAGGATGGAAACAATTCACCTGTTTAACCCAGCAGATAGCTATAGATGAAGGCAGGGAATGAACTGGGGAACTCAAAGAACTCTGCAAAAGGCCAGCAAGAGCAAACATCATTTGTAGTAATGTCACACTGGGCTGGTGGGCTGGAGAGCACCTGTGGGTCACTGGAGAGCACCTTTGCTCACTGAAGAGGACTTTTGGATCATTGTGGAGCACCTTTGGACCACTGGAGGGGACCTCTGGTCACTGAAGGGGATTTTTGGGTCACTGGAGAGCACCTTTGGCCCCTGGAGAGGACCTTTGGGTCATTGGAGATCTATTTCCACAGGAATTACAGTTACTGAGGAAGCCTGGGTCCAAATTCCCAAAGTAATCCATGATTTTTAAGTGCCCTGGGGAAGACTTCCCGAACACAAAACAATTCCAGGAAACACCAAGCGACACCATGGGAATATCAATCTCATTTAGCACCTCAAGGCCCAATAACTTCATTTCTGCCAAGAGCTCCCTCCCAGGAGGACCCTGGACATGGAGTTTTAGCAACCAGGAGCTGCTTAGGGAAGGGAAAGCACCAAAGTTACATAGGGATGCTGGAATAAAGGATTAAAAGGAATAGAACTGAATCCTCTTTCCAGACGGTTTTGGACAAAATTGGTGCTGACACACAATGGTAGCAGGGCACAGGCAGAGTAGGGAAGGAAAACTCACTAATAAACCTCTCTGGACTCAAAGAAAGGCCATGAAATACAATTAATTGTTACTATTTATGTTATCAGACACAAGAATTGACTTTTAGATGCAGAGGCCGGTACTCAAATAAAGGATTCACACAAACTCATGAGCTTGGTGAGAGCCCAAACCCCTCCCTTGGAGCTCATTGTGTTCTCAGTATCACAAATCCAGGACTGAGGGAGACAAATATTTTACATGTCAGGAGCACATTGAGAAGTGTAACAAAAAACTGCCTTTTCATGGAATTGTGAGCTGGGGAGGCTTCCCTGGCCAGGGACCCACTCAGAGATGGAGGATGAGTAGCAGCAGCAGTGGGAAAATGAATTTTCAGGAAGGGTATGATCCTCTTCCGAGTTCCTTAATGAGTTCCCTTCCCACAGGACAAGTGTTTGGAAAAACTCAGCTGCAACAAGAGTTTTCCAGAATGTAAAAGAATTAACCCAGAGTCTCATCAGGGTGCTGTAATCCCACCTCTGCATGCCCTGGAGTCACTCAAAACAACAAATCTTTCATTTGTTTTCCCAAGGAAAACTAATTTCTCAACGCAAGTTAAAACTGTGAGGTCGACAGAGGAATTACCAGAGATGATTACTGGGAAATCATGGAATGGTTTGGGTTGGAAGGGACCTCAAGGATCACCCAGTGCCACCCCCTGCCATGGGCAGGGACATTTTCCACTATCCCAGGTGGCTCCAAGCCCTGTCCAACTCTATAAACACCATAAATCACAAGGTAAATCTTAGCTAAAGCCTAGAAATTTTTCTGAGGTCACAAAGACAAGCCAAGAGAATTAGGCCAATTTTTCCAGTTTGTTTATTTTCCCGTTCATTTTGTATAAGGAAACTGTTTTCCCTTTGCTGCTGCCTTTCTGCAGGGTTGAGTACTTGGTGCTCTAAAGCTGCTATCTCTGCGTTCAGGATTCCCCCAAAACCCAGCAGAATTTGTCTCAAAATGGATTATGATTAAAAATGAAGGTGCCCCCCTGGGCCCGGCTGTGACTCCCTGTCAGCTCAGGGATCTCCTCAAAGCTCAAGTGACAGATTCATGTGATGCCAGGGGTGCCACTCCTCCCCTGAGGGCAGGCTCTGCCCAGGACATGGTTATTTCCTCGGGGAGAGGCTTTGGGAGCTGTGCTCGTGTTCTCCTGAACCAGTCTGGGCTCCTCCTCCTTCCTTTGTCCCCAAAATCCAACACCAACATTCCCATGGTCCCCTCCCAACTCTCACTGGCTGCACAGAACATGCTCCTGGTTTAGCTCCCTGAATCTCAGCAGTTCATCAAGGTTTCTACCAGAGAAAGGTAAACGGCTTTAAAAAAAAGGAGCAATCTTAACCTGATTAAAATCAGCCCAGTTTTGATAGGAAAAAGCATCTTTATATGACAAGTTGAACATTGATTCCTGGGCCTGAGCCAAAGGTTTGTCTCTCCCCATCAGTGGTAAAAAACATCAAATAAAAAAAACTTGAATCCATTTTGATCAAATGATTTGTGTTCCAGACTGGGCTCGTCATTAAGTTGAGTATTTTTTCCTAAACAATCAAAATCACCCCAAGTTGAATCTCCTCTGGCTTTGTTTACAGACAGCACCAAAAATGTACCAAACGCTCCTGCTCCCCCATAATGAGCTGAAAATGGGTATTTACGGGGTGTTTGTCTCCATCTCTGTGACAAACCACTGAAAAAGGGTATTTACGAGGTATTTGTCTCCATCTCCCTGACAAGCCCCTCCGCATTCAGACTAAATAACAAAATCACCCCTCAGCTCTTGGAGCATCACCTCAATCACCACCTCGGAGATGATGGCAACATTTAAACTCTCGCACTTCGCCGTGCTTGAAGAAGCTTTGTTTGCCACCACAGGAGCTGGTGCAAAGAGCAAAACACCAGAAAAAACCATCTGAGAGTTCTTCTCTTTGTACCAAACAGATCCAACCTCCCTAAACCACTGCAGTCCTGGGGAGGATTTACCTGACACTGACTTCTGCAGCACAGAGGGTGAGGAGAAAAATGCCACATCCCCAGTTTGGAGCAGTTCCAGCTCTACGGCTGAAGCTTTGAATACCAGGGAAGCAGTCAAAGTGCTCATTTTTTCCCCTAAAAAGGGTTTTCTGAATGCCCTGAGGTGTCTCCTCCAGACCCAGCTCAGCTTTGGGTTTCCCTACACTCACCCCAAGGGATGAGCAGCCTCTGGTGACCCCACCGAGGGGTGACCCCACCGAGGTGTGACCCCATCGAGGGGTGACCCCACGTCTTCCCTCCCAGGCTCTTGCTCGGCTCAGAATCCAGCAGAAAAAGCTTTAATCCCAGCTGTATCCCTGTGTGCCAAGGGAGGCACAGGGTTTTTGGGATGTGCTTCCCCAGGCAAGTTTGGCTTGCTATGGAAGCCTGGGAAACCCAGGCACCTTCCACCAAACCTGGGCCTGTTTCACCTGCTTGTGAAAGGCTGATAGCACAGATTTCCCCCAGGATTTTTTACACCTATGTACATAAATGTGCATACATAGAATTTCCTACATTTTACATGTATATAAACCTATTTTTTCCCAACTCTATTCTGGGCACTGGCACAGGTTGCCCAGAGCAGCTGTGGCTGCCCCTGGATCCCTGGAGTGTTCAAGGCCAGGTTGGACAGGGCTTGGGCTTGGAGCAGCCTGGGACAGTGGGAGGTGTCCCTGCCCATGGCAGGGGTGGCACTGGATGAGCTTTGAGGTCCCTTCCACCCAAACCACTCCAAGATTCTGGGATATGTGCCCATATATGTATGTACATGGATTTTCCCCAATTTACGTATGGAGTTTATGTATAAATTCCACCTGCACAGCCACATTCCTGTGTTAACAGCGCCACACGTGCAGGTGACACTAAATCCAACCTCCAAACTCTCCACTTCCCCAATCAAAGAAATCGCTGCCACCTCACTCATGAAATGAAATGCAGGGATGGAGCACAAGGACAGCACTCGGGGCAGGAGGACGGGAAAGGCAGGGAATGGGATCTTCCCGAGGCTCACCAGGAGCCCTGTGTGGAGCAGGGCCTGGAGCCACAGCCCCTGGGGCAATGTGAGATCCCTCTGTGGGAATTCCTGCTCCAGCAGTACTGGAGCCAACGCTCCAGGGTAAGGCCCAAAACTAAGGAAAATGAATCCAGGGCACACTAATGATTAAAATTGGCTAACAGGTCCCAAAGCACAATGGAAAATATGAAATTATCCTCAGGCAAGTGATTTTCTGCTGGAGCTCTGCAGGGATTGCTTTTGACTGCTCTTTTAACTTCACCTTCCCTCCAGGAATCCTGGAAGGAACCCAAGGGCTGTGGCTGCAGACAATGTGGGGATTAGGGAACAGAAAGCACCCAAGAGCAGGGCAGCGACTCCCTGATCGCAGCGTGTGGGCAGCCAGACAGAACAAACCCTGCCAGCTCCCACTGAGCAGGGAATGACCCCTGGCAGGAGGGCAACAGGGCCTGGGGACGGGATGGGCTTCGGGCACCTTCCCTGGGGACGCCTGAGCTGCCTGAGCACCGCCAGGGTTCAGATCACCCACACGGGGAGGACCCGGCACACGTGAGACCCACGGGATGGTGCGAGCACAGGGAGGTGACAGAGCCACAGCACGGTGACAGCACAGGGAGGTTGGGCCATCTCAGGGGGAGGGCACCCAGAAAGTCCTCGGTGCCCTGCACTGATCACTCCAGACATCTCGAGCCTGAGGGGCCATGAGGATGTAAAAATGGAAAGGGCCAGTATAATCCTTCCCTTCCTACACCCATGCCCTCTCCTCCAAGAGCTCCTCAGGTCCCTCCCTCCTGAGCCCCAGCACCTGCAGGGACATTGTGGCCATACCCAGAGCTCCCAGAAGCTGCTCCCTGCCTTGGCACACCAAGGACGAGGGCACTGAGCTCTGAGTTACTGCGGAGCACCTTTGCTTCCTGCTGGGCACCAAGGGCAGAAACACGATTTCACATACCTGCCCCTGCAAGGGACCACCGACTTTCCCAGTTGTGTCAGGCACTCACTGGATCCCAGCTCCCCTGGGCTCTGGCAGGGGTTGCACATCCCTGAGGTGGAGACAGCCAGGAAACTCCCAGGGGAATTCAGGCTCATGGACACTACACACTGTTTTGCAGTGACATGAACTTACTGTGCTCACTGCATCAACACCTCATCCTGCTTCCCATAGTTTCTATTGGGAATTCAGCTGCATTGCAAAAAAACCCCATATCCAGTTGACTTAGCGGAAGTGGGACTCAAACTCCTGTTAACTCCATTAAAATGTTATCACTCACAGAAGCCCCATGTTAGTTTTCCCCTAAACATATAAACATTTATTTGTGAACCACAATCTCAAAGTAAGACAATTCCTACCAGGAATAATTCTTAAAAGACACAGCTTCATGAAGCTTCTATAGGTAATGCAAAGAAATGTGAACTCAGGCAAAACATTCCCAAATGTGAAGCCTCTGTGCCCAAAAGCAGTGGCAGAGTACAACACAGAGAGATATCACCTCTACAATTGTTCTAAAATGTCCAAAATTCCCAAATAGACATGTCAGCATTGAAGTTCCCAGTTCAAAGAGTTTGGAATAAAAAGAATAAAACCTGATAGAAAGCATCTGAATGAAGAAGGTTTGGGTGTGCTCAGCACAGGTGACACCAGCAGCCTCCTCCTCCCCTTTCCTACAACACACAACAGCACTGAACTCTGAATCACTGAATGTGATTTTATTACACAAACAGTTAAAGGATTATCACCAACCTCCCCTACACAACCACAGGTGCCTGTGACACCTCAGTCCTGCTAAAACCTCCCAGCAGGGATTCAGGATGGCTGCTGAGATGGCTGGAAATTGCTTTTAATGTTCAAGTGAGAGCCCTGGAACCCAAGGGAGCTGCTCCCACGTCCCGGGTGGAGCACAGCTCTCAAACCCCACCATGGGTGGGATCTTCCCAAGCAACTGAACTTTTAGGCTCGAGATTTTTGTGCTGGCTCACAGGAAGCACCTCCTCAGGCAGGACAGAGAAACCCAAGCCCTGCCAGAGGCACATGACCCGCAGCTAATCCTGGTTAATGAGGAACTTCCCCAGCGCCTCTCCAGCAAGGGGTCAGCTAATCCCATTCATTGACAGGAGTTTTTGACTCTAGGAAAATGGAAAGTGATGGAAAACATTAATATTTCCTTCTGTTTTGATTTACAGATATTGCTTTGAAGAGGGAAAACCATGACATTTATATATTTGGAAAACTAAATGCAAGTTGTCCTGTGCATTGCCCTTCATCTAGGAACTTTCATTGGATGTTGAAGAAGAATGGACCTCTAGAGCTGCTCTCCCCTTTAACCAGCTAAGCTAAGATTTGTCACTTGAAGCACTAAAATAATGCTAATATTGTGTTAACTGGAGCTGATCAGCACATAAATGTATTTAGCTGTCATTCTCCTACAGACAATGATTAGATTAAGCCTAATTCTTTTTTAAAGATAGAAATGCCATTGTTAAAATCAGTGTAAGAAACTGGAAATCAGCAATTTTCACCTTTAGGAGATGGGTGCAATGTTTCAGGCTTTGTTAAAAATGAAGCACCTGTGCCTGGGGCTGTGTGGGCAACAGTTGACACAAGGGCTGGTCCTTGGGGGAAGCATCCAAACAAAAGGAAAAGCAATTTCGAGTAACTGGACACTGAACACAGGAGCTGGAATGTCACCAACAGTGTCACAGCTGGTCCCCACATCAGAGACCTGGCAAGGCCCCAAGGAGCATCAGCCACCTGAAGGTGATGCTGGATGGAAGAACTCCAGGGACTCCCAGGATTCCCAAATAAAGTGCATTGCTTTACAGAATCTCCTGAGCCTGCAAGAGCAGCTGCCTTTGAAATGAAATGATATTGAGGTAAAAGCAAAACCAGACAATATTTTCTGTTGCTTTCCAGCACTGAATTTCCCCAAACAAGTTATGCCAATGCTGAGAATTAATTTCCAATGGACTCAGCCCCTGCACAGCCAGTCCTGAACTTCACACTCTGCTGGTGAGAGGGGGCTGGACCAGCACATTCTTCTTGAATCCATGGAAAAATACCCAGGGACCTAAAGTGACCAAAATTCCCTCTCATTTTCCTGCCACTCACAGCCCTGTATGAAGATTTACCTATAAAGATTCCACTTTATCAGTCCTGTGGATCTTGTGAGCAGCAAAGTCAAGGCTGCGTGTTCTGAACATGGGAACATGGTTGCATGTTCCTCCTGGGAATCTCCTCTAGAGGAGCCAGGGAAGGTCGGCTCACTCCACATCCTGTCTCTCCTCAGAGTTCCTTTATGTGTTTGCCTGGGGCTGGTATGAGCAGCCTGGAATTCCCTCCTGGGACCCAGGTGACTCTTGCTGCTTCAGCTGTAGCTCCAAGGAGCTCAATCCCAGATAACCCCATACCTGATCACCAGCTTTGGCTCAGGGATTTACAACAGACAGACTTCAGGGAGCAGAGATGACATTGCACAGCTCAGGCAATAAATCACCTGCTAGTACTGGGGCAGGGGGCAATCTGCGAAAAGACAAGCTCCATCTTAATTTTAAATATGAGGAGTTTGGCTGCAGGAAGCCCTCAGGAGCCATTGTGACACGCTCCAAGTGCACCTTCAGTGATATTTGTCCCCCAAACACCCATGGCTGTCACACACACACAGGGAAAGCAGAAGAGACAACAAAGTGTTGTAGGTAAAAAGCGTGTCCCAAAAATGCCAGGAAGGAAGGTCACTCTGGTATGCCAGGACTGCAGTGAAGTACCACAGCTCCAGCTGGAGCCCAGCCCCACAGTGACTCCAGGGATGACCTGGCACTTTGGAATGGGTGTCCAACAGCCCCAGCCCCAGGACTGACCTCTTGAAGTGACTGGCCAGGACTCCCACGAGCTCCCCGATCCTGCTGTCGTTGGAGGAGCCGCTACTGAAGAGACAAACAATGAGATCCTTGTTGTCTTTGGTGTGGAACACCACGAGCTGGTCCTTCCCGTTGGAGACACTCAGCCCCACCAGCTGTGGAGAGAAAGGGAGAACAATGGGTGTGCTGACATGAAAATGTTGGTGCCCCATCCCTGGAAGTGTCCAAGGCCAGGCTGGACAGGGCTTGGAGCACCCTGGGACAGCGGGAGGTGTCCCTGCCTATGGGACAGGGATGGGACTGGATGGGCTTTAAGGTCTTTCCAACCCAAGCCATTCCATGATTCCACGATTCCCTGTGCCTTTGCCACTGCCAGGCTGGTTCTCTCCTCTCCAGGATGCTCCCAATCTCCAGGGAGCTGAGGGAGGCAGTGGGTGGGTGTTCCCCCAGCAGCTGAGCCAGGTGAAAAGACAGAGGCTTTGTGGAATTTAGCAGGCACGGAGGTGTGAGGGAGTGTCACCCCCCAGCCTGGGAGTGTCACCCTGTCAGAGATTGAAATATTTCATGCCTCAAACATTGATATAAGGTTTTGCTCATTTTAACAAAAACTGTACAAAGAAGTTAAGCTTCCCTGAAGATGCCTGACTGGGACTTTGGATTGAAAGTCCAACTGCTGATCAGATAAAGGGAAAGCCATTGTTCAGCCATCTCAGGGGGAGGGAGAGGTGTGCATCCACCCAAAGGCCAAAGCCACCAGCTGTGCTGAGGATCATCCTCTGCTGAGTTTGGGGTGGGGGGAGAGCACAGCTCACAGAGTGAGGTTTACACAGACTCCCCTCCAAGCGAGGGGCAGGAGGAGGTTTCGAGTGCGTGGCACAACCTCTGCTCAGAGGCAACAAGCTCCCATCCTCCGGTGACACAAACCAGCCCAGCTGGGAAACCCCCCAGCCCCACAGGGCACATCCACAGGACTGCAGGTGATCGAACAGATCCAGAGTCTGCTACAAAAGACAACGGCAAACTCCAGGGCCAGGCCTGGACATCACCCCCTGGCTTGGGGGTACATTAACCCAGGGCATTCTGTGCTTTTCGGGGGCACCTTCACCACCAAGAAGAGCAGCTGGAGAGGATCAATGGAGCATCGTTGGGATCCACGGAGTGGTGATATTTTCCTTATTCTGTCTCTGTTTCTCTCTTTGTGTCCCCCCACCTATTTCTTTCTTTCTCTCTCTCTCTCTCTCCTATTTACCATCAAATACTCTTAAATAAACCCCATACTATTGTCACTGGCACATGGTCTCGTTTGCACCTTAATTCGGGCAGGGGCATTCCTAAGAACCTCTGTAATCGGATCATGACACACCCCCAGCCTGCGATGGCTCCCAGCAGCTCCTGTGTTACTGCTGTGCCCCTCTCCCTCCCCAGGCCATGGGGCACCCACCAAGGATGGCACCAGCTGCTCTCCCAACAGCCCCAGGTAAAAGCTTTCCCCAAAACCTCCCCTGGATGACACCACTGAATCGCACATTCATCAGGAGTCTGCCCAACAGCATCTTCAAACCCACACACTGGGAAACCAAAGGTATTCGATGGCCTCAGGCTGTGCCAGGGGAGGGTCAGGTGGGATACTGGGAGAATTTCTTCACTGAAAGGGTTGTCCAGCCCTGGCACAGCTGCCCAAGGCAGGGGTGGAGTCCCCATCCCTGGAAGTGACCAAAACACCTGTGGATGTGGCACTGGAGGATGTGGTTTGGTGGTGCTGCTGCTGGACTTGATGATTTTAAAGATCTTTTTCAATCTGAACAACTCTGTGCCCCTGTGATTTACAGGTAACACAAGAATTTAAGAATAATTTGAGCTGCAAACCCTGCAAAGTCACAACAATTCCCATCTTTAGGCACAGATAGGGTCTGGCTGTTCTGACAAAATAAAAAAGTGACAGGGGTGTGGTTTGATTTTTTTTATCTTCTGGCATTTTCTTTTTGTCTGTTAAGTAACTGCACTTGGCTCCTCAAAAGCTTTGTCATCATCTCACAAAGGAAGAACAGTGAATTTTCAGGAGGGGCAATCTGGGAGCACAGGTTACTCAGATGAATACTAGAGAAAGCAAAAAAAGGATCTGTGCTGGGGAAACGAAGTGTAAGGAGGGCAAAAAAAGCCTCACAAGGCAAGCACAGCAAAGCAGAGAAAGTAAAATAGAATAAAATAAATAGAATATAATACATGGGATAAAATAAATAGAATATATTACATGGGACAAAATGAATAGAATAAAATAGAATTAAGTAAATAGAATATAATGAATAAAATAAAATAAAATAAACCAAGAAAGGTAAAAGGATGATGAGGACCAAGAGAACACAGAAGGCTTTCCCTGTCCATTAAAGGGCTCCTTTGAGCCATCCAGGAATTTGCAGAGAGAAGCCCCATTCCCCTACAAGTGAGAGGCACCCATGAACCATTTTGTGGAAGTTGAAGTCTCATTATTCCCTTGTTTAGGGGAAGAGGCTCCTGTGTGCCCCCCAGAGCCTGTGTGAGCACCAATCCAGCTGGAGATTCCCGACTCCTTCCAGCCCATGGATCCCATGGGCTCAGGCTGCTCCCAGGGTTTGCTCAGCAGTCACAATGTGTTATTTCCAAGGAAGCTGTTCCAGCAGCTCTGGATGCCTCACACATCCCAGGAAAGCCCAGCCCAGCCCACAGCAGTGTGGTCTGTGCCCTGTTTTCAGGATGAGACACCACACAAGGTCCAGTCCCTGGGATTTTGTTGCTTTATTACCCCAGGAGCTGAGGGACAGCAGCTGCTGATCCTGGAACCCCAGGCAGGGCCCCTCCTGCTACCAGTTGCAGCAGCACAGGTGGAGTTTATTCCCTGTTCAGGCTATTTTGGGGTTATGAAATGCTTTCTGAACAAGTTCCACCTCATGCACAGGCATTAACAGCTGCCTGGCTTTATAGTGTCCCTTAAAATTAATTTGCATGCTTAAATACTCTCCAGTGAGCACAATAGCACCACAGGGACTGCTGCCATCAAGGTTTTAAATGTGCAGCGAGTGTGAAAGATGAACAAGTCGCAGTGTCAGATTTGAAAAGGCAATTTAAACATTAATTATTCAACAGAACCCTGTAAGGAGACCAAGAGCCCTTCAAAATCTTCCCATTTCACCCCTCCCCACAAGACTCTGTGAGTGAATAAATGTAACACAAAAGAAATCATTTCAGAGAAGGTGCTTATCTCAGTATTTACCAACACTAATATCAGCCCTGCTTGAAGAGCAGGAAAAAAACCCTCAGCTTCTGCAGAACATCCTTTATTCTGCTCACCACTGTAGGGGAGAGGTGGCTGCAAGAGCCTTTCTGCTGCTTGGGTGCCTTTTAATTCCTCTCAGCCATTACCTGTTCGGTTTTAATTCAGGTAAGAACAATCAGGTAACTGTGTATTGGTAACTCTGAGGCAATGCCAGAGTGCTGGCACATGGAAAATCCCCCAACACAGAATCTCCCAAAGCAGCATTTCCACATGGAGAAAGCAGCTGGGCTGACAGGGAAGCTGTTGTTTGTGCAGAGAATGAGACATTCCTCACCCAGAGCCATGGGATGGTTTGGGTGGGAAGGGACCTTAAGGATCAGCCAGTGCCACCCGTGCCATGGGCAGGGACACCTCCCACTGTCCCAGGCTGCTCCAAGCCCTGTCCAACCTGGCCTTGGCCTTGGCCTGCCAGGGATGCAGGGGCAGCCACAGCTTCTCTGGGCACCCTGTGCCAGGGCCTCCCCACCCTCACTGCAAAAAAACTCCTTCCTTCCATCTAACCCAACTCAAACCTGGTTTAGTTCCCAGCCCTTCCCCGTCCCAGTGCAGAGCCTGGCACCGTGCAGGGACAGGAGGGACTCCAACCATGGCCAGGCAAACCTGCCTATGGGAGATGGGGAGCAATTTCCTCTGCTGAAAACAAGTTTGTGTCTGCAGCAGCCATCAGCTGACTGTCTCCAGTGAGGTCTCCATGGAAACGCCACCCCTGAGGATGCTGCTGTGTTGACAGTGCTTTGGAAACGCTGACAGGAGCAGCAGAGGGAGCAGGCAGAGGATTCCAGCCCGGTTCCCCTCTGTGCGTGGGAAGGACAATCCCTCTCTTCCCAGAGAACACTCATCCAAATGTAGGACAGGGCTGCTCCACGGATACACATCACAACTGGTGTCATTGTCCATTTGCTCCTCAAAAAACCTTCAGAGCATTTCAAACCATTGTTCTTTTCCCAAAAATGAAGGAATTTCTGTATCAGTGATGAACTCCTTCCACTGCCTCCCTCACATAGTGGAAGGGCTTCCATGAAAGGAGGGATCGGCCACAGAAATATAGAGAGAGAGTGTGCAAAGCAGCTCAGGAGTGGAAAGACAACACAAATATAAACATTAGGTAACAAATATAAAACACAACTACAAGGAGCAAACAACTGTTTGATAGGATTGACTGCCAGAGTTAAATCTGAGAAATCCTGGCAAGAGAAATACAAATGAAACGGCTTCAAACTGCAAGAGAGTAGGTTTAGGTTGGATATAGGGAAGGAAAAATCCTTCCCTGTGAGGGTGGGGAGGCCTTGGCACAGGGTGCCCAGAGCAGCTGTGGCTGCCCCTGGATCCCTGGCAATGTCCAAGGCCAGGTTGGACAGGGCTTGGAGCAGCCTGGGGTGGCACTGGATGGTTTTTAAGGTCCCTTCCAATCCAAATTCAGTTCCATGATTCTATGAAGTATTTTGTGTCCTGTGTATGAGTCAAAGACACCCCAAACTCTCCTCCTCCCCGCTTCCTGCAGCTCAGGGGGCTCTGGGTCCATCAGTGGGATCAGTGCCCACCCCAGCCCTGGAGCAGCCCAGCTGGGCACGGGCAGGCCTGGGGCTCTTCCCCAGGACACAGGGCAGGAGGAGCAGATACAGGGAGAGCCTGTGGCCAAGACAGCTGGAATTTTACACCACAGAATTTAAGAAAGCTTGTTTTAATCACATTTCCACCCTGGAATATTACCTTGACACCTGTATGGGTCAGCAAGGATCTCCTGGACCCATCCCTCCTGTGCCAAGCACTCCAGGACCACTGGAATATCAAGGACTCCTGCTCAGGTCAAAGAATTGCCTGGCCAAGAATCCCTGTGGTGGGTTACTGAAGGGAATAACTGCAGATTTAGCAATAAAACTGATTTATTTGTATCTGCAGAAATGTGAGAATTCTCAAAGCAAGAAACCTGCCTGCACAGACCATTAACTGCTCTGGTCCTGAGGAACTGCAAAGCAGCCACACAACCAACACAGAGCCAAAATACAACCAACATGGAGCCAAAATCCAGCCAAAACACAACCAACATCGAGCCAAAATTCAGCCAAAACACGGCCAACATGGGACCACCACACAGCCTGCCCTAGAGCTCGTTGTAGGAATGGATATTCTATTTTAGACACACTTTTTTCTTGTGAAAAGCAACAAGTACTGACATTTCTTAGGAAGAGATATTCTATAAGTAACTTGAAATTGTGCCTCAATTGCTCACCTTTAATTTTTAAGGCACTAAGGATTTCAGAGGGAAATGTTCAGGGAAATGATCTGGCCTTGTGCTGTTGTAAATGTATAGTCTGCACCTTCACACCCATCAGGCACACAGGTGAAGCAGACATTGTTCTAAACCTGTGATAAACACAGATTTATCTGTAATTAGTCCTGCAGTCAGGGAATTTTATCTCTAATTAGTCCTTCAGTCAGTGACCTGGACACTTTGGTTATGGTAAAGGTGGAGAAACCAATAATGAGAAATCCTGACGGACAAAATCCCACCTTGTCCACATCATCAGAAAACACCTGGCTGGGAACAGCTGGAAAATCAGGTGTGGAAAACCCCCCTGCTAAAAGGCTGTGAGTGTGTGGGTGTCTGAGCTCTGCTGGGAGGCTGGAGGTGCTTGCACCCTGGTTTTCACCAGGCTGGGGTTGTTTGCACCCTGGTTTGCACAGGCTGGGCATGTTTGCACCCTGTTTTGCAAGGGCACACAGCCCCTGGGCACACAGCAGGACGTGCTGCCAGCCCCTGTGAGCACAGCAGGAAAAGCTCCTGCAGCTGCTCAGGGCAGCTTCCTTTCAAAACAAGAGGCACTGCCATGGAGACACTGTCTGCTGCAGCCAGGATTCCTCCTGGGAGCAGCTACTCCATGGATACACCGTGGTGGGTGCCCAGCTGAGGCTGATGCCCAGCAAGGAGGGCAGGAGGAGACTCTAAACCCAACATTACAGATGCAGCCAGAGCTAATCATTCCCTCCACATCTGCTGATGAGATTTCACCCTCACCCTAATCCCATCCCTGCCCTCCCAGCAATTCAGAGATGCCAGGTTTGTCATTTCTCCAAATGCAAACATGCCAATAAATCTGTGCAGGGCATTTCCCAGCAGCCAGGCAGGCTCTGGAGGTTGGAGATAACCAGAGCACTGTCACCTCGGGCTGAGGGAGATGAGCAGGCAGCTGAATCCCTGCTCCAGGATGCCAGGGAGCAAAGCTGAGGTGCTGCACACCCCCTGCCATCCCTGATAATCCACTGCCTCGGCCCTAGCAGCTCCACCCTGCTACCCCCAAGGCCAGACCTCGCTGTAATTACGAGTTTAGCTTTGGTAAGATTTACATTAAACATGAACGAATATAAAAAAATAAAAATAAATAAATTCAAGCACGACAGGAAGGATCAAACAAACCCTCAGAGAGACAAGAAGACTGCCATAATCTGCTGTGAAATGCCAACCCCTTCCAGGGCCAGGATCCTGCACACAGCAAAGAAAACTGAAACAGGGAGGGAGCTGAGAAGTGTAAGAGGCAATTTGGGGTTTAGCTTTTATTTTATGCACCGAAATTAAAAGCTAATATGATCACAGAATCATAGAACCATGGAATATTCTGAATTGGAAGGAACCCACCAGGATCATCCAGTCCAACTCCTGGCCCTGCCCAGGACACCGCAACACTCCCACCCTGATGTTTTGGTGTTGCAATAACTGCACTATAACTGTTATAAAGACATTATATACATTAAAAACTGCAACCTGAGGACTTTTTCCATTTTATAGATATGAAAATGGAGCTACAGAGTAAAGACACTGCCCTGAAAGAGGCTCAGCTGAGGATTTCCAGTGCTGTACTCACATTGTAGAGGGGGATGGTCTTCATCACCTTGTACTGCTTCATGGGGTCCATCTTGTACAGGTGTCTGTCAGTGATGAAAATGGCCCTGTCCTCCACCTTGTTAAAGCGATTCACCTGCACAGAAACACACTGTCAGTCCCACTGATCACTGCAGGAACACAGCAAAGGAAACTGTGCAGTGCTAAGTGCCAAACTCACACAAAAATGCCCCAAATTCACACAAAAATGCCCCAAACTCACTCAAAACCACCCCAAACTCACAGAGTAGTACCCCAAACTTGCACAAAAATACCCTAGAGTCACAATACCCCAAACTCACACAACAAACATCCTAACTAACAAATACCCCAAACTCACACAGTAGTACCCCAAAGTTGCACAAAAATACCCCAAACTCACACAAAAATACCCCAAACACACATGACAAATACAGCAAACTCACACAACAAATACTCCAAACCCACACAGCTCCTAAAGAGATTTTTCTCCTTGGATCTTGGACCAGTGAAAAGGGAACATGGATTTTGTAATCCAATTTTACAGAGCAATGCAGAGTCTCAGAGGAGCAACATTCCCAGTTATCCTGCAGAGCTGTGGCACCCTGGGAAATTCCAGGCCTTCACTCAAACCAAGGCCAGATGCTTTCCCCAGCCATATTCAAACCCTGTCCATGTGGACAATCCCAGGCTGCTGTTCCCACATTATCCACGTGCCTTTGGCACCTCCAAGGTTCCATGGGGAACCCCTGCCCTGCAGAGCCCAGGCTGCACCAGGGGCTGGCACAGTCCACACCTGAGGCATTGGGCCATCCGTGTTCTGGGTTCTGTCCCTCCATGCCTTGGCCCAAGTGCCTCTGCAGCTCTCCTGGAGCCCCTTTAGACACTGCAAGGGGCTCTGAGGTCTCCCTGGAGCTTCTCCTCTCCAGGTGAATCCCCCCAGCTCTCCCAGCCTGGCTCCAGGGCAGAGGGGTTCCAGCCCCTGGAGCAGCTCTGTGGCTCTGGACTCGCTCCTGCAGCTCCACCTCACCCAGGCTGTCGGATGCCCCTCAGCACTAAACACTCACCAGGCAGGATGCAAAGTTTTGTTGGAAGTGTGTAGGAAAGTAGGACACAAAGTAGAAATTGTTTTTCACTGAGGCAAAACCAGAGTCATCGGTGTATCACAGTCACTGAGATATTTATTAATCAACTGAGAAGGGGAGACAAGGGTAAGATGTGACGAGGAGGATGAACATAAACAGGATTTTCCAGGGTGAAATCAGGAGACAACGGGAGAACTTAAATATCCTCAGTCAGGAGGCAGCAGAGTGATGAAGTTCAGAGCAGATAAAGGCAAAAAATGCAAATTGGGGAGCTCTGTGACAGCTTTACATTAACGGCACCAACTCAGAAAAAGCAACCGAGAATGATTTCAGACAGCTCTGGAGAGATCTTGGCACAAAGACATGAGGCAGCTCAGAAAAAGCAGAATGTTGGCATAGGCAAGGAATACCATGGGAATAACATCCTGGGAGCCATGGGCTCACCTGGAACAGCCTGTGAAGGACCAGGGTGGTGAGAGTGAAAGAGACTCCTGTGGTTCAGAGAAGGTGAAGAACATGGTTGAGGGCCTGGGAAGTCTCACAGGAAGAGATGCTGAGTAACCAGGATTATTTTAGGAAGCAGATGAATGGGAGAAAAAAGCCTAAAGGCTACGAAACACTGAATGGCCCTGAGAAAGTAGGTTAGGAGTGTCTGGTGCCACATGTCAGGTGCTGGAGTGGAGCAGCACCAGCTCCTCAGCCAGGATCTGGGGCAGCTCTGGGCTCTCCACACTCCAGGTCCTGAGGGCTGAACCAAAGTCCAGTCCCTGGGACTGGATCTGCCCCTCAGAGCTCAGATCAATGCTGGGGGCACTGATTTACTGTGATTTATTTGAAGTGAACACTCCCTGTGCACTGCCATGACCCTGCCTGGCTGCTGTCCACACCCACCCCCAGCCCCGAGCCCCCAGTGGCAAAGGGAGCAGATTTCTGGTGCTGTGACACCAGAGCCACCCCATGGCAGGAGGTCCCGTGGCTGCTGCCTGGGAAGCAGGGATGGGAAGCACACTCAGTCTTCGTAGAGTCAGAAAGGATGGAAAAGCCCCCTGAGACCACCGAGTCCAACTGTTCCTCCAGCCCGGCCGAGGCCACCACTGACCCCTGTCCCAAGGTACCACATGGCTTTGAAACCCCTCCAGGGATGGAGCCTTCACCACTGCCCTGGGCAGCTGTTCCAATGCTCAACCACTCTTTCTGTGAAGAAATTTTCCCTAATATCCAATCTAAACCTCTCCTGGCCCAGCCTGAGGCCGTTCCCTCTCCTCCTGTCCCTGTTCCCTGTTCCCAGAGCCCGACCCCCCCTCAGTGCCCCTCCTGGCAGGGAGTTGTGCAGAGCCACAAGGTCCCCCCTGAGCCCCCTTTGCTCCAGCCTGAGCCCCTTGCCCAGCTCCCTCAGCCTCTCCTGGGGCTCCAGACCCTTCCCAGCTCCATTCCCTTTCCTGGACACGCTCCAGCCCCTCCATGTCCTTCTTGTCACGAGGGCCCAGAACTGGACACAGCACTGGAGGTCCCTCAGCAGTGGCAGCTCAGGGACAGCCCCTGCCCTGGTCCTGCTGCCACACTATTGCTGATTCAAGCCAGGTGCCCTTGGCCTCTGGCACACCTGGACTCACCTTCAGCCACCGCTGACCAGCTCCCCAAAGGTGTATTCCAAGGCAATGGAATATTGTGGGAGTTCTACATGCGTGTTTTAAATTCTACTTCTTTCTCATGGCTCCCACCCTGGTTTTAGTATTAAAATTCAGCTAAGGAAATGTACCAAAGGAGAGGCCCAGCAGCTCATCTCACCTGAGGAGAAAATTCTCATATTCATCCAGGTCTTTCCAAGCAAAAGAGGCCTCAGGTGCCTCGTGAACCTACAGTGCATTTATGTAAATAATACTTACTGTGGGTTAAAGTAAAAACTGTCACACTGAGGAGCAGGCACAGAAGGGACTCAGCCACCAGTGCAAATACCACTACTGGGCTTGTGGGAGTAAGGACAGGCTTTCTGTTCTCAGCTACAGCTCATTCCCTCCTAGAGAACAGCCCTTGCCAGCATTGTGTTCTCTGCACCTTCTGGGCATTCTGTATTTATATCTTGTTGATCCAAATGGGAATCAGTCCTAATTTAGCTTCCTGACAAGCTCGTGGGGGAAATGAAGGTCTGGCCTAGAGCTGCAAAATCTGCAAAGAAGTTTTTCAGGTCTCTGTCAGTGGCCTCTGGACACCACAGGGCACCGGCCTTCGGAAGAGATGATCCTCTCAAGGGAGCTTGGTGCCACAAGTGACAAGGGAAAAGTGGGAAGAAAAGCCTTATTCTAAAGAAAAAAAAGAGAGAGAGTTGTTTCCTAGGTGATCCATCAAAACCTGGAGGTTTGCATGAAATATGCATTTGGTTTCTCCTAAGGCAAAAATCTTGAAAATTTCCTTTGAAAAAGTGAAGAGCACCACAATGCTCAGAAAAGATGGATCTTTCCATAGGCAGGAATGACCTGCTTCTACCTCTACCTACTGCAGGGAAGCAACCACACAGCCCATTCCCCTCTCCCCAGGGTAGTTTCAAAGCCTCTTGACAGCCCTCCTGTAAAAACTGCTCCAGACAGAGCCCCCCATTATATTTAGCTCAAGCTGCTGAAATGAGGACCCCACACAGGCAAAGAAACCTTTACCAGCTGCTCAAAACTTGGAGGGCAGTTCCTGGATAAATTTACTTCTCTGACTTAGAACCATAAAATTATTGAGGTTGGGAAAGCCCTCCCAGCCCACTGAGCCCAACCTGTGCCTGATGTCCACCTTGTCACCAGCTCAGAGCACTGAGTGTCATGTCCAGGTGTTCCTTGGACACCTCCAGGGATGGGGACTCCAACACTTCCCTGGGCAGCCCCTGCCAAGGCCTGACCACCCTTTCCAGGAAGAAATTCTGCCTCATCTATAATCTTCCGGATTCTTCCTGAAGAATTCATTAGATCAGTGATAGTCATCAGCTAAAAAAATTCTGTCTCAATGAATTTAATGAACCAGTATCTGACAGGTCACAGGGTGTGCTCTACTCATAAATGTGTTTAAATAGGGGAACTCTGGGCTCAACCTGTGCCTATTCAAGTTTCCCAATATTTATGCTTTTAATGTGTTTTCTGTGAAAAGAAATAAGTGCATTATACTAAAAATTTCCTAGAGCTGGCATCCAACATTGTTGTTTACAGTCAACAACTACTTCACACATGGTTTGGTGACTCAGGACCTGAATGAAGCCACAAAGGAAGGCTGATGCTGCCTCAGAAATAAAACATTCACTCTGGCTCACCAAAGTGCCCTTTAACACCTTCCAACTAACACCTTCCTGCCTCAGGGACTAGCAGGAGCAGCAGTTTTTGCTCAAGAATCCTCAAATAAGCTGAATCATGAAAACACACCACAGAGGAACTCAAGCAGCCTTTTTTTGTGAATTGCTGCTTTGTTCAGGAGAATTATTTAAGGAAAGCAATGAAATCACCTGATAATTACAATTTCATTTCTATAATTCACTCTTCAGGCCCCTGTTAAGGCTTCACCTGAACCAATTTTCAGCAGAGAACAGACACAACCTGCAAACCCACAAGGAACCAGGTTTAACATCAGAGATGTGACAAATCTGCCCTGAGCACAGGGCCAGGCTGCACGTGCCAGCACCAAGTGCCACCCTGGGCCAATAATGTTTGGGGGAGTCAAGACTAAAAGGAAGAAACCTGATGATTTACTTGTTAAAAATTCCAAGGGAAGAATGCAGCAATGAGGAGAGATTCCCCCTGCCCCAGCACTGAGGGTCACCTGAGGACTGCCCTTACTCTGGGCTAAGAGGCAGGATGCCCAAACTCGTCTTTCTGACAAGAGAAAGACCTTCATTTCAAACAGCTTAGGATGGGGATTGTGTCCTGTGAAGGGCGCAGGGAGGCTGAGGCTGTTCCCAGCCTGTGCTCCTGCAGTCGGAGCACGGAGTCGCTCCCCCTCTCCAACAGCTCTCACTGGTGCTTCGTCTGCAGAGCCAGTGGTTAAGCCAGAACAGATGACCTGAGGAAGTGTCTTGCTTGGAAAAGGAAATGGTAAATTCTCAAATGTCAAATTCTTGTCCTGTTAACCTTCAAATTTCAGCAGTGTTTGTGTTCCCCGCTCTGTTCTCAACAGGCTCACCCGGACATTTCCTGTCCGTACAAATGGATCCCTCAGGGAGGGGCGACATTCCAGTGTGGGTTTGGATGGGATCCTTTGCATTTGTGACATGGAGATGCTCTGGAATCACCAGGCTCACAAATCCCTGAGGATGGCACAGCATTGCAGTCTCGTCCTCAGCAGTGCTGAGACCATGGAATCATGGAGCGGGCTGGGTTTGGAGGGACCTTAGAGATGGCCCAGTGCCACCCCTGCCATGGGCAGGGACACCTCCCACTGTCCCAGGTGGCTCCAAGCCTGGTCCAGCCTGGCCTTGGACACTTCCAGGGATCCAGGGGCTTCCTTGTTGATAGCTCCAAAGCCATGCCAGGAATCCCTTACTGAGCAGGCTAGCAAGGGATCAAGTCCTACCTCTCTGAGAGAAGAAAGCAACAGCAATTTAACCTTTCAAAAGGTAAAGAAGTCACAAGGTAATTTAAAACCCACAAGGCTGCAAGTCTATAACTCTGCAGTATTTGTGATTTCGGCTGAGCTGCCCTTTTAATGCAAGCTAAAGCTCTGCCTCCGAGAGCATTGAAAGACTTTCAGGCTCAGGAGAAATCCACTTTATGTTGGGTAACACCTATTCCATCCCCATTCTACTTCTACTGCTGAAGAAGAAGTACTTCTACTGCATCTCAATGCAACAAACCCCACAAAAATCGTATTTTTCCCACACAGTCACAGTATGGAAATTCCCTGTTGGAATGCTCAGGGATTCCTCCGTACACCAAAACCAACAAATGCTGCTCTGACACTTGTCTGAAGGCAGAGCTCTGTCCTTGCAGTTAGGGAACAGGATAAAGTGTGGATCTGTGCTTCAGGAATCTGCTTTGCTCTGTGCTTGCACAGGGATTGTCCTTGAGAGCTGAACCAGGAGCAAGAGAAACACAAGGACTTAAAGGCTGGAAAGCTGCATAACAGTGAACAAGATAAAACTCCCACACTGTGTCCATCACACACAGACCCCCGTGATTCCCCTCACCATCATCCCATTCCCATCCAAACCTACAATTCCCATCATCACATCTCTAACAACTGAATATTGTCCTTTTTACAGTTATCCCAGTTAGGCCAGAAACTACAACAACTGGAACCAGTTCATTAAATGAATTAGAAGAGGAATTATTTTGTTTTCAGCCTAACCTGAAAAAAAGCCAGGGGGAATTCTGCATTTCTCTGTTCCTCAGGGAGGTTCAGCCCAAGTGCTACGAGGCTGTAAAGAGGAACTTTGGATTCAGAGGCGCCCGCTCCTCCTTCAATCCTGACACCACCACTCCCCCAAACCACTCACCCAGCAGTGAACCCCGCCCTCACAGAGAACATGGTCACAGCAACACCAAACTCCACTGGAATGTTTTTGCTTGGAAAGCAATTAAGAGATTTCTATTTTTATACACACGTATCACTGTTGAATAAACAATACAACTCACTAGCACTTGCAAAGTTTTATCATAAAGTGAGATTTTGTGCTGCAGAATGAATTGTGTAGATGCAATATTTGCAGAAACACAAGGAATAACTATGCATGTGGGGACCAATTGCAATATTTACAAATAAAAAGAATATACAGCTTCTTCAAAACACCTGAACATCCACAGAGCTGGCCTGCCACTAAAATTGGGTTTCTCTGTTGGCTTTGTAAAATCCAAAATATCCTTCCCTGACAGATATTTCAAACCACCATCATAAGATGGAGCTACCCACAACAATTAAGCAAGTCTGTTTTTTTAATTAGTTGTTTAAACCTTCCAATCTAATTAACAAAAAACCCAATTCTGCTATAAAAAAATCTCAGACCCAAACCAGTTAAGCAGAATGAAGTGATTTTATCATAAAATCATTGAAAGGTTTGGCTTGAAGGGTCCTTAAAGACCATTCAGTTCCTACCCCCTGCAACAAGGCCCCAGCAGACACCCAGCCTTGGTGCAGGAGGTAGCTACCCAAAAATCCCTGATGCAGCTCCTTGGAACTGCTCTGAAGGGCTGCTCAAGCCTGCACAGGGTCCCCTCCTGGTCCCACTGGACAGCCCGGTCCCCCCAGCCCCGTTACCTTGCGCACGTGGCAGGAGAAGAGGATGTTCATGTACTTGTCCTTGCGCTTCAGCTCGTTGGCCACCGGGGTGAAGGAGCCCGAGCTCTGGGGGCTGTCTGGTTTCTGCAAGAGCAGAGACAGGCTGTCTCGTGGGGGCTGAAGGAAGAGGGCTTGGCAGCGGCACGGCTGGGACACAGCTCCCTCCACCCTCTTGTGCTTTGGGAAACCAAATCTTGACACACCAGAATGCTCCAAGGAAGGATGGAGTAAAGGGAAGCAATCAAACCTGACTAGAGAGGATTTCTTTGTTCCTGTTCAGTCTCTGCTGTTTTCCATTCCAGCATTTTAGTCTCCCAGTGAGGTCTGGCTCTGCCCATCTGCAGAGCCACTGATGGCACTGCTTTAATGCTGCTGGTGCCACTTAGGATTCACAAGAATCACTCCGAGTGCACTGGAACTCAAGGTTTTCAACCCACATAAACCTTTTCACAGAGCAAATTTTCAAGTACGTCTCCTCCCAATAAACCAACGCTCATTTTCCCGAATTTCCCCCTTCCAGCACCCTGAGCCCAGGCCCCCTGCACTCACCAGTGCGATGTAGTTGCCCTGCCAGGCTCTCTGGAGGCCAATGTCAGCCCTGTGGCCCTTCAGCAGCTCCATGGCAGCAACCTTGGCCCTCAGCTGAGGTAGCACCTCTGGGGGCACGCTCCGGATGAGCTCGGCCGCTCTCCACCTGCCACCAAAGCAAGGCCCGGCTCAGCCCCAGGCCTGGACCTCGCCCAGGAAGGACTCCTGCTGCCAGAGCAACACCACAGGGACACCCTCAGAGTCCTTCCCACGCATTCCTAAAGCTAAAAAGGTCAGTTGATGTTTTAAAGGCACATCTCACCTCCAACCCTGACAGGTCTAGGTGCCACACTCCCTATTCCACACCCACGAGCCAACTACTGGTGCATCTGTTTGCAATGAAGGGTTTGCAAGCCCATTTTTGGGTTTACAGCATCATTCTCCTTTAACAGCTGAATTTGGCCCTTCAGTTCCAGCTGCACCATGGAACAGGGAAGGGCAGCCCATCCATTGCTCCACACTACACCTCAGCCTTCAGCAGCAGCACCAGAACTCCAGGATTAATGCTGTAAAAGGACTTTTTAGAAACTAAAATTCTTTATTCCTGATAATTGAGCTAATTGTGAAAGCAGGACTCTCTTCCCAGACAGGCTGCGGGTGGATGGATGTCCCTCTTGAAAGAGACAGCTGGGGAAAATAACAAAGCTGACTTGATCTAGAGCTGCTGGAACCACCCTGCCAGCTGATGGCTGGACAGGCGATCTCTGAAAACCCCTCCAGCCAACATTTCTCTTGTTCAGCCACTTTCAGAAGTCATCATTTTTCAAATTAGAATTGTAACTACTTTGCCTACAGCTTCTCAGAGAAAAAATCACCAGCCTTTAGATACTGGGAGGTTTAATGAACCTGTTCTGCACACAGAACATGAGTGACCAGGGGAACATTGCTCATTTTACTGCAGAAAAACTGGCTTACTACGAGAAGTTGTGAGGAAATCAAGAAGATTCTTTTTCTCTTCCTCCTCATCCAAGAGCAGCTGCTCCTTCCTTTCAAAACCAACCGGAAAGGCCAGGAAGGGGTCAAGGAAGGAAACACAACATTCATCACAATGGAGCAACCTCATCTGGTGGAATAGCCCCTTGCCCACAGCCCAGGGTGGAACTGGATGTGCTTTAAAATCCAAACCATCCTGGGATTCTGTGATTCAACAATAAATCTCCGGCTCAGAATTACCTGCCTGGTCAAGGGCATGAAGCCAGCGACACCCAAATCATGTCCTTCAGCCAGGGGTCCCTGGGACAGGCAGTGGCTGTGACACAGGGCGGGGGCTGTACCTGTGGTAGATGTCCTGCAGAGCCTCCTCGAAGCGGCGCAGCACCTTGGGCGGGGCGGGCCAGGGGATGCTGCGGCCGCGGTCGGGCAGCAGCCGCACGTCCCGGAAGCGCCGCACGACCTCGCGCAGGTAGGCCCGGACCTTGTGGCGCCGGTAGTGCCGCACGATGGTCAGCGCCGCCCTCGTCCGCCGGTAGCGCAGCCGCGCCAGGGTGCCCCTCCACACCTGCCAGGGACACGCAGGTTCAGCACGCAGAGCACCAGGACTGCTTGCTTCCCAGACTTGTCCTGTACTACACAGATTTATAGTTTTATTTCAAGGAAAGGGACTTCCCAGAGCCAGTCAAATTCAAGTAGAACATGACTGAAAAACACCGTGTTTAGAATTGAGATCCCCACATGAGAAAGGCATGGACCTGTTGGAGTAAACCCAGAGGAGGCCATGGAAATGATCAAACAGCTGGAGCTCCTCTGCTCTGGAGTCAGACTGGGAGAGCTGGGGATGTTCACCTGGAGAGGAGAAGCTCCAGGGAGGGCTCAGAGCCCCTTCCGGGGCCTAAAGAGACTCCAAGAGAGCTGGAGAGGGACTTGGAACAAGGGATGGAGGGACAGGATAAGGGGGAATGGCTTCCTACTGCCAGAGGGCAGGGAGAGATGGGATATTGGGAAGGAATTCCTCCCTGTGAGGGTGGGAAGGCCCTGGCAAAGGGTGCCCAGAGAAGCTGTGGCTGTCCCTGGATCCCTGGAAGTGTCCCAGGCCAGGTTGGATGGGGTTTGGAGCAGCCTGGGATGGTGGGAGGTGTCCCTGCCCATGGCAGGGGTGACACTGGATGGGCTTTAAAGTCCCTTCCAACCCAACCCAACCCAACCCAACCCAAACCATTCCATGATTCTGTGTTAATTAAAAACAATTATTGAGAAACAAAATTTTAACTCTGATTAAAACAAGATTCCTTTAAAAACCAAAGGCTATCCCCCAAACTTCCGGGATGGGGCCCAGCTTTGCCAGTGTCACTGTGAGTTGTGTTTGTGCCTGGAGAGCACCACAAGCAGAACACACAGCAGCTCCTGGGCTTCTCCTGCCACGGAAATGGTGCTGGAAGGCTGCTCCAGTGCTGACATGACAGTGACAGTGACAGTGCCTGGCCACCAGCTCCCAAAGGGAAGCCCCAGGCAGGGGGGAGGAGGCAGGTGCTGCTCCATCCTGTAAGCAGAGGAACGAGCATTCGCGAGCACCTTCCCCGTGGATCCCTCCCCACCTGTACTCGCCCTCCAACACAACCCACCAAGCAGAAGGCTGTAGTGTTTTTCCTTGCAGGATTTAACTGGAAGGATAACGAGCCTCCTGCACCTGCCAAGAGCTTCCCTGCTCACCACGATCCTGTCACTGACTTTATTTCCCTCTGAGAAAGATCCCACAGCACTGCTGGTGCACATCAAGCCTTCTACTTACAGAAGGATTAATTAATTACCCAAGGCAGTTTTCAACATGACAGTTGCTTTGTGAAGCTGATGTCAGAGGTTCTCCTGACAGCTTCACTGACAATCCTGCCATGCAGCTGAGAAAAGCTCATGCAGCAACCAGTGCAGAGCTGTGAGGGGCTGCTCCTCTCTAGACATCCCAATTTTAAAGAGAAACACAGATTTTGGGTCCCAAACCCCTGAAAAGCAGAGAACTCTCTTCTTTCTACCTCTGTCAGAGTTCTCCCTCTTCATTCTCCTTCGGCCTCGCTGTCCCTGTGGGGGATGTCTCCCATTCCCAACTGACACAATCCATGGAGCTCTGGCAGAGCCTGGGCAGCTGCTTGAGCATCCAGCACCTTACGGAGCATCAAACTCATCAGTGGAGCCCATTTGTGCTCTCGCACACCAGAACAGAGCCCAGACCCTGCACAATCCTGCCCACATAGAATTATAGAATGATTTGGGTTGGGAAAGACCTGAATTCCACCCCCTGCCATGGACAGGGACGCCTTCCACTGTCCCAGGGTGCTCCAAACCCCATCCAACCTGGCCTGGGACACTTCCAGGGAACCAGAGGCAGCCACAGGTTCTCTGGGCACCCTGTCCCAGGGCCTCCTCACCCTCACAGGGAGGAATTCCTTCCCAACATCCCATTCATCCCTGCCCTCTGGCACTGGGAAGCCATTCCCCCTTATCCTGTCCCTCCATCCCTTGTTCCAAGTCCCTCTCCAGGTCTCTTGGAAGGCACTGCAAGGGGCTCTGAGGTCTCCCTGGAACCTCCCGTTCTCCAGGCTGAATATCCCTTCTAGTGGAAGGTGTCCCTGTCCAAGGCAAGGGGTGGGACTGGATGGTTTTTAACATCCCTTCCAACCCAAACCTCTCTGGGATTCTGAGAACAACTCAACACACCCAAGGTGACTGAAGGCAATGAGCCCCTTACCAGCCCCAGTCCCTGCTGGGGCCGCTCTCCCAAGGAAGGTGTGGGAATAGAGAACATTCCAGCGGCTGAAGGAAGAGCTAGGGAAGCAGGGCAGGACATGGGACAGTGAAGGGAAAAAGGCGAGAGCAGGAAGCACAAAAGCCACAGCAGAAAACAGCAGTGCTGGACTGAGCACACCAAGCAAACCCTGGAAGCTGGGACTGGGAATCTCATCCTTGTATGGTGATAAAAAAATAAACAACACATTCTTTATTTATTCCTTGAGGCCATTAGACAGAGGGAAGGCAGCAGCCCCAGCACATGTGCTGTGCTCAGCAGTCACTGCTACCACTGTGGTTTTAGTTCAGATCTGGTGCAGCTTCAGCCACACAAAGGCCCTCAGAGCTGCTGGGAAGCTCAAGGCTCGAAGCTTCCTGGCTAAACTGGACTTGCACAAGGCCTGGATTTCACCCGAAGTCTGTAAGGCTGGATTAAAGCTGGCATTTCCCTGTCTGAGGGCAGAGCAGGTTCTGAAACTCTGGATTTGACAGAATCACCAACTAGGATCCAAAAACTGAGCATCCAAAGAGTACTGGGGAAATTTTTTTAAAGAAAAGATTTGGATTGCTTGAAATAGTTAAGCATAGACTGAAGAGGCATAAAATGTACCTGTGGGGGATATATGGAGAATAGACAAGATCAACTGGGCAAAACCTGATTGCCAACTTCTCCCTTTTGAATTTAGTAAGAACAGAAATGAGGAACAAAGAGCTCCAGGCTGCAGTGCAACAGCCCTTGGGTGCTACAAAGGATCTCAAGAAATGAACACACACAGTAAGTCCACGTAAGCTGCTCAAGACTTTGCAGAGCTTCACTTCTGTCAGCTTTTCCCTGGACCATTTGAGACACGGAACAAAGTCTTGATTTTGCTTCCTTGGGCTGGAAGCAGACACACTGCTGAGGGAAGTCTCTCGCTGCTGTGGTTACTTTTTCCACCAGTCAGACATCCCTGGAACAGATTGCCCCGATGTTGTATCAGCTGCATCGCTGCAGAAATTGGCTTCACAGCAAGAGGTGTCACAATTGTACAAACACTGGCCTCCCAAATTCAATTATCCAGCCCAGGCATGCCCCTGGCTACACACACAGCAAACTATTAATGAAAAGCATGTTCTCAAATCAAGTTGTCATAACTGGAGAACCTCCTGCCAGTGAGGCGCCACAGCAGTGTCTCAAAGGTGAGGAAACAGTCAAAGGCAAGGACAACCTTCTCCCAGGGAATGGGGGACAAATATTTTTAAAATTAACTGTTTTTCTGACTTGGTGGTTGTCTTTTCCACTGCAGGGCTCATTGCAGCTCCAAGCAGCCCCTCAGTAATGCTGAGCTGCCACGGTGACCTGGCTGCCCGATGGTCCCACGGAACCTTCCAGAAACATGGAATAGTCAATCCTAGGGACAGGAGGAGGTGTCTAAGCAGGAAACTCCCAGTTTGGCAGGTACTTAGTGTAGTTGTGAGCAGCAGGACATAGACCACACAAACAAGGATCACAGAACCATGGAAGCACATGATGGTTTGGGTTGGAGGGACCTTAAAAGTCATCCAGTTCCAACCCTCCACTTTGGGCAACCTTCCACTGTCCCAGATGGCTCCAAGCCCTGTCCAACCTGGCCTTGGACATTTCCAGGAATCCAGGGACAGCCACAGCTTCTTTGGGCATCCTGTGCCAGTGCATTTCCAGAACAAGCAGTTCCAGGTTGCTGGAGTGCTCCTGCCAACTCACACCTTCCTCAGGTTTGAATATTGGGAGAGTTCTACCCAAGGTACCTTTTCCATTCTCCCCCACCTCCAGTTCATATCTCAAGAACATTGAGCCCTGTAAAATGAAATTAAACACATCAAATTTCCAGAGGGAAGTTTACCTGGCCTTTAACAGATTCTCCTGTTGCAAAGGTCCTGCTTGGTTGTGTGCTGGGGGCCAAGGAGGGCCAAACCCCAACAGAAAGGTTTGTGCATCCAGGGTTCTGTTTTTCCCCTTTGGGCCTCTGCACCCAAGGTAAGATCCAAGAGATTTTCACGCCCAGTTCCAAAGGGATCCAGCAAATCACTCCTCTGAGACCCGACAGCCAGAGGCACCTCTTTAATTCCCACTTCAATCCAGCCACATCCCAGCCAGCTGGGGGCTTCAGAACTTGCATTTAGAGAGTCCTTACAGCCAGAGTAAACCAGGCTGGGATGGCAGAGCCCTGTGTCATCCCTCCCACAGGCAAGAATAAATCCATACTTCCCTTTCCCTCCTTCTGTGGCTTTCCCTGCTGGTTAACCTGATTTCCCACGGGAATGAGACTGAAGATCACCCTGTCCCCACCTCACCCCCTGAGATTGCCCTGACAGCTCCTGAACCCTGAGCCAGCTCCCACCCAAGCTGACAGAAGAGCAGCAGCCTCCAAGAGGCAAAGTTCCTTTGTCTTTCAGGAAAAATCAGCCGCAGGGCAGAAGGAGCCTGAAATCAGAGTGACATTGCTGGAACAGCTTCAGCTCCAGAGCCATCTGCCTCCCCAGATCCCAAAACCCAACCAGCAGACAAGGAGCCACCGACTGGCAGCCAAGCACCACAGGCAGAGGAGCCCAGGAGGGTCTGGTAGCATTCCAGAGGGATGAGGAGGTGGAGACGTGTGTGGGGCACGAGGGAGGGGGCTGAGGATGCGATGGCTCCCAAAAACCCAATTTGATGACAGTTTTCCAAGTGACCCCTTTGGAGCAGACTCCAAGGCAGTCGATTGTGCCATCGACCAGAGCACAGCCCGTGGACTGAGCAGGAGCAGAGGGACAGGACATGGAAGGGACTGTCCCTGTGAGGAGAGCCCAAGGAGACACGGCAGGGAGGGGAATGACCAGCAGCACGTGCTGATTCCTCAGTGTGAGCAGGCAGGGAAGGGCCCACAAGCAAACCACGGACATGAGCAGAGACATAACGATGATTATGTTGAGAATGGAAAGAAAAGGAGTTTTTCAGCTTAAACTGCCCCCCCCCCCCGCAAAGAGCACCATAAACCAAACAACAAACCAAAGAACATTCTCTCATCCAGCCCCCACCCACGGTCTCCCCTCACCTCTTTCAATACTTTTGCCTTCTCTATGCTTTGTCCTCCTAAAATTCAGGGGAGGAAAAATTAAGAGGGCAATTGAAATTAGCACTAAAGGGCTAAGAGAGGGATAGAGAGAAAGGAAAAGGTTGGAAAAACAAAGCCTGAACAATCTGTAACTCCTGAACATTACAAAGAATATTTATTTCTACAGCTGCTTGCAGTGAGGGAGTTCCTTGCTGTTCTTTCTTTACTCTCCAGAGACCTCTACCAATTCCACAGCCTTTTAAATGGGGTATTTCATAGAAACATCAACCATGGAATCCCAAATCCCAGTTGGATGGGACCTTAAAGACCATCCAGTGCCACCCCTGCCATGGGCAGGGGCACCTTCCACTATCCCAGGGTGCTCCAAGCCCTGTCCAGTCTGGCCTTGGACACTCCCAGGGACGGGGCAGCCACAGCTTTCCTCCAGTCCTTTAGATTCCACCAGTTAAGGCCACCTCAGAGGTGGAAGTGACCCCTGGGGACATGAAAAGCTCTGGACCAAAGGATCTCTCCCTGCACAGCCCTGGGTGTTCAGTGATCCCAGAGATGACCCCACTACTCCCAGTGCAGCAGCTGCTTTGGCAGCTTCTAAAACAGGGATTTGCACAAACAGCATCCACCCAAAGCAAGAGGCACTTCCCAGATATGGGGAAGCATTGATTTTATTTTTTTTCCCTAAAGAATGTTTAAATCACGTGGTTTTTTTATTAAAATTTAAAAAATTAAAATTCAGATGAATGGCAGGGGAGATCTGCAAACACCTTTAGAATCAGTTTTAAAACCTCAGTGAGCTTCTAAGATTAAAGACACCTCACCCAGATCACATGCATCAGCTCAGCAGAACATAAATCCTCCACACCAATCTATCCATTACAGGCTTGTCTACAGGTTGCAGGCTGTTCCATGCTCTGAACATGCCATTAAAAAATGGGCAAAAAAACAAGGGAAAAAAGGAAAACAATGAAATGGGCCCTGCAGAACACAGGGAAAGGCAGCAGAGCAGCCAGGGTGGGCCCAGGATGCAGGGATCGCCTCGCCTGTACATCTTCCGTGGAAAACGGGATAATCTAGATTTGACCTAGATGCTGCAATCCCTGTAAGTGCAGAAGAAAACCCACACAGCTCCCAAGCCAAACACATGAGTGAGCAAACAAATGCCCAGGATTCAGCAAACAAACCCAACTTGGCTAAGTTAAACGCCACAGTTGTATTTTGGAGCAGTTCTGCAAGGAAACAAACCTTGGAAAACTCCTCCATTCCGGCTGCACCACAAACACCTCCTCCCACCGCCCTCCCTCAGCCCAGCCCGGACTGCTCCATGATCAATATTCCATGTGCCCCAGCCCACGGTTTGCCCTCCAGGCAGCCCAACTGGTGAGAATCAAACAAACCCCATAATTCAGGCAGGCTCTGCTCTGAGGGCTCTCACAGGGCAGGATTATTAAATATTTACGTGCCAGTGCAGAGGAGCTGCACACATGGCCTCGCAGAAACGCTTCCATCGTCAGTGATCCCACTCCTGACTGCTCCAAAAGGTCATCTCCTCACGGAGCAGGGGTGTGATGGAATGGCTCAGACCCCACTCACAGCCCCAGTTTGTGATCTGCCTTTTCCCAGTTTGAGTTAATGCAGATCCCACAAAGGCTGGAGGCAAAAGGTTTAAATCACAGGCTCCTCATTCTCCCAGATCACCTCAGAGAGCAGCGAGGGGGAAGAGCTGCAGCATTTGCTGAGAGCTGTTCTCTCTTTTCACATGTGTCAGCTGAACAATGTACATTCTATTGCTTTACTTAATAGCAACACAATATTGCACAGGCTGGAAAGAGAGAAGGGTCCCACTCTGAAATTAATTAGCTGGCACTAACGAGAGCGTTCCAATAACGAGCATAAAAATCACCAAAGCAGCCATGGTTCAGCAGGTCCCAGGTGTGGGATGCAGCCACGTCTCAGCTCCAGGTTCATCCTGCAGCTCCTTCTGCAGCTCAGGCATGGCTGCAGCAAACACCCACCGTGCTCTGGGAAAGGGATGAGACTCCCAAGCCTGGGAAAGCTCCCAAACCCCCCTGCTCCATCCCCCTTGGAGCTGCTGGTCCATGGGTGCCCTCTGGCAACACCAGGAATCACAGAATCTTCTGAATGAGTCCACAAGAATCATCCAATCCAACTCCTGGCCCTGCACAGGACACCCCAACAATCCCACCCTGTGCTTGAGACTTGTCCAAACGCTCCTGGAGCTCTGGCAGCCCTGGGGCTGTGACCACTTCCCCTTCCAGGGAAGGACAATGTGGTGGATTTTTTTGCCTCAATGCCTTCACTGGAAGCAGACAGGGACGCTCCCAGCCCAGGGAAGGGGAGCAGCACAGGAGGAGCCGTGGGATCAGTCGGTGCCGGTGCAGGGGACAGAGCCAGCTCTGCCTCCTTCCCTCCACCTGGTCCTGGCAGCTCCCAGCCCCTGCTCCTTGGGAAGGAGCCACAGCATCTCCTGTCACAGCTCCTCCCTGCCAGAGCCTCTCCAGATCAAAGCCTGGGTCCAGGATACAAATCCACATGTCACTACAGACCTGTTCCTGCTGATAGCCGGCACTCACAAACATTCCCTCGGGATGGAAAAAGCCTGGAGTCCAGAGGCAAATCCACTGCATCCCTTTTATCTGGGTCACTGGCCCAAGCCCCGAGTGGATTGCTCCTGCCTCTCCATAACCTGACAGGAAACACCTCCTGTGTCCATGGAGAAGCTTCCCTGTGTGTCCAAGGCTTCCCTGTGTCCCGAGCTCCCAGGGCTCGTGGGGCTGGAGCGGGAAGGTGAAACATGGAATGATGACATGGAATGATAACACGCCAGCCATGGCTCTGTGCTGCTCTCCCCGCGGGTTGGGGAATGTTGCCATGGTGATGACAGCTCCCGAGCCTCTGCTGAGCCCATCCGGGCCCCACGGACACGCTGGGATGCCCAAGGACACCTCGGGATGCCAAGGGCACGTCCCAGGGCCGGCACTGCCCGTCCCATCCCCGCTGCCCCTCGGGCTCCCCCCGCTGCCGGGCTGTGTTCCACGAGCGCCAGGGCTGCACTCAAGGACATTCCTGCTGCCTCCGTGACAGGCAGGAAGATTTCGGGAGCGATTTCCATCCGCAGCTGCGTCGGCCTGATAAAATGACACCGAAATAGTGCAGTAAATTATAGTGACAGGAGCCATCATCTGCGCAGCCCGCACGTGCCGGCTGCCCGGGCTTTCTTCCCTGAACAAAGCTCTGCTCTGCACAGCTAATGAGCCTGTGGGAGCCTTTCCAAGGGCAGGAAAAGCAGCAGAGCTTCGTGGCAGCTTTTTTTATTTATTTTTTATTTGCATGATTAACATTAGAGCTGCTCCATTTGCATTCAGGGTGACAATCACAGAGCTGGCAGGAGCACAGGTACAGCAAATAATCCCTAAAGCACCACATGAAGCAATCTCAGCTGGGGCTTCCAAAGTGACCCTGTGGTGTGACGTCCCTGCTGCCATATGGGGTTTGTGACACTGGACACAGCTCTCACTTGCTGAATTCTCCTGGAGCCAGCAAGATGCCAAGGTTAAATCACATCACATCTGCTCACTGACTGCGTTGGGGCAGAAGGAAAATTACAGCCCAGAATCGCACTGACATTTTACCATGGGAAAAAAAAGAGGGGCGTGGAAGGTAAATCTAAAGGTGAAGATACCCAGGAGATGGGGAACAAAAGAAAGTAAAATTATCTATTTAAATAAGAAGTCAGTGTTAATTAAATTTAACCAAACTCGTAAGCACCTTTACACAAAGGCAGTTTGGAGGGTTAAGGGTCACTGGATGATGAAGCTCTCCAGATAATTCCTGAATCCCTTCTGGAAAGCCTCATGATTTGCAGGAGAGCAATAAGCCACAGAATACACATCATTAGAAACAGAGCTGCTAAATGTGGATTCTTTCACTTACATTCATTCCTGTGCAGAGGAAAACACCCCTGGGCCCCAGGCTGGGATCAGCTGCTCTAAGGCTGCTCCTCGCATCTGCCTCAGCTTGTGTCACACAAGTGCCCATTGTCACAACACCATTCTTCATCTCCTCTCATCTTTCCCTTTTCCTAAATTCAAAATTGAGGAACTCCAATGCAACAGAAGGCTCAGTTATTTAGAAGAAAATCAAATCCTTCTAGATGTGCTCACAGTTTGCCTCCCTCAGCCTTTGATGCTCACAGGCAAAACTACAGAAGGAAAAAAGAGCAAGAATTAAATTTCCCCGTGAGTTGTTAATGAACAACTGAAAGCCAGTTAAGAACAGAAATGTCAGGCAAAATTGCCTTGATGCTTTCAGAGCTCAAAGAAGGCCTCATCAGATCCCTCCTCTGCTTTGATTTTTGATTGCTGACTGTTCCTTTTCCAGCACTGCCCAACTCCACCGGCCCCATGTGCTGGCAGCTGAGCACGGGAGGGGTCCCAGACTGGGCTGGGAGCAGCGTTAACAGGGAACAAGAGAAACACTGTAAATGGAGACAAAGTCAAGCTTTTTCTGGGTAGATGTAACACTGTACAAGGTCTCTAATCCATATCCATAGGTATCAGCTCTACACCTGCTCTTTAGCTGGTGGGCTGTTTAATAAGCATTTAATAATTAATTGAGTGTTTCTTGGTTTAGCTGCAAGTTCCAGGACTCTGAAAAGCTTCTCTGCATCCCCTTGCCAGCATTTGAGAGCCTGGTTGAAGAACATCCAGTGAGTGCAAGCAGAGGAAAGAGTTCAGCTACAGGAAAGGAGCTCTAGGAGAACATCCAGATTTCTCCAGAGTCCTCAGTACCTTGAGCACTGGAGAAGGAGTTTGTCTGCTCCCCACAAATCCTTCATGAGGTAAGTCAGAACCTCCCTGGAGATTTCTCACAGAAAAATAACCAAAAGATGCCTCCATGTCCTGCTTCAGTCCTCAGGTAGACTCAAGTTGGTCACTCCCCACCCCAGAGAGAGGAGAACACAGGGCAGGGAGGTTTGTGAGGCCACAGGACAACCTGCACCAGCACTTCAATTTCTATCACTTTTGCTGACTGTGGCAACAAGGAAACCCCCAGAAGCACCACAGTTATTCTATACTTGATGCCACACAAAACCACTGCAGCAAAACCCTTCGTGGAGCCAGGGAGTTGATCTATTACCCCATATCAGGTATTTACCTTGCAGGGGCAAAAAAATTCCTTTCCTGTGCTCTTTGATGTTGAGCCCAGTCCAGATCCCAGTCCAGACTATGTAATTCTGGAGCTGGCAGCAAACTCACAAAACTGACAAGTTACTGTTAAAATTGTGCCTCTCACTGGATTTATCTGAAGGAGGAGCTTGGAGCTCACCGAGCCATGATCTGCTCCCCCAGCAACACAGCCTGGGGCTCTGCAATCATTCTCCAGTAGCTGCACCTTGCAATTTCCAAAAAGGTCACCCCTCAATTCCTCCCTGGTTTAACAGGAAAGCTGGAGTCACCTGGGAGCAAGCAGTCCCCCCTGCAGCTTTATTCCACAAGGAACTCATTAGCTCACCCCATTCTTCGGGAAGAAAGAGACTCTGGTTTAGAGCCATGGACCTATGACCTCCCTGAAAACACCAAAGTGGCTCCAGGCAGGAGATTCCCTCCCAGAAACCCTGGTGAGCACAGGGGAAGCACGGCTAAGGATCCAGGAACACTCCCAGGGGGTGTGGGCAGCCCCACAGATCGGCCCCAGGCCACCCCAAGAGAATAAGCCAGACGGAACTTCTGGAAAAGTGCTGCCCTTTCCAGGGAAGGAAGGTGGGAGAAGATGTTGAGCAGTCCAAGGAAGCTCAGCAGCAGGACATGCTCAGAACAGGGAAGAAAACTCTGAACCACAAAGCTCCAAGACAGGCAGGGCCTGCATCCTCCACAGCCTAACTGGGCCTTTCCAGGAAAACTCACTGCACACAAAAGGTGCAGAATTCCTGACTGAACACAAACCATTCAGCACAACCTATACCAAGAGACCAACCCTGGACTCGATGCTTTCTACTCCCATACTGGTCAAACTGGTTGGCTTTCCAGGAAGGGAATCACATCCAATCCACTGCAGACACCACAACTGTGAGTGTTCCACAGAACTCAGAGCTCCCAGGGAGGAACTTCTTCTTCAGGCTCTTCCCGATTCAGTCCGTCAGGTTCACAGAGTTTGTGCAAACCTGTGTTCCCTGCAGAGCTTTTGCTCTGTCAAGTTTTTACACCCATCTGTCAGAAGTTTCTATTTGTGTGGGACAGGAATGGGTTCAGTGGTTCTGTTCTTTCCCACGTTCCAAGAATTTCACAGAAGATACAGATTTCAAGAAATTCATTTCTAAAAGTCTTGAACAAATCCACTTTGCCTGACAGAGCAAAGTCAGCCCCACCATTTCTGCTCTTTGCCAGGCAGATCTCGCTCATAGAGCCCCAGTTTTCAGCAAGTGCTAACACCAGAGAATCACAGGATCGTTTGTGTTAAAAGGAACCTGAAAGCTCCCCAGTTCCACCTCCTGCCATGGGCAGGGACACCGTCCACCTGACCTCTCCACTCTACCCCGTCCAGCCTGGCCTTGGACACTTCCAGGGATGGGGCAGCCACAGCTTCTCTGGGCAACCTGAGCCAGGGCCTGGTGGGACTGGACTTGAAGGTCCTTCCTGATCCAAACCAGTCTGGAATTCTGCGGTTCTACGTTTCAGCCACAAAAGTCCCTCAAGCTCCCAGGCATCTTCCTTCCACTGAGAAAAGAGCAAGTTTTTAAACAGTGATGAACAACTTTTTAAGGGGTACAGCTCAAAGCAAGCTCCCACCACACAAAGGCTACAGAGAAATAGCTCTGAAAATATCCAGCAGAGACCAAACTGCAGCAATCTGGAATCTGTGCAGCAACAGAGCCAGAAAGGAGAGCAAAGGTGGTTTAAGGAACTTGAGCTGACTTTCCAAGGCAGTGGAAGCTTTACCTTCTGCAGGAAGAGGACGATCCTGACGAGCATCTTGGCGTGCAGCTCCTCCAGGGTGAACAGGGTCCGCGGCGTGCGGATGAAGAGCTTGGTCTTGCCGTAGGCCACGTCGTGCTGGAAGCCATGGCACTCGATGAGCTTCCTCACAGCATCCTTGTCTGAGGGGAGGTCGTGGTTGGGCCAAGTGAATTCAGAGATCATCTTGTACCTGGAATTAAAAGGTACAGCTTACAAATGTGAGCTTGTCATCATGGTGTTCGAGAAGGCCAAACTTCAACTGGTTTTGGAAAAAATTATCAAGTAAATCGTAATAAAACTGAGTACAAATGAAGGAGTCTCAAGACATCAACCTGCTGAAAACCAAACCAAGTTTAAAATTTTTTATTTTATAACTTTAGTC
>WEKY01015134.1:0-11253 GCA_013390045.1 Picathartes gymnocephalus
TAAGGTCCTTTCCAACCCCAATCCCAGTGATTTTTAAGCAAAGGGGGATCCTCCAGGAAGAGCGGGATGGGCATGGAGCCAGGCTGGGAGAGCTGGGGGTGCTCACCTGGAGAGGAGAAGGCTCCAGGGAGAGCTCAGAGCCCCTTGCAGGGCCTGAAGGGGCTCCAGGAGAGCTGGAGAGGGACTGGGGACAAGGGCTGGAGGGACAGGACACAGGGAATGGCTTCCCACTGCCTCAGGAGTGCAGCATTCCCAGAGCCAGCACAGCGTTCCCGCTCCAGGAGCAGCAGGTAGATGGCACCGTCTGCCTGCAATTCCTCCTCCTTGCTGTGCCCGTGAATCCCAGCTTCTCTCCCTAAGCTGGAGCGTGCAGGAGTTTGTCCTGCAGATTCCCTGTCCTTGCTTTCTTTCGAAAAATCCCAGTATTTTGTATCCTTGCTGCTGGACAGGAGCATTGGGGCAGAGCCGAGCTCTCCTCGCTCCCACTGCGTCTGGGTGACATTGGAAGCAAAATTCCTTTCTCCTTTCCTTTCCTTTCCTTTCCTTTCCTTTCCTTTCCTTTCCTTTCCTTTCCTTTCCTTTCCTTTCCTTTCCTTTCCTTTCCTTTCCTTTCCTTTCCTTTCCTTNTCCTTTCCTTTCCTTTCCTTTCCTTTCCTTTCCTTTCCTTTCCTTTCCTTTCCTTTCCTTTTTCCCTTTTTCCCTTTTTCCCTTCTTCCCTTTTTCCCTTTTTCCCTTTTTCCTTTCCTTCATGCTCTGCTCCAGCACGTGCTGTCATTTTGGGGAAAAAAGTTTAAAACCCCACCCAAACCAGCTGTGGGCTGTTTATCCTGGCTTAGGTTATCCCTGCTTTTTTTTTTCCTGCTTCTTCACCAGCCCATGCTGAGCTCTCCTCATCCTCCCTGGCACCACAAATACTCCTGACCTGAGGACTTTTTATCCATAAATTCATTTTAGGAGAGTCAAACTCACTCGGGGACATTTGGGTGTCACTTCACAGGGCCAAGAGCTGTGCTGAGCTCAAGGGAAGCATCACTCCTGCATCCAGCACCAGAAATTCGGATAAATCGCATGGATTTGGGTAAATCCCATGGATTTCTCATTTGCTGATTTCCAGCACCAGGCTGGAACTGCAGTGATGCTCGCACATCCGAAGTTGCTGCTCTGTAATTTGATTTATTCCTTTAGCACCGTCCTTTGCTAAACCTTCCCCACCCCAGCGCTGGGATGAGCCCTCGGGCACAGGCTGAGGCACCTGCTGAGCAGGAGAACTTTTCAGGATAAATTTCTCCATGGAAAAGGTGCTCAGGCCTCGGAATTGGCTGCCCAGGGAGCTTTGCAGTGCCCATCCCTGGAGGTGTCCAAGGAATTCCTGGAGGTGGCACTCAGAGCTCAGGGCTGGGGACAAAGTGGGCATCGGGCACAGCTGGCACTCGACGGTCACAAAGACCTTTTCCAGCCTCAGTGATCCCATGGTTCTGCTCCAAGTTTTTAACCATGTAGTGGGATAAACATCCCGGAAAATCCAGGCAGATGGGATCAGGCTGTGTGGTGAGCAGAAGTGCTTCTAAATAAAGCATTCCCAAGGGCTGGCGTGAGGCACCAGTGGCTCTAATCCATGCCTCTCGCTGGGAGTGTGCTCCTTGCAGACAATGTTTATTTATGGCGTGGAAAATTCTATTTCCATCCAGTCATTTCCATAACTGAATATTTATGCCAACAGCCACTGAGTGCTCCTTGACTAAACTGAAAACTCTCCATTCCGTCATAAATGTTTGCTTGTGTAGTGGTGAAACTGCTTTAAACAAACTTAAAAGATCCAGTTGGTGTCTTCCCTCTTCGCAGGATTTCCGTGGTTTTCCAGGCATCAGCAGTGGATAATGTTGGAATTATCATTCCAGCTCGAAGAACCTCTGTGTATTTATACCTTCTATTGGCTTTAATCTCAGAGAAATTAGGGATAGATGGGATATTGGGAAGGAATTCCTGGCTGGGAGGGTGGGGAGGAGCTGGGCTGGAATTCCCAGAGAAGCTGTGGCTGCTCCTGGATCCCTGGAAGTGTCCAAGGCCAGGCTTGGAGCAGCCTGGGATGGCAGGGGTGGGGTGGGGTGGAGTGGGATTTAAGACCCTTCCAATCCTAACCATCCTGGGATGGACAGGCAGTGCTGGAGTCCCCATTCCTGGGGGGATTTCAAATCCATGTGGATGTGGCACGTGGGGACATGGCTCACTGGTGGCCTTGGCAGTGCTGGGGGATGGTTGGACTCGATCTTAGAGGTCAATCCAGGGATGGGGACCCCACTCCTGCCCTGGCAGCTGTGCCAGGGCTGGACAACCCTTTCCATGAAGGAATTTTCCCAATATCCCATCTAAACCTCCCCTGGCCCAGCTTGAGGCCATTCCCTCCTCCTGTCTCTGTTCCCTGGGAGCAGATCCCGACCCCCCCTCACTGCCCCTTCCTGTCAGGATCCTGGGAATTGGTGGGATCTTGCAACCCTGGAGAGGCCGAAGCTGCCCCTCCTCTCCCTCTGAGCGGCTCCAGCTTCATCCCACAGCCCTGCTGAGCTGCTCCCTGTGGATTTGTGTCATTTTCTTCTGGCACGAGATTGGAAGAGGTTTCTCAGGTGGTGATGGAGGCTTAAAGTTAAAATTTCTGGGAATGAGGGGCCCTCGTTGCTCTTCTGGCAGCTCCTGCTTGTGCTGCTGGTGAATAAATCCAGCTCCAGAACCACTGGTGGGATCCTTGCCCAGCCCTCAGCATGGAGGGGAGCTGTGTGAGGGGAAATCCGTGCCAAAACCTGGGAGATTTTCTTGGATTTGATCCCATAAAAAGCTGGAATCCTGCCTATGGTTAAAGCATCCTGCTTTGCAGGGGGCGGGGGGTTTTGCTCATCCAACACCATCTCCTTTCTCCTCTGCATCCTCCTCCTCCATCCTTCTCCTCCTCCATCTCCTCCATCATCTTCTCCATCATCTCCTCCACCATCTCTCTCTCCTCCATCTCCTCCATCACATCTCCTCCATCTCCTCCTCCATAATCTCCTCCATCTCCTCCTCCTCCTCTTCCATTTCCTCCATCATCTCTCTCTCCTCCATCTCCTCCATCATCTCTCTCTCCTCCATCTCCTCCTCCAAAATCTCCTCCATCTCCTCCTCCTCCTCTTCCATCTCCTCCATCATCTCTTCTTCTCCTCCTCCTCTATCTTGTTCCCCTCCTCCATCTCCTCCATCTCCTCCATCTCCTCCTCCTCCTCCTCTGAGCCAGCCCTACCTGCGGCTCAGCTTTGCTCAGGACTATTTTTATTTTCATTTAGCTGATTTCTTGGAGCTCTGGGAACATGGAGGATGTTTTTATAAATGTCTGCAGGCATCATTCATCACCCTTGGAGGGTGGTAAACACCATCCAAACCGCGGAAAAGAAACGCTCTGTGGCTTGGGAGAGCAGAAATCCCTCTGGAATTCCATCCCGAGTTTATGGCCCCTTGTCTGGAGCCCTGGAGTGCTCACAGGAGCCATAAAACTCGCTGTGATTCCCTTGCTCCTTCCCGAGGTTTGATGGAAAGTGTCGCAGCACCAGGTGACACAAAATCAATGCCCAGCTCTGTTATCCCCTGCTGGAATTGCAGCTCAGGGCTCTGCTGGCCTCGTGGAATCTGAGCTCCCGTGGCTCATCCCTCAAAAGGATTTGTTGGGATAAAATATCCACAGCTCCGGGGGTTCTCAGGTAAATGTTTTCGGGTCTGACCGTGCATCGCTCACAGAGTTCGTGGTGAATTTTGGGGTGGATTTTGGGACGTTTCTGGATTTTTGGGGGTTGTTTGGGCTGGATTCGAGTGGTTGGAATGGTGAGAGACTGGCACAGCTGTGGCTGCCCCATCCCTGGAAGTGCCCAAGGCCAGGCTGGAGCAGCCTGGGATAACGGGAGGTGTCCCTGGCATGGCAGGGGTGGGATGAAATGGGATTTAAAATCCCTCCCAACCCGAACCAGTCTGGAATGCCACAATTCCATTCTGTCCCAGAGCTTGGCCAGGCTCCCTGCTGCCCCCTGCACCAGCCCTGATGTGCCAGTGAAATTTAACATCTATTTCGAATGAAATTTAACGTAAGTTTCCAATTTATCTCTTCGCAACCGAGGGGAAAAACATTTTAAGGGAGCAGTTTTGTTTGCAGAGAGGTTGTCCCAAAAATACTGGGACAAAAACAGTGGGAAGGGGTGGTGAAAAGGCTGGAATGATGCCTCCCTTCCCAAAGGGCTGGCTCGGGACGTCCACAAAAGACAGAAAAAAGTTCACTTTTTTTTGGCTGAGAACTGATCAAATTTTGGCTGAAAGCTCAGTTTCTGGGGTAAGGGATGGAGAACTGACAACAACCTTGGAATTTTGGATTAGAGAGCAGCAGCTTTGCCTTATCCCTGCACGTGCCAGGTTCCAAAACAGATGCCAGAGAGATGATGGGGCTCCCCCACTTGCAGTTTTCTGCCCTAAAAGGGTAAATATGGGGCATGTCCCCCTTTCCATTTGGGGGTACTGAAGGTCCCAAAACTCCACAAAGCTCCTGCAGTGTGGCCAAACTGGGATCCCCCCTTTCCCCAACCCCCAACTCGGGTTTTACCGTGAGGTCCAAACCCCAAATCTGTGCCTTGAGTGCCAGAAAAGGGAATAAAAGACCAAAAAATTAAAAAAACCCATCACTCCCTCGGTGTTTTTCTCCCCCAGGGCTGAGTGGATGGGCCGAGATTGGGATGGGAAGGGCTCTGAGCATGAAAAAGGGATAAAAGGGGCTGGTTTGGGGCTCTGAAATGGGATTTTGAGGACCTGAACTGGCTGGTGATGAAAGCTGAGGGAGTTTTTTCCAGATAAATCGATGAACACATATCCAGGTGTGTGTTTTTTCCAGCCAGGCACATTCCAAGGTGGCCAAAATCTGAGGAGATGAATCCTGGGATAACTTTCTTTGCTCCCAGCCTGGATAGAACTGTCTAAAGCATCCTGCCCTCACCAGGTAACTTTAATTCCTTTAAAATAAATCCACATTCCAGGCCTTTTTTTTTTTTTTTCCGGAGGCTTTGATGAGTGGATTCTCCACTCTGCAGAAGGCTGAAGCAAACCCAGTAAATAAAAATCTGTGCTGGATGGCTGCAACTGGAAAGGTCTCGGAGCGTCTGGAGGGGAAGGAATGGATTGATTTATGATTTTAACAAGGCTGGCTGGGCAGGGAGTCGGTGCCTGGATGGTTTTAGAGGCAGGTGCAGATATTAATCAGAATTAAAGCTGCTCTAAGCCGCTCTCTGAGCCGCTGGGCCGGGTCTGGCCTAACTGATTCCAGGCCTAAAGCAGGGACGGGGAAAGGACGGGTTGGGATGAGCGGCTCGGCTTTGGAGCTGGGTGGGGAAGCAGAGGGCCGGAACAAAGGGATTAATGAGGAATAAGTGGGATTGCTTGGAAAGGGCCGTGCTCCCACCCCCTTGGGTTAGGCCGTGTGGGAATGATAGAACAGGGAATGAGGAGCAGCCGGTGTGAGAACTTCAAGGACTTCAGCTCTTGGTGCACTCCAGCTTTATTGTTCTGACAAGGGGTGGCTCGTAGGGGGGGATGGCGCAGCACACCAGAGCAGCCAGCTGTCCCAGGCACCCAGAGGAGGAGAAGCGCTGTCCTGGCGAAGGCTTCCTCCAGGGCAGGACCTTCCTTCTTCTCTCGGGAGCTGGTCCAGAAGACCCCGAGCTGGAATCGGGTGCCTCCTTTTATAGAGGCCAGGCTCAGTCTGATTGGTTCATTTTTCAATCCGCCCGCAGATTGGTCAGTTCTGAATTCTGGTCCGCCATTGGTTCAGGGGCCAAGGGGCGTGGCCTGTGTTTGATAAAACTCATTGGTGGAAGGTTCCAGGGCACCCCCAGCCAGCGCCATCTTGGGCCATTCAATCCAATTGTAATGACTGTAATTAACGACAAGCACTTTAACAAATGCAACAACCACAGCTGCAACCTCGTTAACAAACAGGGGTGACGTAACGATTCCAACGTGGGTTCTTATCGGGGCTGGTTTAACGATCATGAGTGTGTGAAGAGGGTGGGTGGGTGTCACAGGTAGGTGCAGGTGAGGGTACAAAGGGGACGGACACATCAGGAAGGTGCAGCAGGTAAGTGTAGGTAGAGATTGTAGAACTTTTACTTTCCACAGCCGGGGACGTTTCTGGAGCTGCGGCTGAAATCACAGCCTGCCAAAGGGCAGGTGGGCTCGGATAGGGAATTCCAGCATGGAAAACGATCTTCTGAGGGGCGCAAGTCTGGCTTTTCAACCTGGATTGAGCTGTTAAAGCCCTGTGCTGCCCCCACGGAGCTGCTGCCTCACCTCGTTCCTGCAGGAATTGTCCTTCTGAGGGAAAACTCCTTAAAAAGGCGGTGCAGGGTGGTGTGGGTGGGGTTTTCCCCCCACCTGGGTGAGGTTAAAGGAGAGTTTTTGTTGGAAAAGACCTCCAAGATCTTTGTGACCCATCCTCGCTTTGATTTTTAGGGCACAATGGATTTCTGGATGTTCCCTGAGGTCAGGGAGGGTCACGCACAAAGCAGGGATGCCAAACCCGCCTCCTTCCATGGCCTGGGCTCTTGGAATGGTGCAAAAATCGGTGAAAAATGGGAGGTTTTTGTGCAGATCTCCACATCTCTTACTTACGGAATCCATATTTTACATATGGAAAATATGAGGAGAGGCTGAGGGAGCTGGGAGGAGGCTGGAGAATTCCTGAGGGTGCTGGAAAAGGGGCCTGGAGAAAAGGAGGCTCAGGGGGGATCTTGAGTTCCAGAAAAGGGAATAAAAGAGCAAAAAATTTTAAAAAACCATAATTTCCTTGGTGTTTTCTCCCCCAGGGCTGAGAAGAAGGAAGGAAGGAAGGAAGGAAGGAAGGAAGGAAGGAAAAGGATGGAAGGATGGAAGGATGGAAGGAAGGAAGGAAGGATGGAAGGATGGAAGGAAGGAAGGAAGGAAGGAAGGAAGGAAGTAAGTTAGTTTTTAAGGCAGGTCAGCCCAGGATCTCCTGGGAATGACACTCTGGAGTTGATCATGGCTGGGGAAATGGATAAACCCCGGAATTTCTCCATCCCCTTCAGCCCTGGGGCTGTCTCCAGTTTTTCCCAACATTTACAGCACAACTCTGCCCCCAGGGCTGAAATCCCGGAATTTGATTCCATTCCCAACAACTCTTTCCCCTCGTTGGGAAGCCAGTGCTCTGCCCTGGGGAGAGAAAATCGTGTCTGAGCAGGGAGAACCTGCAGGAAAAACCGTTCTCCACAAAAGGGAGGCAGATTCATGGTGGGAGAGCTCACGGACGCAGCTCCAACAGGGACAGGAGGCCCCTGATATTCCAAATAAAACAGCCCCGTTTTTCACTCCATGGCAGCAGTGATTTTATTTTATTTTTTTTTTTTTTAAGGTGCTCCATCTGGGATGTTTCTGAAACCAAAGCTGATTCCAGGACCGGTTTTCCTCTATTTTTGTTCAGAGTTTTTTTTTGGCACAGGTTAAAATTCCGCCTTTCCTTCCTGGCTGGTGAATAGGGGTTGTTTCCAAGTGTGGTCGGAAACCTTGTGGTTTGGGGTTTGGCTTTGGATCTGAATCCTCAAAATTGGGAAATGGGGGTTGGATTTCAGGTGGATAAAGGATTTTGGAGCATCACAGACCAGGAGGGGCTTAGCCAGGGATCCAACCTTTCTTTCCAGCTGGTTTAGGACAGGGATAATCCCATTTTCCATGCAAATGGTGTAGAAGTGGGGATGTCAAAGCAGAGCTTTGGCTTAAAGCCACAAGGGCTCTAGGCTGGTTTTTCCAGTGATTTCCATGGAAAACCAAAGGGGGCCATTCCCATGGAAATTCCAAAGCTCCAAACATGAGGTTCATGATGATTTTGGGGGTTTCAGCCCCATTTGAGGGGGTCCCCATGGGCAGGGCAGTGTTTGTGTGCAGGGATCAGCACTCTGGGGGCTCTCCCTGTTTTCCCAAATCCAGGGAAATGCTGTGCACAGGCATTTCCTCTTCCTTTGGGAAACGATCTGAGTTTTCCAGCTCGGATTCCTCGGAAAATGAAACAATTGCTGAGTTACCACTCAATTCTTGGACTTGCTGCCGATTCCTGCTTGCCAGAGGTGTTAAATTCCCGATTTTTTTGAGGACAGCTGGCTGAGCAGAGGACGGAGACCTTTAGAGGAATTTCTGGGCAGTGAAGGATGAAGGGTGAGCAAAGCCCTTCTTGGGGAGAGGAACTTCCCAGAACCGCAAAGGCCACCAGGAATGGAGAAAATCCCAGATTTTTTTCGGGTTTTGCAGCTCAAAGCTGAGTGAAGGGTGAGCTCACACAGGGAAATGGCAGCAGGAAATGGGGAATGCTCCTTCTCCAGGCTTTTTTTTTTTTTTTTTTGGGAATGGCCACCTCTGGCAGGGCCCCGGTGCTGTCCCACATCATTGCTGGGATTGGGTTTTCTCCTCAGGAATTTTTGGGGATAAATTTCCAGGATCTCCTCCAGAGATTTTTGCATCGCTGTGGGTCGTGCTCTCCGCAGAACCTGGGATGTTTCGCTCCCTCAAAATCATGGAATGGTTTGGGTGGGAAGGGACCTTAAATCCCATTTTATTCCATCTCTGCCGTGGGCAGGGACACCTTCCTCTATCCCAGGTGTATCCAAACCCCATTTCCTGCTCTCCTGTGTGTAAAATCCCAATTATTCCTGCTTGGGGTGTCCTTCCCTCCTTCTCCATCTGCTGCACGGAACAGCAGGAACATCTGGATGAACCTGGCCCACATCCCCGTCACGAGACTGGTTTAAATCCTGATTTTCCTTTTTGTAGAGACTGGTTTAGATCCTGATTTTCCTTTTTGTAGGACCAGCTGCTTTTCCCTCCCTTATTTCAGCATTTCCTTGGATCGCAGCCATTTCATCCAAACTCCCTCTTGCCGCTGTTGGAGCAGGAATATCCAACAATTTGCTTGGAAATAGCTGTGCCATGAAAAGTTGCAGCTCAGCAGACAGGTGGGGGATTGTTGTGATTGTTCAGGGCTGGTTTTGATGCTTTGGCAGCGTTTGGAGGGATTTAATTCCCTCCATCACGGCAGAAAAAGAGTTTCGTTATTTCTCTTTTTAAAAATCCAATATTTAGGGATTCAATTCACCCGCCACGGCAGAAAAAGAGTTTCTTTCTTTATTTCTCTCTTTTAAAATCCAATATTTAAATCCCTCTTCTCCCCCAGGTGCGAATTTACTCCCAAATTCTTGTTCTGTTTCCAGCAGAAGCCTGGGCAGATATTTGAGTTGATTAAAGAGAAAAATGATTTTTCAGGACTCCTGAAAGAGTTGCTCTGGGATGGGAATTCATGGGAAGCGGGAGGTGGGGGAAGAACAGGGAAAGGGGAGGGAGAACCTTGGGATAAGAGGAAAAAACCCCACAGAATCTGAGAGAAAAATGGGAAATTTTGCATCTTAGATGGGATATTGGGAAGGAATTCCTGGCTGGGAGGGTGGGGAGGGGCTGGGATGGAATTCCCAGAGAAGCTGTGGCTGCCCCTGGATCCCTGGAAGTGTCCAAGGCCAGGCTGGACAGGGCTTGGAGCAGCCTGGGACAGTGGAATGTGTCCCTGCCCATGGAAGAGGGGTGGGATGGGATGGGATTTAAGGTCCCTTCCAACCCAAACCGTTCCATAATTCCATGATTCCTTTGCCTGTCAGCTTTTTAAATCCCATGCATATCCACGTTCTTCATATCCCATTTCACTCCCAAACGTAATTAATGCCAATTCAATGAAATTCCAAGGGAATTCTGATAGAGCTGGGCCAGGGAAAGGCATTTTGGGGATTTTTGTGGACATTTAAAATATTTTTTAGGGACAATCCACAGACTGAGGGGATGATGCGTGTGTGCTGCATCCAAGGATTGGAAGGGTGGTGGGAAAAATTCAGGAAGCCTTGGATAGGGTGAGACCTGAGGTCGGCATAAATAATTTGGAACGAATCCTGGAGAAACTGTGGATTGGGCTGGGATAAAGTCAATTTTCTTCCTAAAGCTGCTGTGGGGATTTCGATTTGTGGGAAAGGGGGAATCAAATCCCTGTTTGGCTTTTCCTTTCCCTATTAAAATCACTAGACCTCAACAAGCCCCGCGTTCTCCCCCTCCCGATTTTCTCCCCCATCCCATGGGATTGCGCCCATGGGATAAAAACCCTGCTGGGTTCTGAATCCCTCTGGATGCCGCGGGATGGGATTTGGGAAGGCAGCAATCAGTAGATGGAGCTGTTTGTTAACGTTTCCTGGTGATTTTATGGCGCCGCGGGATGCGATTCCCAGCCTTTGGAAAGATCCCGTGTCCATCCCCGGGAGTGTTTCATCCCGGGAAATGAACGGAATTCACCAATGGAATGTTGGGGAACGCGGGGTGAAGGCTGCACTTTCCTGCCCGACTTCCCGGGAAAAGCAGAATATTCTTGGAACAAATATTTAAAATACTGATATAAAGCATCTGCAGCGAAGGGCCGAGAGCAGGACCTTCCCTCGGATATTTGGGAATGTTCAGGTTGGATATGAGGAAAATTTCTTCACGCAAAGAGTGGTTCAGCACCGGAAGAGGCTGCCCAGGGAACTGTGGAGCTGACATCCCTGGGAATATCCAAAGGAGATGTCGGATTCAGTCAAAGGTTGGGTTTGATGATCTTGGAGGGCTTTTCCAATCAAAATTATCCTGGGATAGGGATGGCCACGGCACCAACCCTCCCCTGGGATCCCAGTTCTCCCAGAACCTCTTCCATGAGGTTCTTCCATCCAGAGCCTCATCCCACCGTGGATTCCTGTGTGGGACACGGTGACACCTGGGGTGAGGATGGAACGGATTAAAGGAAAATCCCAGCTTTTCCTGGCCACCAACGCTCGTTGTTCCCCAGGGATGAGCAGAGGTGGAGTTTGTCCCCTCCTGCTGCCAGGTGACCCCTCAGGAGCCACCCCAAATCCAGGGAAATCCCAACGTGTGCTGCTCCATGAATCCAGGTGCTCCCTTCTGCTGTGGAGATGCTCCACTCTTCAGCTTTGGGCTCAATGGTCCTTGTGGGTCCCTTCCAGCCTGGAATATCCTGTGATTCCATGACCTTTCCTGCCTGATCCCCCTTTTCCAGTGCTCCAGCACAACTTTGAGGTCAAATCCTTGTCTGGGATGGTGAGGTTTCCATGGAAAAAGGGAAAATCTGATGGATTGAAAGGGTGAAGAGCCTCAAGATGTGAACCAGTG
>WEKY01015135.1:0-30289 GCA_013390045.1 Picathartes gymnocephalus
GAGACCAACAAACTCATTAAGGAGCATTTTGGAACATGAAGAAGTGAAAATTGAGGAGTTTTCTGTTGGCAAGTACCTGTAGACATATTCCTGTTGGAAGACAATATGCTATGGTGCAAACTCACCTCATTACTGATGTGAAAGTAAGTTAAGTCTCCCACTCCCTGCTGCACACCAAAAAACTGAAAACATTGCCAAGGAATGTGTAATGCTCAATCAGTAGAGGACTCAGAAGCTGTTCTGAATATGCAGTTCCCCCTCTGTCCCTTTTTGTTACTGCTACACAGAATTATTTTAAAATGTTATGTCCTTCCATGTTTGAAGCTGGATTGCGTTTCCAGAGGGGTCTGCTTCCATCCATACTATTGTGGTTCAAGGTATATGTGCCATGCAGTAGACACTACACAAATGTCAAAAACTTGCCACAAAGGATTATTTCAGAATATTCTTTATGAAAATGAGACAAGGTGTCATTTTGTAACACTGGTGCCTGTGATTATTTATGGCTGATGATTATTTAAACTATTGACCATTATTTTATAATTTCAGATTTTAAAAACAACAAAGCAGCAGCATTTCTGAAAACCCACAAAACTTAAAAACTCACCTTCAGAATTTTAAAAGTAACATCTGAAAGTAACTGATTTAATTAGCTCCTTTTAAACCTAAACAAATCAATCAGTTAAATTCTGTCCTTCTTATACAAAAGCCACAAAGTTTTATGTAGAATCCAATTTGCATTCTACAGTAAATTTTACAATGGTATCAAAGTTTTAGCTACACCAGAGCTCATTTCTCCATTCCTGAAAGTTGCAAAACTTGCCACTAAGCTGCACCTTGAGATAGAGCATTGCACCTTGAAACACTATAGTCAAATTTTAAAAATGAAAGTCCATTACTTTAAATTTCAATATAAGAACCCATGTGCACTATGCACTGAGAAGATCCATGAATAGATTTTCAGAATAAAATTATGGCTGTGCCATGGAAATGATAAATCACACACATACTCAAGAGGAATGTAAGAGTAAAGTAAATCTGCACTAAAGTGAGAGCTCTGAGGTATATGTTTGGCAATTGTCACAAGTCAGATTGGCAGCTAAAGAACTCAAACTTTTCAGTCATTTTCTGAGGTTTATTACAACCAGCAAGATCTTACTGCGCTTTGCTGCAACAACATCTACTCAGAAAGAAAACTAAAAAGCAAAACAAGACTCAGAGCATAGTTTTTGGAGTCTGCACTTATGTCATTCTGCAAATGTGTGCCCTCTGTGACTAACACAATAAACTTAGAGGCCAGGCCAGCTCCCAGGAAATAATTCAGTTTTGGAATAACAAATGCATACCACAGTTTACATGTCTTTCCAGAAATAATTATAACTGGTCATCTATAATGAAGTCTTATTGTGAAATAAATATGGTAATTCTTACTCACAGCCTGCAAGTGCTTCTAATGTACACCTTAAGCAAAAAGTTGTCTGCCCTGGCAGAGCAATTTTCCAAAGAAACTGCATTCATTACATAGGAATGCCTGGCTTTTTTAAAGCCTAAGTTCTGTCAGAATTTACTTTTAATCTATAGTCCTATATATATATAGAACTGAATCGAGAAGGTAGTTATAAAAGTAAAATTATGAATACAGATTTAATAGAAAGCTCTTCTCAGCACCTGGATCTGTGTCTTGCAGCATGCTAACATCCAGTTTGTTAATGAAGTTTGACTGTTAGAGGATTATTTCAACAGCCTTGCAAGTAATTTACTTCAGCATAAAAGTGGCTCTGCTGCTTGCTCCCCGTTTTACATTTAAATGGAGACCATTAAAAAAATCATGTGTTTTACATTATGGAGTTTCATTATGGAAGGAAATGCAACACTGTTCTTAGTATAAACTTAAGAAATAATTTTACATTATTAAAGAAATCATTGCTTACAACAAAAATGCAGCGCAATCCTGACTTAATTGTCTAACTACCTAGCTGTTTGGTATGCCAAAATCATCGAGTACAGGGTGCCTCTGCTTGTACTGCAGGTGCCACATCATCTAATCCACAACTATTTATACGACTTAAAAGACAGCACAGCAGCAGAAGAGATGGTGTAGCTAAGCCCTTAACAGGAAAAGATGAAAGACTGCTTTATGTAAGCCAGACCTTCTAATACTATTTCTATGATGCAGTTGTGATTTTAGTTATTGGAAAGTTATGATGCATAGGGTTGTACCACACATGAAGAAGCAAATCTCAAAATGTTAAGATATGCTGTATCCCATTCAGGTATTTGTGACTTTTCACAGACGTGATATAAAAATAGCAGTTTGGAGCAGACTGTCTAGATAAAATCTTCATTTAAAACTTTTACTGTTCAGTAAAAAAAAACCACAACAAAACTCATCATAATGACCAGAAACCCCTGTCCATTAATAATTATTTCACCACAGCCAGGGTGCATGCATTTCTGCCTGAAAGTTGCTTTTGACTTTGAGAGTATCCTAATATCAGCACTAATGAGAACAAAAAAGTGCAACAAAAATAATGCCCCTGTGCTCCTGGAAAGTCCCTTTTGCATACTACTAAGAAGAATTCTATTGCTCTCCTGGAACTGTAAAGCTTAATGAACTTTTAACTTTTCAATGCCTAAGATGTTGAAAAGATATACTGACACCTAATCATTCAGAACCAATTTCAAAGCATGCCACTACTTTGTCCTCACAGATGTCAATTTTGAAAAGTGAGAAATATCTTCAATACAGTTCAGCTACAAGACATATCTCCACGTTTCCAAGAATGCAAGAAGTTACTGATGACACTTAGGAAAAAAGGTATGAAAAAGAGTACAGTGCGATGTAAGTTGACTCTTTGCTTATATAAAAATAATAAACACAGAAAAGATGAAGACTATAAATACTGCTTTTTTAAAAATTTAAGACAAAATACTTTCCTTGAACAGATGGAACAACAATTAATGAGTGTATAAAACAGTGATGATTAGAAAGTAGTAAAGTCTCCTGCCTCTGACAGAAGACAAATTCCTTTTCTGTATAGACGCTTTTGCAGTTTCAGACACATGTATGAAATCAACACATTTATTTGTCTTTGTAAGGAGGCACAGTAAAAACAAAAATTCAGGTCTTGCAAACATCATTAGATACCAACTATAAGAAACAGGAAAAAATAAATACCCACCTAGCTTTGCCTCAGAAGTGTCCATCTCCCATTTGCTTTTCGGAATGTAACCCTAAATCATACACAGAAAGAAGCTCGGAGGATTAGAGAGAGACACACATGCATATCACTTTTGAACTGGAAACAGCATTACAATGGGAGTTTAAGGTATTTCTTTTTGTACGGCACAATTCTCATTATCAGATGAAGGAGACCAATTACTCGGTATTTCAGAACTTCTGCATTCATTTCCCATTCAGTGATTTCAGCAGCCCTTGCAAATCATTACAAGAGTGCTGCCCTCTGCAAACACAGAACTCCAGAATGAGTCTAACAGACAGCAAAGGCACTGTGTGCACAATTACTATATTGTATTATCTCAGGTGGCAAAGTCGATGCAATACAACTTTCAGGCATAAACAAACGAAAAAGTTACTGTAAGCTTTTATGAACACATTCCCAGACTTAGTAAACACAAGCTTCACTTACTCCTTTTGAAGGGACATACTAAATTCACGTGAATGGTTAATTCACAATTAAACAATTTTTTTTGTTTAGATGAGAGTATCTGCTGAGTCACTATGATTTAAGCATTACTTTTCATTTTAAAATAGTACTCTTAGCACAGTGATTCTTTTAAAACAATTTTTCCCTACAAATAATGTCACCATGTGTAATGATCTTTAGACAGTTTATTCTTTGTAAATGAGCATAATGATAATAAATTTGGCAATTAGTTAGCTTCTTGTTATCTTTTCTTTTTATATTCTTTGACAAGTAAATTGTTACTAAGCAACCCTCATTTCAGTTGTTCAGATTTGGTATAAGAGTACTTATGTTCCTCTGCAACCACATAAAGAAGCTCAAGGTAGTGAATGGAAGCCCTGTGAGAATTTAATTATTTTTAGAATGTTTTTTAATAGAGCGGGAAAAGAACTACTTTAGAAGATTTCAAGAAGAAAATAAACAATCCACAAACCAGTTTTATTACACTAACTTCTTTCCCGTTTTATTTATAGGTTGCTTCCACTGCGGTAAAAATATACGTGTATTTGTTAATACTATGTGTTACTAAATTAGTGTATTCCAGTAAATTCCAGAGAGTCACACTGCATTTGATTGTGTTCAGCACTGCTCTTTCAAAATTACTGAATGACCTTTTCTCTATCAAGCATGTAACAGTAACTTGAAGTTATTAGATCTCTGGATTTTCTTGTTTTTAATGAAATCTGTAATTAATGCAAAGCAAAACAGTTTGTGCTGCAATATTTCCTTGTACCAAATAAATAAACTTCATGTATATACATATATTTATACATTTAAACCAAGATGCACTTTAAAGTTTGCTCAGAAAGTTAACACCACAGCTAAAAGCCTGCATTAAACAAACTGATGTATGATACACTGTTAAGAACACTAAGGTAAATATATCAATAATTCATACCATCAAGCACAGAAAATCAGGAATTGTCTGAATGCTACAAACAATCCTATAACAGTTGATAATATCAAGAGTTGATAATATCAAGAAGAGTGACTTTGATGGTGTGAAATGACCTATTGTGTGCTGAATCTATACAATATCCTGGTCCGCAAATAGGATAAGCAAAGATTCAGACTTTATCCTTTGGTACAAGACAGCTGGATATTTCAAGGATATCTGCCAGATGGCAGGAGCTTCAGACCTCCCTTTTTTGACAGGATTAAATGCAGCAAAATGAATTGCAGAACCCTTACCAAATGCTCTCAAAAAGGCCAGAGATACCAAATACAGTGTCCTGTTCCACTTTGTCTGACATAATTCTCTGAGATTAGCTGTCTGACTGAATTCCAGAGATTACATACAGCAGATAATGCTTTGCTCTTTTTCATATCTTGTGAATCTGAATAGAACATATTCTTACATGCAGATTACTTTTCGTTATTTAATAATTTGCATAGTTTTCACCACCAAGCTTTCTCTTTGTCTCAAAGAAAAGGCCTACTCTTGTAAGTGCTGTACATTAGGACACTCCCCCGAACCCATAAACACACACATACACACACAAATTTATGCACAGATGTCTCAAAAGCTAAAGACAACTTTCTCTTTTAGCTATAGCTCATGGAAATGGGACTAGCAGCCATATTCTTGTAAACATGGATGCATCTTTGAAATGTTCTAACCACACTTTATGCAGTTTCATATTCTGCACCAAAGAAAAATTTAGTAAAGAGAATAAATGAGTCATGTTGAAAAAAAACAGACGTTTATTAGAATCCACTTTTCCTAAGCTTTTTTAAATTCTGTATTTCAACTGCCTTCTGACCTGCTGCTCCTGAGGAATAGTAAATTTCCATCAAGGAAAAGCACTTTGCTCAACTTGGACATTTTTGGTGACTTCCTGTTTATTTGAACTTTAACTGCTTGGTTGTGGGAACCAAGATTTGAGACATTCAACTCATCAAGCATGGACCAGTTGCACCTCCAACACATATCAAGATGTTACAGCAGGAAGCCTTTCGTAACCTTTTAAATACACACCTAAAAAGCCAGCCCTCAGGGCAGTTCTATAACCTTTATTTATCCAAGAGACCTAATGCCTCACCTTGGAAATACCACCTGACAAACAAAGTCAGTCAATCGTGGCAGAAAAAGCAGTCTTCATAACTGTTGTCATATACTGTGACAGCTGAGGAGAGTTCTTTAGACACGTGAAAGGAAATAAGGTAAATTAATCTTTTCCCATTGTTCCCATCCCTCCATTTTGTGTAATTCTTAGATTATTTGGAAGACAGAACTACTGTGTAATGCAATTTAAAGTGTCTCTAAGAGGCATGTTACCATGCTCCATTGACAATACTGTTTGTGGCACATACTCACGTTTTCTTAGAAATAAATTAGGAAGAAGTAATACGATTTATCGTTAAAGTTCTCCTAGAAATGTTTAAGTACAAAACTACTAGAAACACGTGTGTTAAGATCGCACCAAGAACGGCAATGGGTTGGCACTTGTAAGACTGAGATTCTCCCTCAGACACATTAATGAACAATTTGTTAGGGATGGCTGATGTGTCTCCTACCAGTTCACTTTCTTCCTCCTCTGCTGTGTCCTTCTTGCCTTCTTCTTTCTGGTCTTCAATATTTGCATCAAAATCCTCCATCTCCACCTGTTCCAAAGCACATGCACAGACTTACAAGGCACTGCCTGGCTTTTAATTATTTTCTTTTTAACAGAGTAAGTAGAGATGTCCAAATGCAAATAGAAAAGAAAGGATTCATCTTTGAAAGTATGATGATGCAATATATATGAATACTGTGTCCATTCTGGCTTTCCTCAGAAGCATGTTCCCTTCTAGCAACAGAGTGACAAAGAATAATCTTTGCAAAGATCTTCTGGGGAAAAGCAAAAATTGTTCGTTCCCTTCCTTCACATGCATTTCTTGTGTTACTACTATCTGTAATACCAAGATATTCCTCTTGTTTCCCACAAAATCAGATTTCAAAACTTGCAATCTCAGAAAAAGTTCTTAAACTTGCCATTTACATATAACTGGAATGGCTGTCTCTGCACAGAACATCTCTACTGAGCCTTCATCTTCCATATATTTTAAAATCACAGTAAAGAATAATGGTAAGCACAGAGTTCAGCATAAGAAAATACAAAAATGCTTAAGAAATACATCTGACTCTGCTCATCTAATGCACTACTTTCTGGGCTGTACAGCTGAACTGGGGACTCATGCATATACTCTGGAATACATAAAACTGTCCAAGTATGCACAGTTATTTACATAATTTGCAAAACCTTGTAAACTCCAATCTGCCGTTCTCTGACCCTACTTTAGAGTGGAACCTCTCGCTGTCCTCTTAAAGATTACTATTTGCTAGTACAAAGAATTTGGAGATTTAATAATAACCTGCTAACATCATGACAAACTGCAAAGACCTTCTGTCTACTTCAGCAGTTCACCAGTTTCTGTGGCCATGTCAAGAGCTGTTCTGACAGAAATAAGCAGCTATGGTTCATTCACAAAGACCATACAATTAACACACGAATTTATGGCCAGAGCTCCTGACGCAACTGCCAAAGAAGAATGCAACAATACAGTAAGTTGACACACCAAAGATGCAACTCACGGCAAACTACAAATGAAGTAAAAAGGCAATTGTAACCTTCTGCTACATGTTACTTATTTCTTCATTCTCTGCTACACATCTGTATTTCTCAAAACAAGAACAGAATTCAAATCTTTTATTTCCTTATCTTACTTTCTCCAACTACTTTCTCAAAATATGATCTAAACAATTCAGTAACCTGGAAAAAGTGCTGAGTTTTATCTAAGATTGCAAAGATTCTCTTTAATCTCCTTAATTGGTATTCACCAGTTGCTAAGAGCAAAGTGACTCCAACTCTTGCTCAAAGATGCCTAAGTCTGAGCTTCAAAAAGGTGATAAAAGGTAACAACGTACCTTCATGTTTGGGGTAATTCATAAGAATAATGGAATAAACTTTCCTGACACAGTGATTTTGGCTTTCTACAGTGCTTTATACTTGCTGTGATCACATCTTTGTCTGCTTCGTATTTTCAGTATAGTCACATTGACCTAATCTGTAGTTTTAACAAGCACAGAGATTCTCACCTCTTCGATAGCAGCATCCTGCAACAGAGAACGAATGTCCAGGCGCATCATGTGGCGTGGTGCTGCCTCCCAATGATCAGACATCTAACAAAACACACATAAAAATGAAGCACCTCTAAAAATCTAACACATTCATTGGAAAATTTGGTTTCTGATTGCTAACACGATCTATCTGTACGTCAGTATTTTAATTGATCCTGTGAAATAACTACCAGTACCTTTAGTGTAAGCATTATGTAGTCTATAGTTTTCAAACAACAGCAGGCCCAAAAGCACAATATGACTCCAGATGTATACAGTTACCCTGCTGATATCCTTTAGCTTGCGCCCATGAATATTCCTCTTGGAACACGTCTGGTTATCTGCACTCATTTCAGCTAAGTAGACCTAGAAAGAAAAAGACAATATTAAAAATTGTAAATCAATTTTTAGACCTCTTTTTCAACCTTGTGATACACTCTGCAGTTGTACACTTTAAGAAAGGTAAACTTGTAACTGTACACCACAGAATTTTTCCTGAATGTGGGAGACACTTTCCATTCAAAAGTTTAGAAACCTCAGCATATGGCTGCTAGCAAGTTCAAATGCTATTTAGGCTGCATTACCTCAAACCCCTTTGTTTTTGCAGCACTCCAAAACTGTTCAAAGTGTCGCACTCTATCATTGATAGCATCAAGGATAATGAAGGGGAAGAAGCCGTCATCCAAGGTCTTTTTGAAAGTTTTAAACATGCTGGTACGATAGGTCTCCTCCATATCAGCTTCATATTCATACTCCATCACCTTTACCAAGGACAAAAGCATTAAGAAAGAGGACATCTATAAAATGGCTAATATTCAACACCTGAATGTCATGACCACAAAGTACACTGGTGTGAGAAAAACACTTTTCACATCAGTTTTTAAGAATTTGCTCATACCACCCTAAGTTATATTGGCTTGTTTTGAAAAACAGCCCAGAGACCTCTGCACTCTTCCCAACCCCCAGGCTGGAATTCTGACTACCACTGTTTTTCCAGAACATCTTGTTTCTTTGTCAAGAAAAGCAACAGAATTAAGACTACCTTCTTCTTAACTTTTTTCCCTGTATCTGGGTCTCTCTCCTCTTTCTCCACTTCAGTGATAAAGTAGTCATCCAGGCTGAGTACTCTTGGTGCAGGTCCTCCACATTCTACTTCTTTATCCTGGGAAGAAAGCAAAAAGAAAGCATATACCTTTGCTGTAAAAATTCCACTCTGCTACACAGGATCTTCAAAGTACTTTTGGTCAACAGCAGTTCCCGCCTCAATACTGAAAACAAGAAGAGAGTAGTATCCCTCCTGCTTGCGAATAGTGGTGGAGATTCACGCACCACATGAAGACACAGAACATGAAGTAACAACAGACTTGAATTCCAGGCAAACAGAAAGCAAACAGCAGAGGAAACGCATGTAAAAGACAAGCAGCACTACACAGTGAGTGCCTGTTTACATACCCTGATGAGTTTTGCTACATGTGTCTTTCCACTGCCAGGTAACCCTCTCATGATGATCACAATCTGAAACAAAAATCTTGTAAGATAGGATACAGCACTACAGTACTACATTTAACAGACTGCAAAGATTTTCTTCTAGAGAATTATGTGCTGTGGGCTCACACTTTTGCGTATCTTCAAGCACTCACTGTTTTAGAAACCAGGCTGTGAGAAATGGTAGTAGTCCCACATAATTCAGAGTTTTTGACAGTAATCATCTCAGCAGTTTAGGCTGCACGTTATAGATCTGGTTTAGTTTCACTCATTTCTTTCATTCAACTGAATGGAACTTATCTAAATGTTTTATAGCCTAAATTGTGTTCTTTCTTACATAATAGGGTGCATTGCCAAATCTCTGTGTAAACCCAAGTCTTTCCCCTGATACATCAAAAACCCAAATGAAGACCTCAGAACAGGCCAAAATACCTTAATATTGCACACTAATTTGCTCTGAGCATTCTCAGCAAGTTTACCTCTGCTGTGGACTCCTAATAGCTATGCTACAACACTCTAGGCGTCTGCAAAGGAACCAAGTTAATTTCCAGAGCTTCCTCAAATGTACACTTGCTCCCAACGTATTACCTCCACCAGCATTTTATCTGAATATAGACCTTGTAGAAACTGATTGTTGCTTTCAGAATGTATACTCACCCTCTCTGGCCTGCTATCCCGTCCTGGTGGCTTTAAAATATCATCTACATTTTTAGATTCTGGCTTCCTTTCTACTCTTGGAGCAGGTGGTGGCTGACGAGGCATTGATGGAGCAGAAATAGGAATCCTTTCCTCAGGGTAATTTCTACGATCACCTTCAAATTCCAGTGTTTGGACAGAAGAATTTTCTTAGTTCAGTAAAATAAAAAAATTAAGATGTTCATACCCAGCTCAGCTGATTTAAACAGACCTTCATTATTTTAAGTTAAATAAAGATATGTCCTCAAAATAATTAAAATTTCTTATCTTAAACCTATTGCAATCAAAGACAGTTTTTAGCAGCATATATAACTGTTTCATTGATGATCTCCTCACCACTGAGAAAGAAAACTAAAGGTCACCACCTAAAGAAATTTTCCTGAATTATATATTCTGAACAAACAAATGCTGCAAATCAATTAATCTTCTACCAGTTGATCTTCACCTCTGCAAGTCCATTATTTTTCATAATCTTCTAGCATAACTTCAAGATTGCGAAACTGTACCTCCAAACATGGAAGGCCCATGATCATATGCTGGACGATCTGTCTTTCGTTCATATGATGGTCTTTCAAAACCACCTCGCCTGGAGGACGGATGGTCTTTCTTATCACGGTAAGACTGAGTTCTGGAAGGTGTAGTAGGAAGAACCCTGCCGGAAGAGCATTTTGTGTATTTCTAGAATTTCTGCTATGGATTCCAGAGTGAAAGGAACATGTACCTCACAGGCAAAATGGACAGCCTGATACACAATACAGCCTCAGCTGGATTGATTTCCATAGTGTTCCAAAATCACCTACCTATCATCTCGGGGATGCCGCTCTTTTTCAAATCTCTCTCGTTCATAGTCCACAGAACCACGGTCTCTGTGCAATTCCCGCTCTCTCTTGAAATCCCGATGATCTGTGTTGGAATTACCTTGACGCTCAAAATAAGGCTCACGATCTCTTTCTCTATTGTAGCGACCTGGATGCTCTGAAGGGAGAAACCCATGGGAATCCAAACTACTATTTTGGAAAAAGAAGGCAACAGGCAAGAGTGCAAGAAAAGTATATGGTATGTGAGGTAGGATGGACTTAATCAGATACCATCTCTTTTCCAAACTGTAACAGATAATTACACAATGCAAGCCTACTTAAAGCTACAAAACTGAATTTTTAAAGTGGCTAGGTGATTGACTACAGTACTCCTCTTGACAATATAAACTGTTATTCACATGGACCTCTGTAGAAAATAAAGTGGTTGTAGCTTAAACAACAATTACTTAGTTTGAACAAGCTTTTAGTGCCTTATAACTTTTCTTAAGAGCTAACTAACTGTTTGAAAGCTACCCAAGCACCTCCTACCTTTTTGAAATGTTTGCCTGTCTGGTAGAGGTTCTGGACGAAGGGTTACCCTCTCCCCATATGGAATCTGTTCCACTTTACTGGTGGTTATATCTGGTTGAAAATAAACAGAAAAATAATTAAGGTTTTAAAACACACATGTTACATTTACTTTCCTCTTCATGAAAAGTAATCAGTGGCATTAAAAGTGACTAGAACAAACTACCCTAATTTCTTTTAATGGATAATGCAAAAAGAGCTTTACATAAATAAACAGCACCATGGTTTTTAAAGGCTGAAGTGGGTTTATGCGTGTGCATGTAAACCACTCCATCTTAACAATGGGACTCGACTTTTCAGGTGAGTTCAGGTAGCATGCAGTGTCAGAAAATTATAAATATTAAAATGCTCAGAAAGTTTCAGTAACTCACAGAACTACTGTAATGCCAAGAATAGTAACTGAAAGTCTCACAACAATGACATGTTTTCTAACAGCTTTTAGTAAAACATCTTGATGGAAGAGATATGGCTTCCAGTCCTCTTATGGTACTTTAAAGAGAGAAAAAACAATCTTTAAATGACAATTTAAGAACTTCTTTATGACATGATTTCACTCTTGTTGGAGGGACATCAATTCTATTTAAAAACAAGTGTTGATTTTTAACTTTGATAAGCTCAATAGTAAAAAGCAGAGCCATCCACTACCTATGTGTTAAACACCTGTACAGGGTGCATGCCCTTCAGAACTAGACTCTTGTCTCCCTCTCTGGCTGCAGAGTACCTCACACCCATTATGCAGTATATAAATAATGCAAACACCAGATACATTCTGCTTTAAATCACTAAGTCACACCTAAGAACTGTAACCATCCAAAGTACCTTCTAGCCCTATTATTTCCATATTCACCTACAAAGGGATTAAAGGAAAATATCAGTATCAATCTAAATACAACACATCATTTTGTGTCTATTAGAAGCAGCCATGGCTATGCACCATTCATGGAATAGCAGCCATGGAATATACACCATTCACCAACACGAAATAGCTCTTTCTAAAAGCATCAAGAAAACCACAAACTCAGGGTCGCAACTAGTTAGAGGTTAGACACTCCTTAAGTGTCTAACATGCATATGCATACTTTGTATGGCACACTCCTTTCAAAAAAAGGTCAGGAGGACTAATTAGCTCTCTGATACAGATCAAATACACTGTAATACCCACCTCGCCCATGGCCGTAATCCACCGTTTGCTGAATGATGGGTACTTTAGGAACGGGTGGAATAACTGGAGAAAGGGACATTGGTACAACTGATGGAATGGAGGTGTGGACGGCAGGTACTTTCACAGGCGAGGAGACAGGTGGAGGCATCATTGACTCCTGTTTACACAACTCGTACTCCATATTTGCACCTTTATCCTCATTTGTGTCCCACAGTCCGTGGAAAGAGTCCTCATCCCAGCGTTCCTGTTCCACAGCAGAAGGTGATGGTTTTAAAGATTGACCATGACTTGGGGTTGTAGTTGGAGTAGAAACTGGAGCATGTGGCCTTGTCATAGGTGTAGTAGGCCTTGCCAGTGGGGCACTTGGTCTTGCCACAGGGGTGGGCTGTCTGAACAACACGGGAGGCTTTATAATAACAGCAGGAGAAGGTTTAATAGCTTGGGCTTCTACTGGTGCCTCTGAAGATAGCTGAGAAGAGACCTAGATGCAGAAAGCACTTTTAATGTAGATCTGCAAACTAACCTTCTCTCATCCTCAGTAAGTGCAATGGCAATCGGTAGTCAAATCATACACATTTTCTAGAACCTCCATCATGGTGCTACAGGTAGGAGGACTATTTTTAAAAACTGGTGGCCTGACTTAATTTTGTGTTTGCTCACTATGTGAAGGTTTAAACGCTACTTATTTTCTTCTTCAAAATAACTTTACCAATTTTAGCTCCAGTAGGCCTATCTCAGTTTAAAAGTGTCTATTGATTTATTCCCAAAGACTCCTGCTGTCTGTGTGAAGGCTGAAAATCTGAAAGTAGGGAAGCTTGGTGAGATGCAAAAGGATTGGTAATGCCAGTTTCTTTGTGGAAACCACTGGAAAAATTTACAGAGAGCAGAAATACCTGGAAAACCCATAACAAAATAAATTTCAGAGGAACATAAGAAATTGGAAGGTCTTGCCCAGTGGAAAATCAAAACAAATCCTTCATGAACCAAATATACACAAGAAACTTCATTCATTACAAGACTTCTCAGCATCACAGCAGATGCCAAGTTACAGGCAGCCTTATTAGCAACATGCAAAAAAAACTGCAGAATTGTTGTAGATACAAAGCTGAGCTCTGCAATAACAGCTCAAAGTCACAGCAGAAATTCCAAGAAAGACAAAAGCTGTTTGAAAACCTCTAGGCAGATGAGTGAAGGTAGTCTGAGATACAAAATATCAAAATTGAGTACAGTAACTTCCGAAAGGCATCAACATACCTGCAGTTCTTGGTAGCAAATCAGTTCCATTATTTTACTTTACAGACACTGTAAACAAGGAAGAGGTCATCCAGGCAAAAAAAAATAACCAAAAAAAACCTTGCAGTGCCTCATTCACTGCATAACACTTCTCCGGACAGAGGGACAAAAAAAGCTTGGTCTGGCTAAATGTCAGACCCAGAACTTATGGCTGAATTTATTCGTACGAGTAACTTTATGGGTTAAGACATGATGAAGAATAAAGATTGTGCATCAACTCAGATATCTCCTCCAACACACATTTACCAAAACCGTTTAGTCATTTTAGGAAGGATTTATAAACGCAAGTTAGCATGACTGCAGGAGTTCAATTGATTTCTGAATTATCAAAAAAACCCAAATATAAGCATCTGAGAAGAGTTTAGAGAACTACACAGGAAATTAAGTAGTAGAGGAGTAGTTGCACCACAACAGGATGAAGGTACACCAACATGAGTTTCCATGCACTTTATATTCTAGAACATAGTAAGAATTACCAATAAAAACAGCAAACAGAAGGCTAATGCCCATGCTACATTGAAATATCTCAATTTCTGACTGACATATCCTCAAATTTTTCCAACTTGAAAGAAGAGATAGCTCCTGAAGTACGAAAAGCAGTGCAAATTGAAAGAACTTAAGCAAGGAAAAGCAGGGTCTTCTTGTGAACGTTATATCCCTGTTTTGGAAGAGCTCACCTCTTTCTGCACATTATCCCACAGAGATCTAGACTGTTGAACTTCATGTGCAACCATCCCTGATGGGTCATACTCAGGAGACATGGTGGACTGACTGAGTAGAAAAGGCTTTGGAAAATTTAAAGAAATTAAGAAGTTGTTTTGACTCTACAGAAGATAGCTGAGATTGTAAGGATTACTGGGGAGGCATTCCACAGAGAAATTTGACCATCAGTGTGTAGAACTGGTTCAATATACACAAATAGTAATTACTACCAACATGTTATTATGTAAGATGAATTTACCTGGAAGGTACCTGGCCTTGTGCTTGTGTCTTGTGATCTTGGAGAGTCCTGGGTGGAAATGTCAGGTTTGAACTCCTTCAACTTCTGCAGCTGTTCTTTTTGCTCTCTGTACATATCATAAGAAATGGTTATCAGTCTATAGCTTAAACGAAAAATTAAAGAAATCAATGCTCATGGTAAGAACACACATTACACTAGCATCAGAGACAAAGCCAAAAGAAGAAAAGGACACAGCAGGCTTTACATGGGCAATGCTGTGATTCAGAAATCCCTGCTTCACATCCACCTAACCATGGAGGCATTTAGTGTATCAGGACACAGTCTCAAACTGCGCCAAGGGAAATTTAGGTTGGATATTAGAAAAAAGTTTTTCACGGAAAGGGCAATAAAGTACTGGAATGATCTTCCCGGGGAGGAGGTTGGGTCACCATCCCTGGATGTGTTTAAAGAAAGATTAGATGTGGCACTCAGTGCCATGGTCTAATTGAGGCGTTGGAGCATTGGTTGGACTCGATGATCTTAGAGGTCTCTTCCAACCTAGTAATTCTGTGTAACATAGGACATTTCTGTGCAACATAGCTGCATGCTTTATGACCACAAGTTTCCTGAGACATGTAGTTACGCTTTTGTGCTTTGCCAGAACCACTCCATTTGAACACTAAAGAGCAAAGCTTGATTTTTAGCTTCTGCCAACACCTTCTGTAAGCAAGAAATCCCTTGGAAATGCATACATAAGTGCTCTCAGTTACTTGCTCTGGTTCACATGGTAACAGGATTGAGGCCAACAAAGCACAAGCAATTCCAATATATAAAAACCAAACAGTGAGTAACTTTTGCTTCTTCGGTTTATATATCAAAATGCTATTTAACATACAACCAATACATAGTCTACAGAGCAGAGACCAGCTTCAGCTGTGAGTATTACAATCACCAGATTACAAAGTTTTAGTGAATATGATTTCCTTTCCCTTCAGTTTTTGTTAGTATTTAATAATCTAGGTTTTTCAAGTGCTAATTACTCTGTATATAGAAGCTGTTTCTAAATAACAACTAAGAATGGGATCCCTCTGTAACAAAACATAACAGAAACCACCCTAACTAGTAATATATCTGTTCAGTGTTCAGCAGAAGGGGAACTTGGCGCAAAGAAAAGAATCCTCAGCGCTTTGTAAGTACAAAGAGTAAATCGAGTAGATCACAAATACACAACAGTCTGCAGCTGAGAGTATGCTATTTTACACACAATAAAAGCAAAGCCAGATGAAGGGGTTGCTTTTGGAGACGAAAGCAGTTATGTACCACACTACGGGTATATAACTCTTGGCCCAAAAAAACCCCATGAAAATTAATTAAGTGATCTCCATCAAGTTGTTCCTACTGTTCAGACTTAAATCACCTGCCTGTAAGAACTTAGTGAGAACTACCAGTGTAACTATTTTAAGATTACTTTCATATTCTATTAAAAATCAGTATCATATTTATATTTCCCCTTTTTACTGGCTTTGAAAGATGGGTATGTAACTACATTTTATGTAAAACATTTTAGTGACCATGTTTAAAATATTTCAGCCCTAATAAATGATCCACTCCTGTAGTGATTCCCAAACTACAGCCCTTAGCCTAAGTGACTGGCTTGCAGCTAGTCACAATAAACAGCAAAACATAGGCCTGGCAACTGAGGCAATGGGAAAGTCAGGAAGCTGAAAATAATCTATTACTCCAAACTGCTAGCAAATACTAGTTTATAACACAGATTTCTCAGTTAAGAACACTGTTGAAATAATCTAATTGCAGTAAATGATTAAATTATTCAGAATAAAAGTTCTCCCCTTTCCAAAAAACTATTTTTCTTGCATTTTGGCATGAAATTAAGACCTTCTATATGGGACAGTGCTCAGCAATCTTATGAATCTGAAAACAAAACAGCCTGAAGAAAAGTGCAAAACATCTCTATCACGAAATTGTTTGGGTTGGAAGCGACCGCAAAAATCATCTAGTTCCGGCCCCCCTTTCACTAGATTAGGTTGTTCAAACCCTCATACAGCCCAGCCTCTTCTATTACTAATCTCATAACAAACACCTATTAAAGCCTTAGAAGTCTAGTAACTGCTTTCTAAAAATGTGGTCTTGATGCAACTCTTGCATTCATATCCTCATAGCTGTTATATCACCCCTTTTATGTTGATTCCCAGAACTTAAGATCAATCAAATTTGACAAAATTGTTCACTGACAATACTGGGTTTCAAATGAGGAAGCACTGTAAAAACAAACAAAAAACCTACCTACGTTTTAACTAAAAAGTGAGCAATATCAAAAAAATTAAATAGGTCTTAAGAACCACATTAATGTTGGTCTTGAGGGGTGAGTACTAAAATGCAATTATCACTAAGTTCATCTGACACCACCAAAAAGACTGAAAAGCAATTATCCACAAGTTAATTTGAGGATAACAAAGAGATTAGTCAGGTGATGGGACAGATCTCTTGTTGGAAAGTAACATATAGGCAACGCCACATTAATGAGGAAAGGGACAATCATCCATTTAGAAAAAAGAAAAAAAGTCCATCTACAAAAGCTGTGATAAAGATACTCCAAATAACTTGTTCCACGTGACCTCCTACTATGATGCTCTGGGTAAAAGAAATGAAGCCATTACTGTGTTGATTCAAACAGATCCCAGAGAATGGGATTCCTATTCAAAATCACAGAACCAGGCAACTCACCGAAGCATTTTAAGCTCCTGGGCAGCCTTCAGAATTATCTCATGCTGTCTTTGGCTTAGGACCATCACTCCTCCCAAGGACTGGTCAGAGTCCAGGTTTGAATCTGCTCCCAGCATATCAGAGGAATGTGAAGGTGGAGGATGGGATGAATCTGAGTGGTTATCCAAAGACCGCAGTCTCTCTCCATCATCTGGGTACCACCTATCTGACAACCGTTCCCTCTCCCAGTCATTCCTTTCAGGAAGGTAGTCTTGCTTCTCCTGCCATGTGTCGTATCTCTCTGGATATTCTCTAATTCTAAGCTCCCCCCTGTCTCGGAGATCTCTATCATAATGATCTCTATTCCTATTGTCCCTCCACCTATCTTCACGATATCTGTCCAGAGGTGGAAGGGGTGGTAATGGTGGTAGAGGGGGGATATCCAGGTCACGATTCCCCATTTCTCTGTCATCCACAGGTCTCATGTCCCAGTCTCTATCCCATTCTCTGTCTAAATCTTGATCATAAATATCTGAGGATCTTCCAGTTCTATCTACATCTCTCTCTAGTTCCCTTTCTCTTGGCCTTTTCCAGTCATCCCACCATGAATCTCGTCTGTCATGATCAGATGATAAAGGAGGTAGTGGTGGTAGGGGAGATAACGGAGGCAGTGAATGGTGAGATTGCAACCTGTCATCTCTGTCATATGTATCTACAGAATCATCCTGATAATCAGAATTGTGATCTCTCCAGTATTGTTCTCTTTCCCAGTCATCCAAGCGCTCATGCTCCAAAGATGGGTCATCTTGACTATTTAAAGGAAATTCCTCCTGCATTGTATCATCTTCATGACCCCAAGAACCCCTGAATGTTTCATCTCGATGGTATGGAGGCAATTTGTCAGGGTCATCTCCTAGGTGAATGGGTTTAGCCATATTGCCTGTTTCAGATCTTCCTGCTTCCCTCTCATGGCTATCTCCCCTCCTGATGGGACACCTCTCCCGGCTACCTGCCTGCCTAACCAGGTCTCTCTCACGGCTGCCTGCCCGCCTGATGGGGACCCTCTCCCGGCTGCCTGCCCGCCTGATGGGGACCCTCTCCCGGCTGCCTGCCCGCCTCATGGGCTCCCTCTCTCGGCTGCCTGCCCTTCGCATGGGCTCTCTTTCCCGGCTGCAGGCCCGTCTGACCGTGCCTCTCTCCCGGCTTCCTGCCCGTTCCCTATCCCAGCTACCTGTCCGTCCAGGTGGCTCTCTGTCTCGGTTAGAGAATACCTTCTCGTGGCTATCTGACCGCCCACCCAGTCCCCTCTCTCGGTTGCCTGACTGTCCATCAGGCACCCTCTCCCTGCTGCCTGACCGTCTATCTGGCATCCTCTCCCTGCTACCTGCTCTCCTGAACATTCCCCTGCCACGGATGGATGCCTGCCTAGCCTGCCCTCTGCCTCTGTATACATATCCTCTACCACGGCCATCGTCCATCCTGCCCATTCCCCGGCCATGGCCATCATCCATCCTGCCCATTCCCCAACCACCATCCATCCTTCCCATTCCCCGGCCACCATCCATCCTTCCCATTCCCCTGCCACGGCCCATTCCCCAGCCGCGGCCATCCCCCTGCCCTCTGCCACGGCCCCTTCCTCTGCTTCCTGGTCCCTTTCCTCTATCTTCATGCATAAATGGTCCTTTTCCTCTGCTTTCCGGTAGGCCCTGCGTGCTATCTGAAGCAGTCAACTGGCCATCTGGTGACTCCAAACCCTCATTTCCTGTTACAGGGGCTACTGTATTCTGGTTCTGAGTAGGTGGGGTGGGTGCCTTGGACTCTTCTACTTGCTGGTTGGGATCATGTGAACTCCATGTCCACTTTTTAGGAGGGTCTGAACTAGGTTCTTTGACTTCAGGTTTGGATGGTTCCTGTTGAGTGTCTGTCAGGTCCTCATTCGGCTCAATGGAACCTGCACTCTGTGCATCTGGAGTAGACTCTGTTCTGCTTACAGACTGCTGGTCACCAGCTGTGTCTGTAAAAGGTTCTTTGCTTTCTGACTGTGAGTCTGTCTGTGCCTGCTGCTGCTGCTGTCCCACATGAGGCCTGGGCCCCATCCACTGTGGACCGCTAGGTCGGGAACTGTGTCCATGTGATGAATATGTTGTATAAAATTGTCCTGCTGGTCCTCGTGGGATAGACCCCCATCTACTTGAAGACTGTCCATCTGTCTTCTGTTGGTCAAAACGTGACCTGTATCCTTCTGAGCGCTGGGACTCAAAACGAGGTCCTCTCTGTCTTGAGCCTTCAAATTTGTCATATCCTCTTCCTCGAGGTCCATCAAATCTACAGAGGACACAACAGAAATTTTATTCAAATGAACATGTCATATTAAAATCCTATAGATTAATTTTACATGACATAGAGAACTCATGTCTAAAGTCAAATTGCTTAGATGTTTGGGATTCACAGTTGTACATCACTGGATGAGTCAGGAAGGCCAAAGCATGGCTGAAGCTGAACTTTGCAAGAGATGCAAAGAGTTCCAAGAAGGGCTTCTATAGGTATGTCAGCCAGCAAAGAAAGATCAAAGAAAGTGTACCCCTTGGACAAACATGACTGGCAAACTGGTAATGATGCATGAGGAAAAGACTCCGATACTCAACAACTTTTTTGCCTCAGACTTCACTGACAACCCTATGCCTCTTGAGTGGATGGACTGCAAGACAGGGACTAAGGGTGCAAAGTCACTCCCAAGATAAGAGAAGATCAGGTTCATAATGACCTGAATATATGTAAGTCTATGGGACCTGATGAGATACGTCCCAGAATACTCATGGAATTTGCTACTGTACTTGCCAAGCCACTCTCCACGATATCTGGAAAATGGTGACAGTCAGGTGAAGCACCTGGTGACTGGGAAAAGGAAAACACTGCACCTATTTCAAAAAGAAGTAGAAAGAAGGACCCTGGAAACTACTGACCTGTGAGTCTCACCTCTGTGCCTGGGAAGATCATCCCAGAAGCTATGCTAAGGCACATGGAGGACAGGGAGGTCATTGGAGACAACCAGCATGCCTATATCAAGGGCAAGTCCTGCCTGATCAACTCAACGGCCTTCTATGATGGAGTGACTACTGGATAAAGGAAGCTATAGATGTCATCTACCTGGACTTCTTTAAGGCCTCTGACATGCACTCCCACAACATCCTTCTCTCTAAATTGGAGAGAGATGGATTTGATGGATGGGACTATTTGGTGGATGAGGAACTGGCTAGGTGGTCACATCTAGAGGATAGTGGACAATGGCCCAATGTCCAGATGAAGATCAGTGCTCACAGCCCAGAAAGACGACGACATCCTGTGCCTATCATTGCATATCACTGAGCTCTAAACCAACACACATAAAAGACATGCACTAGCAAGTAATGAAAAAAGTCTTTTCAGAACTGTACATCCAACAAATCCCCAGGAACAGAAACAACACTTTTAAAAAACTTTCAGGAGGTAGAAAATGATTCATTTATATAAAGTTCATGTACATTGCTAGCAATTCACAAATTATTATTCATGACTGATCACTTTGGAAGCAAAGAGAAGGGAAATAATCATGAAGATATTATTGTAAAATCTAGCAGAGTATGCAAGGACAGAAACAATTGAACAGAACACTGTCCTTTGATTCAGCAGACATCACACCAACCCATCTCAAACTAATGACCAGACAGAACAGATGTTGTTTTTGCAATCTGATATAATGTATTAAAGAAAAACATTCAAAAACCAAGATCTTGGATTAAACTATATAGCAGGCAGCAAAGACCTATCAAATATTTACAACAGCTTTCCTATTTTCAAAGAATGAGCATTGTGTCTCTGCAAATGAAAAGGAGGCAGCATCCCCAAGCACTTTACCAAAAAGAAAAAAAAATGCAATCTACTCGAGATTATGCTCAGGTGAAAGACATCTATATATCCTTGCTTTAAAAATATAAATACATAGAGCATGGTGTACATATATTAAAAACAAAACCTCCACTGAACAAGTACACACTTCACACAACCTCAGAAAGATTTGAGAATAAGATATATATTTCATTTCTTAATAAATCACTGAATATCTTGTATCCTGGAATATGTATAAATCAACAAAACACTCTTACCTAGGGCCTCTAGGGCCTTCAAAACGTGCTGATCTGGGAGGATCTGGAAGCAATCCACCTGACCTCACTGGTTTATCCTGCACAATAGGCGTGTGTGTCGAAGACACTGAAGAAGTGCCTTTCAGTTCCCCACACTGTTGTTCAGATGATATAGATACAGTTTGTTTACTAAAATGACCTTGAGACTTTCCATGGTCAGATGAGCCAAAGGATGAACCTACTTGAGAATGATAAGGTGAATAGCTAGTTGAACTAGCTATTTTTGATGCATAGGTACCAGGGGTGGGAAGGAGAGCTGGCCTTGGTGTTTCAGTAGTTTGACTACTTTGAGAACTGGATCCTGAAGGGACAGAGGCATTAGATAACTGAGAAACAGAAGAGAGAGGAGGAGGGACCAGTGGAGGTGTAGTTGAAGGTAAAGTTGGAGGCATAACAGGAATGCCACCTTGACCAGTCTGGGAATATGGAATAAATGGAGGTGGCAGCGAAACATTTGCAGGGTATTGATTCTTCAGATTTTGGAGTGAGGTCACTTTTTCCTGCAGATGGGACTGAGTGGCCTTCATCTGTTCATCCCATGCTTTCCATTGTTTCTCATACTCTTGAAGCTGGTCTTTGTGAGGGTAGGTTTGAAGCTGATGCTGCCACTGTTGGTTCATTGATCGCTCCCAATCTTTATGAAGCTGCTGGAACTGTTTTTGCTGTGCCTCATAATGTCGCAGCTGCATGTCCACTGACATTGTCTGCAACGATATGACAAGAATAGGTTCAAAATACCTTGGACAGCCAGTTACTCTGAGAGCTATGTATTTCAGTAACACTTGTAATATCACAATTTCTGATGACTTGGCCCCAAGCTTGAGAAAGAACTACACTGAAACAAAAGCAAACACCAACAGTGACATCTAAAGACACTGTGAAAAATTACACATTTTATAACTATATTCTATATCTGTGTATATGAGACTTCAACAGGACAAGTGAAGAAATCTATAATCTGTATAAACTGTATTATTACTGGATCCTAACAATGGCTAAAGCCCAAATCAATCTTCACATGTATACACTATGTGACTATTTCTCAGGGTTTCAGTTTTTGCTACTAACCTGCTCAAAATTGCCTCAGCTGTCTGCAATTATTTTTCTCTAAGCCTTTGCCAGATCTTATTTGCAAAAATGAAGCTTCTTTCAAAGAGTTCTGTCCTTCATTATGTGAGGATATAGTAATATTCATTGCTTGATCTTGCCTGAGATTTTTAGGGTTTACCCAAAGAGATGAAAAAAAGCAGACAGCCCAAACCACAAAGAGATGCTTTATGTATGAACTCTACCAACCCAGTAAAAGCTGACTCAACTCTCTAATACAGTAATCAACTTCTACTTAAAAGCTTAAAGGTTACAACTAACTACTTGAGCTAAAAATAATGTGAGATACTGATTTTCTTAGTTACATTTACTATTTTTAGCATCTACATTTATCATTGTACATATTTATTTCTGTAAAAAAGAGCAGTTTCCAAATTACTCTGTGCAATCATCTGTTTACCTGACCTTTCCGAATTGTTTCTCCAGTGGCAAAACATTCAAAGCTGAGTAAATTCAATACTGTGTTCAGCTTTGCTCCTGTATCACCTAGGTATGTCTGCAAAATCTTATGAGAAGTGTAAAGTCTTGTATTTCTCATACTATTGAAGCTTCATCACCATCTGTCAATGCTTTTTTTATTCTGAAATTGAGTGACAGTAGGGAAAATGGATATAAACTTCTGTCCAAGCAGAAAATGTAGCTAGACAAATGAGCCAACCATCACACATTATTCTACTATGTATTTTTCAGCAGACTGTGAGCGCTGGGTCACCCAGGATGTATATCAAACACCACCTCCTTAGTGTCTCACCTCTAAGTGTGGAGGCTGTTGCATGATCTGTTGATACTGCTGTACTATCTGCTGCAGCTGAGCATGCTTCTGCATTATTCTCTGATATTGAAACCCAACTCGGTGATGGGGGTGCTGCTGCCATTGAGTTGCTGCCGCTTGCAATTGCTGCAATCTCAAATCCTCCTCAGGGTCATCAGGAGGTTCAATATTGAGCTACAGAAAAAGACAAATACTATAAATAAAGGAAAGTTGCTTCTGTCAAAAAAAAAAAAATTTGGTCACTACACATTTTACAGGAACTTTCTCACTGTTCCTTACTTTATCACTCTATTTCAGTGTTCTGGTCACCCACAGCTTCTGGAAGGCTGATTTTTATCCCATTTTTTCTTAATGTGAACACATCTTTTCTTAATGTGAACAATCTACTGTAAAGGTTAGGCTGATGACAATTAAGTTATTCATACATAAAGAAACTCCCTACAGGAAAGAGATTAATGAAAACCCATTATCTGACGCTCACAGCAAATGTAATGAGAAACAGGTTTTCATTTACCTCAGTGATGAGGTAAAGTAACTCCAAGTGCATTATTTTTGCCACTTTGTAGGAACCTACGTGTTCTAAGTTAAAGTGGAGCACATGCTGCAGGGTAATGCACTACCCTACAGTAATCTGTTCAAACATCAATCATGACCTCCAGCTATCATACAGTAACTGTTACTGAGCATGCTGACAAAAACATATCTATGTAAAATTCTTGGCTTTCAGACCAACTCTAGCACACAAAGAGAACCAGAACTCACAAACTGCCAGACAGAAATTAAGAAACAGTGTCTTAAACATTACTCAGCTACTGAGTACCTGATTTTGCACCTGGTTATCGTGAGGTGTTCTCACAGACAAAGATGGCAACGTTGTGGAAGGTGCAGTGGAGTCAGTTCAGACTTGCTTCGTGCATGTGTGGGTGAATATGTAATTCTATATAAAAGAAGTGTATTTTCTAATTGGTGCAGCTTTAGCAAATCTTTTTAAAGACTGCTTCACAACACTTAGTTATTGTTATAAAGTATGCACAAGAATTGGATGGCATTAATTTTCCTGGAGTTTTGGCTCACCTAGAGCACAAATCACTTTACAAAGCCTACCTGAGTTTCAGTGGATGTAAGAGAAGACTCGTCTTCTTTGGATGCTGGAGGCAGGGATTCATTAAGAGGAGGAGGTTCAGAGTGCTGAGTTGAAGCACTCATTTTCTCCTCTTCAGACTTTGCTCTCTGCTCATCCTTCACTACTGGACTTTTTATCTGCTGCTGTCCCTGAGCATGGGCTTTTGCCCTTTGCTGCAGGCTAAGCAGGTGCTGCTGGTACCAGTATTGCTGCTGTTCCTGTAATAGATGTAAATTTTCTAAGACGGTTTTCACAAGACAAACAATAAAAAATAATTGATAGTCACTAGAATAATACTGTAGGAAAGTTTTTAAAACTGTTTTGAGGAAAAACTCACTTCTTCAGCAGTAGTATTGCAATGGATGTCAGAAGATCAAATCAAAATTCAGAAACCACTATGTGATGCACAGAACCCCCAGCAGAATTTACTTTTTATCCCAACAAGCTTACTATTCTATAACTATAGCAAATAATACTAACAAAAATCTGAGGCACAGGCGATAATAAGCAAAATTACTAGACACATGCTGTAAGTACCATATTTATTATTTTTAGAGCTTTTTATATCTAAGAACTACAGTAAAGAGAAAAAGAAGGAAATGCACAGAAGAGATTAAGAGGATGAACAGAGAACACAGACATCAAGTAGACTGAAACTGTAAGCTGAGAAATTTTGGTGAAGATGTTTTAATAAAGCTATGGAAAGTAAAAAGAACAATCAGAACCAGTATATAGTGAAGATTATGTATCATCTGAATTCTCATTAATCCTGATTCGTTCAATAGCTGAAGAGGGAAGTGGATATGCTTGCACTTCAAAAAATTATCCATTTATGAAATAATAAGTTTTCAGTTTTAAATATTTTAGAGTAGAATTAAGAGTACTCATGGCAGATGACAGAAGCTTCAAAAAGTAAGCTGCCACTAAGGTAAAGAACAAGACTAAAGGTAAGTATCTCAACACTTAAGTAGTAGTGTCTTAAAGAGACCTGAGTAAGAACCAACAGTTCTGTATCTCTTCCAATATGAGAAATATCAGGCATCAAATGAATAGAAAGACATCTGTGGGAGGCTGCTCTTCACTTGACACGGTGGTGTGCCACCAGAGTCCCTGCTAGAGACCTCTCCAAGGGCTAAAATTTTGTGGATTCAAAACACAGAAAAATCAGAAAAATCTACATATTTTAAAAATAAATATACCATTTACAGCTAAGGCAGCTCCTGTATCTCAGGAAAGTATTGCTATACCCTTGATTAAGTTGTTCTCTTAGCATCTGCTTTTAGTCACTATCAATTACAGAATGATAAAATACTGTACTTTTTGGTCTAACCTAGTGCAACCATTCTTGTGCTCTCAATTCAATCACCTCTGAGAATCTCTGACTGATCTCCATCTTGTCCTTGTTACCTTCTGTTCTTCCTTTCCATCCAAACATGCACAGTTAAGGAAAAACACCTATATAAAGCCCAGTCAGAAACAGAAAAGAATCCAAAAGATGCAGGCATTTTAAAATAAAAGTGTGACAACAACAAAGCAGTAAGTGCTGTCTGATTCACTTTATCAAAAGTGAATCACTGCCCATCTTAAACAGGTTTAAAAGAAGTGTAACTTTCTGCTAGAAACCTACCTCATGCTCAGATCAGAAATGATGTTTTCTCTTGGTAGCAAACACAAACATGGAGCTATATTTTTTAAAAAATACTTCTGTAACTTGGAAATGAGGTCAATAAAATGAGAGACTATCCTCCACAGACTTTAAATTGATCATGCAATTACTCCTGCCATGAATCTTTTTAACAAGAATATGTCTCAGAAGAGCTGCCATACTTTTGAGTGGAAGAAGTGCATTCACACTGCAGCATGGACTCTGTCATAAACCTTCAACAACATGCTGAAAAAAGTGCAAGTCAAGGGAGGAGCATACTTTCCCAACTATACAAAACCTAATTCAATTATCCATCTCAAAAGGCACTACAAGGTGATTTGCCATCATGATCCTAGATGCCATGATAGGTGAGCACATGTTCTACTGCCACAAAATTGTTATCTCCAAAGATTCATTTTGTTTCCTCCTCATTCCACCAACTGGACAAGGGGCTAGAACTCATAATATGACATGGGCTTCCCAGTATGATAATATTATTACCTATTATTTTCAGCAGATGAATCAGTGACATCTATTACTGTGCTATCTGAAAAGCATGAGAAAAGCAAAAAGGTGGATTTTTACAACTTAATCGGAGCAAAACTAAAGTGCTAGCGTAGAAAATTTTTCACGATGAAGACTTCAGTTATTTGAGTGCTTACCTCCCCACAATGACGTGTCATTCAACTGGACTTGTCATTCTTCAAGTCAAATTATAATCCTTACGCCCAAGGAAAACATCAGCATCAACACAAGCCTTTTTCCATTTTTGGCTGACCAAGAGACTAGGCCTGTTGCATTTTACAGGAACACTGAAACCAGCACTATCAGCTCCTGACCACGGGACATACCACCAAACACGTTAATGCAATGTCCACACCAAAAGACTACTCCAAAGTTAATATAGGTGACCCTAGGCCATAACATAATACTTATCTTCAGGGACTTTAGGACCTTTACAGGTGAAGATTGCAAAAGAATGGTTTAGCACCCTCTCTAAAACAAAGGAGCTGTTTAAAGAGCACAGCAGTCTGATAAATGGTTAGGTGGTAAAGCTAAGGGAGCTTTAACAGATGTAGGTAAATGCATATTTATGGGTACAGATGTACCCACACATACTTGGAGTAGGAAGAGCATTGCCAGTAGGTTGAGGGAGGTGATCCTGCCCCCTCACTCTGCCCTGGTGAGGCCACATCTGGAATGCTGTGTCCAGTTCAGGCTCCCCAGTAAAAGAGAGACATGGAGCTCCAGGAACAGGTCCAGTGGAGGGCAATGAAGATGCCAAGGGAGTGGAGCATCTCCCTCTAAAAAGGGCAGGCTGAGGGAGCTGGGCCTGTTCAGCCTTGAAAGAGACAACTGAGAGGGGACCTCGTCAATGTACACAAGTATTTGAAGGGAGGGGCCAACAGGAAGGATCCAGGCTCTTCTAGGTGATGCCAAGGAACAGGGAAAGGGGCAATAGGGAGAAACTGATGCACAGGAAGTTCCACCTGAATATGAGAAAGAACTTTTTTACCATGCAGAGGACTGAGCACTGTAACAGACTGCCCAGACAGATTGTGAAGTTTCCCTCACTGAAGATATTCAATAACTGTTTGAAATACACAACCCTGTGCCATATGCTCTGCGATGACCCTGCTTGAGCATGGAGGTTGAACCAGATGACTCCCTGTGGTCCCTTCTCCATTCTGTGATACTGTAAACAAATAGCAGCATACATTACCCAAGTATCAGATGGAACATTAAGGAAATATTACAGTTATTTTAACTGGACAAGAATCCAGCAATTTATTCCAACTATATACCCACGGAAGAAACTACACTAAACTCATGATACTGTCAAGGCAAAGAACAGTATCTTAGACAGGAAAGGAAAATAATAAAACACCAGCTCATGGCAAATTGCCTAATATTTTCTTAGTTAAGAGAAAAATACTGATATATTTGTCGCCACTGTTACTGTGGGACGCAAACAGAAAGAATTGCCTTCAATTGCCAGTTTAAACAACAGCTTAACAGGATACTACAAAGGACAAATGACACTGTTTCTTTACTTGGCTTTTCAGATTACTAACATGAAAGCATCACTACACTTAGCTTTTCCTATTCCTATTGTGTAAGAAGTTATTCCAAATCCTGTCTCATTTTAGTCTAAGATAGCCAAAACCGTATCAATCTGTTACAAGACATTTATGACCAGAAAAGTATCATATGCCTTTTGTATTAACACTGAATTGTGAATGAGAGCAAGCAAACTGCTCAAGATAGAAGCTGTTTGTATAAACACTCATAAACCAGACAATGTAAACTTCAGTATTCTGCTGCTTCCATGTGCGCACCACAATAAACCATTACTTGCAACTCTTCAGGAAGAGTATTTACTGTTTTATTACTGAGCTCAATAATTTAAGAAGTCAGCAAGCTGCCTCAATATCAAATTAACACCAGTTTCTACATGTGACTTTTTGAGGTTTTGGTTCTGTCATTAAAAATTAACTCTTGTTGTTATCATTGTAAAAGATCAATTAGTACTGTCCAAAACCTTCCTAAAATTAAGTCAAATGAACTGAAAGCGCTACTTTGCCAGGCACTAATTAGTTATCTAGTACGTATGTAAAAATGAAATTTACATAGATACATTTAAAAAGGTGTCACAGCAATTAGCAAATTTAAAGTGCCAGTGACTTCAATATGACAGAACAGGATTTTTGCAAACCTAGCTTCAAATTAGAATCCTCATACCAATTTAACAGAAAAATATATTTAAATACAGAAATTTTAAAGTATGCACTTCAATTTTGTTCTTGCAGGGGGATCCCAATAAGATAACTCTAAACCCATGCAAAAGCCTCAGTGAATCTGCCTGACCCATGTACATAGCTGAAGGCCTCAACACACGTGCCTCGCTGAACCTTAAGCCTGGATTGTCCCTGACAATGCAGATGAATGGTCCTATCAAGTTCACTGGAACTGGTCTCATTTAGGAAGTGAAGCATTCAAACATTTTGCAGTATTTTGGCCCTAGTGTACGCAGAAAAAACACACAGCAATAACATTTTTCAAGGCATTTCAGAACATTTCCCTCTAATGTCCTATGCAATTTTATACTGGAAGATCAAGCATATCTAGCACAAAATGTGGATGTAAGTCTAAGTAGAGGGCAAGTATGTACTGCAACAGAAATATTTTTGCAGCTTTAACTGTGTGTGAAAAGATTAAAATAGTCACAATTCTACACTGATCAGGCAGACAACTGCAACTCATTCCCTTAAAAAAACTAAATAAAGAAATCACTGAAGACAAGTGACACTCATCCCGCAATGTGCAACAATCAGACTGCTGCATCTCACAACAGGCCAGACAAAGTCAACAGGGGTTAGGTGTGGGCCACTCACATGCTGTACTTTGGAATACATTTTCCAGAGACCAACACACGCTCAAGAAAATTAAAGTCAGACAAGATTTACACTTTTCCCTAAACAATTTTTCTCGAGAAATGACAATTTGTTACATCCCTACCACCACCACTGGACAAATCAGCATTTATGAAGCTCCCCGTGACCTGTGCCATTACCACACTTCCACGGATTGCATCCAAATCCTTTCAATATTATGCAAATATGGTGTGTTTATTAACTACCCTTACTCAGGGACCTTTGCAACACCCCGTACCTGCCAGCGGCTCATCGCCACCGCTGCCCTGGCGACTCCCGCTGCCAGCCGGGTCGCCTTACCTGGGGAGTCATGGTGGAGGGGTCCGGCTGCTCCGTGCCACCGCCCTCCTTGGCGGCACCTTGCGCGGCCTCCGGCTGGGCAGCGGCGGGCGGGGGCAACGACGGCTGGGGCGGGGGGAAATGAGCCTGAGATGGCTTGACTGGGGGAGGGATGGAGGGGGCCAGGGCGGGCTGCACGGGCTGGGCAGTAGAGGCCTGGGAGGAGAGCAGGTAGGGCTGGGGATGTGCCATGTAGC
>WEKY01015135.1:30937-53978 GCA_013390045.1 Picathartes gymnocephalus
GTGGGATGGGCAGCGGCGGGGGCGGGATGGAGGTAGGGGGCGGCGGGTAGTGCCCAGCCGCCCCGTACAAGCCCCAGGCCGGGTACATGGCGGAACGCGGAGCGAACACAGGCCGCGGCGGCGGGCGGCGCACAGCGCCTGCGCGGGGAGGCCCCACCCCCGCCGGGCAATCGAGCGTGAGCGCCGCGCCAGAGCGCCCCGCGCGCCCCTGGGAGGGTGGCAGCGTCGCCTAGCGGACAGGTGCTTGCAGCGTGGGGCCGAGGGCAGAGGCGAGCCCAGAGCGGCACAGCCCGCCCGCCCCGCCGGGGACAAGACATGGGGCGGAGGCAGGCGACAGAGGGGAGCCACCGCGGCGGCCTCCGTTGTGTGTAGGGGTGCCGCCAGGCGCTCCGCAAGCGAGGCTGTATACGGCGGGCCCGGCGCTCCCGAGGGCCGTGGTGTCCCCGGGGCGGCGGCGCCGGTGCCCTCGGTTACCCACGCTGAAGTTTGAATTAAACATACAAATATGTTCAGTGGCCAGTTCGCAGTGATTTATGACAAGTGCTGAACTCCCATCGTAGGGAGGCGCGTGTGTGTATGTGAATTCCAGTAGCTGGGCTGTGAAGCCTGGTGGCTACGGGTCAGCAGGACGGCAGCACTGTGTGTGTCACCGCTTGGTCTCTATAAGCACAAAAAACCTGAGGAATTTTTGTCATGTTCAATCTCTAGTTCATGCCTGTTGAATCAAGAATCCCTGGCCAGTGGAGAAAAGCAGGTGTGGAGGAAAGGTCCAAAGACTTTTCAGTCAAGAGAAATATCAAGAAAATCACATTGTTAGGTACAGAAGAAGCTTTATCCTCTCTGGTGGAAAAGCTGGACTTTATGTTCATTTGTTGTCAAATTTCAGGAAATCCACAGAGGAGATACACCATGAATCTGCAAGAAAATATTTGACTGTGAATTCAGCTGAGATGCAAATCTTTAAGAAAACTATCTTAATAGAACTGCCTTTTCTATTCTTTAGTATCCTTTCTTTTCATTTACAGGTGATTATTGATCCTTTTCTATTTAGAATGGTCTGCTTAAATTTCTCTTGCAGTGAATATGACTTTCAGATAGCATTTGTATTTTTAGCCCCCATCTACTGTTCATTGTACTGGTACTTAGCATTTATATACCTGAGTTCTATGGGCCAGTTTACTCACTAAGCTTTGGAAAGTTTGTCCTTCCCAAATAGGGAATTCCTGTTGCAAACATCCTTTAATTTATCCTCCTGATCTAGTCACTCTAGTGAGTTCTCTTGTGATCAGTATACTAACAGTTATTTACTTCAGGCATGTCTCTCCCACTATTTTTGCTGTTTGTTGTGGTTACTTAATATTGTCAAAAGAATTGTTGCTTCCCTTATGAGGAAATACAAGTACTTAAACACTTTCAGAGGCAATTGTTTTCTAGCCTACATTGTGGAAGCCAAAATCTAACTTCCAAATAACTTGACAGATGCTTTTTCAATATTCAAATCTGGTTTGGGTTGCAGTACAGTTTACTCCCACCAGACAAGATACACTGGCTTTACCCAACATTACCTTGTGCTAAAGCAACCCTGTTTAGTTCACATTATGCCCTCTGATTCTTTTATTCAGAATATGTTATTTTTATTCTTTTATTCTGTTCAGTCTGTAACATTAATGGGTGCCATCATGTTGGTTTGGGTTAATATTTTTTTAAATACCTCATGTTCTTCCTGCTTCTAAACACAATTATACCACATTTCAGTTACCCCTCAATTAACCAGCGTCACATCTTGGATCAGCAGCTTAAATTTCTTCATCTGGTAAGGCTGTGTTAATTTTAAACCTTCTAGTGGCTCCAAAAAGGAGCAGAAATTATTTTCTACCATTCTTTGCATATACTCAGATTTTCTTTATGTGGTGCTCCCGTATGTTCTCTGTCTTCTGAAGCTATGGAAACTGGCTATAGCAGGAGACAGGATGTTAGCAGGGAGGCTGAATTCTCTAGTTACTAAGAAACACTGCAAGCATCTAACTCCTGTGCAGGTTTAAACCAACTGCCAGAGTTGAGTCAGGAAGGGATTTCTCTTCTGGTTTGAACTGACAGAGTTTTGCACTTGCGAGAACATCAAAATATTCTAGTTTACCAAACTTTCCTGTGACAATGATCTTTCCTCCTCTGACATACTGTAAATTGGATCAGACACTGCCATTGTGTGCATGGAGTAAATATGTTCCTCTGAACCAAGTGTTTGGTACATGGGTTGCCTGGCACTGCAGGAGAAGCAACTGATCATTCAGGTGGTCCTCTCTTGTCCTATTTGTCTTCTGACCAGGCTCTTTGAGTTAACAGCCAAGTTTTTTGTCTTACCAATTGTACTCAATTAATGTAAATTTCCTGATGGGTTTGCTCACTGCCAATACTTTCTTCTGCTCATCCTCCAACCCTCCTAACACATCTTTAGCTATTGCCTTATACCTATTCCAGATTCATCCTCCTTTTACTATAACAAGGCAGAGTAAAAGGAATAAAAGATTTCAGTAAATGAGCACATTTACTTTGATTCCTACCAACCGTTCATGCTAAATACATGTATTTTTGTGAAGTCCCTGCAAAAGGCATTCTGCTGGCAGGTATATGTTCCCCAAATTCATCAGGCTGCTGTGTCTTTAACCTCTTCTGTGCCAGAAAGACTATTATCAAATGTTACTGTAAGTGTCCATTTCTTTGTTTTTTCTCCAGTCTCCTCCCATTTAGGTTAATTCAAGTGAAGTTATTTACACTGGAAAAATTCTAGTTAACTATTGACTCAAAGAAGTCTTTTAAAACTAGAATTATTCTGAAAAACAAGTTACAGAGATCTACAACTGTTTCTCAGTCCTCACTTGACTAAACATGGGCTTCAAGTGTTCGTGACAATACTTGAACATCAGCTTAAAGAAACATGGCTTAGATTGAGAGAACAAAACTAAGGATATTATTTTTGAAGCATATGTATTTTATACTAACTGTAAAATCTCTCCATTGTTGGCTACTTTCTTCCTGGCTAGAGGTGGAGAAAATTAACTTCAATTGTGATAGCCTGGAAGGGGCTAAGTTTTCAAAGTGTCAGTATGCTGTTATTTCAGGGATGTTTAACAGGTGAACCTGCAAAAAGTGAAGAGAGAGCATGAGAGGTAGGTCCAATGTGTTCCCAAAGTTTCCTGCAGTATCTGTAGAGGTATGATGCTAACAAGTAAGTTACTAAGACGTCAGAGCATTTCCCAAAGACAGGAAATTATCTTCGCTGTCCAGCATACAGACAGCCAAGTTCAGCTATTATAGAATCACTAAGGTTGGAAAAGACCTCTAAGGTCATTGAGTCCAACCATTAACACAGCACTACCAAATCCACCGCTAAACCATGTCTCTAAGCACCACATCCACAATTTTTTTAACACTTCCAGGCTCTGTGATTCTACCATTTCCCTAGTCAGCCTGCTCCAATGCTTGACCACCCTTCCAGTGAAGAAATTTTTCCCAATATCCAATCTTCCCATGGCATAACTTGAGGCCATTTCCTCTCATCCTGTCACCTGTTATCCGCGAGAAGAGACCAACACCCACCTGGCTACACTCTCCTGGTAGTTGTAGAGAGTGATAAGGTCTCCCCTGAGCCTCCTTTTCTACAGACTGAATACCAGCTCACTCAGCTGCTTCTCCTCAGACTTGTGCTCCAGGCCCTTCACCAGGTCCACTGCCCTTCTCTGGACATGCTCCAACACCTCAATGTCTTGTCTTGTAATGAGGGACCCAGAACTAAACACAGGACTCCAGGTGCAGCCTCACCAGTGCCAAGTACAGGGGGAGGATGACTTCCCTATTCCTGGCTATCCCTAGGCCACACTATTTATGATACAGGCAAGGATGCTGTTGCACCTCTGCAGCCAAACCAGTGTAACAGACTACAGGATAAAGTTCTATTAAGGGTTGGAAATTTTCTTAATTATACCAAGAATATAAATTTTCAGTCTTCTCTTGTATTACACCTCCAGCATTTTGGCCAGGAAGTATGCTTTGGCATGTTGGCTCCTGGTGACCCTCACCTCACAGCAGAGATTGTAAGAGCAAATTATATTGCTAAAAATGAAGGGATATTGGAGAATATGAGAATGCAGAGAGTTACGGCTTTGAAATACTTTTACCCCTACGTTCCTTCCCTGCAGCAAATTCTGCAGGTCTCTGAAAGACTCTTTATCTGCAACCATGGTTCTTATTCCTCCCCAATGACTGTGCTGCCAGCTCACATGAATACTTTTGTCTGTTAGACACTTTCCTTCTCATCCCTGATACTTAACAAAATGATAAGGCTTTGAGGTGCATAGGACCCAAACAAACAGGAGGGAAAGACCTAACCCAACCCTGCCCTGCCCCCCACCACTGTAAAGGTAAGCAAAAGGACCGGGCTGCCAGCAAACCAAGTACAGAAAGAGCAGTCTGAGAGGACACTTAAACTTCATTCACTGTGCAGCTGAATAAAAGCCCATCAATTCTGTATTAAAATCTAGACTGCTATTCCAGAGAAAGCCACCAACTGGTGCAGATCTGATGTCTTTTCTGCAGAATGCAGATTCTGATTTGACTAAACAGGTGTGAGGGAGCTTCCCAAAGGAATACCTGTCCCACACCAGGTGCAGCAGTAAGAAACTTTTAAAATCTGTTGTGGTTTCATTCTCAGCCAGAGTTGCATCATTAATATTTAATTTAGAATACTGAAATCACTTTTTCCAATGGTCCTGATGCAGAGCTAGGCACATTCTTGGTCCTGCCGTCCTCTGTAGGTAATCTCCCAGTTGTAGGTAATTGGACCAAGGCAAACAATGGATGAATAAAACCAGACTTTTCAAAATGGCTTTTTCTTAGAAAATCAAGGTTAAGAAGTCAGTTTGGTGTTATCCACAGTCCTATAAGCAGAGTTCCAACAGAAGAAGAAAGCAGGAGGGTTGGAATCAGAAGGACCCTTATCCCGGCTCACAGTCCTGGCATTGATGGCTTGACTGGACAGGTTAGAATCGAGGAGCTCCATAATCATCTGGCATCCTCTCAATATTGTACCTGAGAAATAAGGAAAACTTATGAAGACAACCTACTCCACATTGCTCCCCTCCCCACTGTGGTGGTGCATCTACCCCTTCTTCCTCCTCAGGGCAGCACTATCATCTCAGGGATTCCTGCTAGGCCTTGGCCTTTGTGTAATGAGTTAGGTGGTGAAGCATCCCTTGACCATACCAGGAAGTCTTGCATGACTAAGGTGAGAACAGCACTGACTGTACTGGGAACTCCAGTTGCCTGGCTATGGTGAAGGATGAGATTGTCAGTCATCCTCTGACAAGCCTATCTAAGTCTTGGCCTGACACACAGGCCACAATGTTACCAGAGTTTTGGAAACTCTAGTAGTTACCAATCTGGATTACGGCCAAGATGTCAAATTTATCCATGACTAAAAGCAATCATTTTGTGACCCTATAAATCAGCGGTCCTAAGTGAGGCCCTTAGAGCTTTCCTGGACTGCCACGGGCTGCACCAGCACCTCTCTCTGAGCAGAATGCCTCTTGGTCTCAAGGCTGAGATGCTTGAAGGACCATCACTCAAGCCTTGCCTGTTGACAAATGCAGAGGCATTCCGTGTGTTTCACTGAACCCGACGGGAATATTTAACTTGTACCTTTATATATTTACATATATGTCTTTGTGTCGGTGTGCATGCATGTGAATTGGCTGAGATACTTGTTACTGAGTATAGTATAAATACTGCTTATTGAAACTATAATTAAGTCACTGCTATAATTGTAGTAAACCCTATTGAATCACTTTATAAATGTTAAATCAGTCAATGATTAAGTGCTTCTAAAATTTAATTAAGACAGAGACTGTTGACCAAGTCTGGGACTAAACTGGATTCAGCTGCACGTGGACTCCATCAGGAGTTTGGAAAGCAAGGAGATCCTTACTGAACCTCGTGACTCAATGGGAGGTTCTTTCTTTGCACTCCTGGTTTCCCTGAAAAACATTCTAAAGTGATTCTTAGTCGATTTTCCTTTGTATGTTTCATCCATGTGGTAACAGAATGAACCTTGCCATTAAACTCTGCTAAGTTGCACTGCTATAATCTTACATTAAAAGCTGCTTTTGCTAGTGTCCCTTTGACAGTGATTCTTCAAGTGGACTAAAGCCCTCATTTGTGCACCCATGCAGCAACAGGCCCACAGGCAGACTGAATAGCAAGAAGCTTTGTTGCATTTCTATCTGCAGCTCAGATCCCCAGGAAGAAAAATATTACTTCTAAAAGTATAAAGTCTTCATAAGGTTGCTGTTATTCTTCACCTTAAGCTCAGCAATCAGACATCTCAAAAGCTCACCATCTCCAGAGAAGGAAAAAACCCTGTGGTTTTGTAAGATCTAAATTAGGATTTAAGAGCAGATCACCACAGAGAATAAACCTTTAGACCTTCAACTTACAATTCACAGAATCATTGAGACTAGAAAAGACCTCCAAGATCACTGAGTCCAGCCTTTGACTGAATATCACCTCGAGAATTAGACCATGGCACGTAGTGCCATGTACAGTTATTTCTTGGACACCTCCAGGGATGGTGACTCCATCACCACCCTTGGCAGCCTTTTCCAAAAGTTCATGGCCACAGTGAATAAGAAGAAAAGGTGTTTTGAGAGAAAAATCTTTTGAGACACATTCTAATTATAGATCAGTTAAAACTTTACATATCTGTAACAATGAAGCTCCTTGTTTCCAACATGTTGCACTAGTATCCTTCTGAGTTGGTCTGGGTTTTAGCTAAGAAGCAAATTTAGTCTCTTAGCAGAGGGTACACAAAGCTACCAAATAGAATATGGAACAAGAATGGTTCTTTTCCTCAAGAACCTGTAGAATGCATTTGCCTGGTAGTCCTGCTGCTGCTGGTAAGCAAAACTGATCTATGGAAATGCTGGCCTTAAGGAAACTACTTCTCCAGGTAAAGACAAGTGAACATGTAGACTGCAATAAAAGTGGGTCTGTCACCAGTCTCTTCCCAGCAGGGGCTATACTTATATGTAAACACCAGGCCCTTTACTGCAGCCTGCACTACAGACAATGAAGGAGAGAAGTACGTGGTGACAGAGTCCCTATCAGACAAGGACTGCACTGGGCAGGATTCCTTCCTGTCAGGGGGCCCTTACCTGTGTCTGGAAATATACATTATTGGCACTCCAGGGATTTTTCGTATTCTCCGCTTGAGCTCTTTATCCACTGTGGCCACAATGTAACATTTGTGCTGCAAAAAAAGAAGGCAAGTCAAATTTAACACCAGGGAATCCACAGAAAGGAGTCATGGCTGACCAAATGCTCCTATTCAGTGAGCTCACTGAACACAGGAAGGCTGAGAGTCCTTAGCAAGGCATTACCAGGACTTGTACAGAATTCTGAAGCAGATTAATAACATCTTTCTGCCCATCAAAATAGACTCAAGAAATTCTGAAGGTCTGTCCAGCCTTTCAAGCTGACAGCTCTCCCATCATAAGTGCTTCTTGATGCTGTCCTATACAACATGAATGCTCAGGGAAGATAATAGATAATATCTTGCATCAAATAAAGTTGTGCCAGGGACTGAAACTGCTCCTTGGTGAGATTTTATAGTTACTTTGTGGGAAATTTAAGTCAGTCAGTAATTAGAAGGGTTCAGGAATTTTTAGTATGTTAGCACAGTATAGAAAATGTCAAAAAGGGAAATACCTGAGTGACCCTCTGCACCAAGCAGTCATCAGCATAGGTTCCTTTGTGCATACATGGCAAGCGTTCAAACCGAGGGTCCTTGGCAATTCTGTGGGGACATAAAAAGCAGCATCACAGCAATCAGACCAGAGAGTACAGTAACACAGTATGGAGGAAAAAGAACACCCCTTTCTGTGATATACAGAACATTGTTCTCAAAACAAGGGATGAAGGGATGGAGTAAATGGTAGACAAAGGCCAACTGAAATGACCTGCAAAAAAAAAAATGCAATTTATCTAGTTATTATAGGTTAAGTATTTCTTAGTACTAGCTTGTTTGATTTAAAATCTGTACAATGTTGGGCCATTGCCAAAAAAAGTAATTTAAAATAAGTTATCTGTGGGAAAAACTAGAACTTCCAGCATCTGATCATTTGTACTATAAAGGGACACTTCACCTCCTCTCTGAAGGGCAATATCAAAGCTGTTGAGAGTATGCACTTGTATACTTTACAACACAGCAGGCCAAAATAAAAAGAACAATACATCTGAGTGATATACATGAACTACATTGGACTAGTTTTGTACAGATCACATAATAACCTGGCTCTAGATTATCAGTACTTGGTACCTACTCATACAGGAATAACATGAAGTATGAATGAAAAGTTCTGTAAGACTTGGGTCACTTCCTTATTCAATTTTAGAAACTCCATCATTAAAAAATATTATTTTTTTGAGAAACAGGAAAAAGCATTACTTTGAAATTCATAGGAGGTTAAAAGATTTACAGATTAATATTGTGCACTCATATCTAGCATTTAGTTTCTAAAACTTGAGCCATTATATTGATCTCATAGAGCCAGAGAAATAAAACCAAGTTCAAGACCCTGCAACAACCTAACTGCCCTCTAGTGCAGGAGCACCAGTCATAACAAGTGTTTCTCATTTATTTGTATTAAAGCATTAAGTTCTAGAAACAGAGAACACCTTGCACCTACCTTAATGCCACACGGTACTTCTGTCCTAACTTCTCGATTTCACCCATTACACAATCTGTGATACATGGAATGCCTAAATGCAAAAAAACACCTGTATTAAAACAAAACAATATTTATTCCCAGACCCCTACATACTGCCCACATGCCCCAGAAACATCATGGAACTCTATAACCTATTACTGACAGTGACAACTGAACAACTGATAATGCTGCAAGGTGATAAAATGCATAGCCACTGAGTTTAACCACGCCATGGTAATTTTAGATTTTTAAGTTATTATTACTCTATCTTTGCTGAGATTAGCATTTTAAAACCATTACTTGACTGTAACCAGAGACATTGCCAGGGTTACCATAGCTCCACGATTACAACATATATTCTTTTTGCAAGATTTCTGTTATTCTTGGCCAGTGGCATGAGGCTGACAAAGCACATTACAAGCACACTGTGTGATCAGAAGAAGCTGTGAGTGGTGCAGAAACTTACACTTGGCATAGAGACAGTCCATCATCGACTGCACTAGGTCCAGTTTGGCCTTGATGGAGAAGTTGATGAAGTTAGTGTCAACCAGGATGTGGTAAGGGGGGCCCAGCTGTGTATTATACTGGAAAAACAAGCAAGAGGGATGCTGGGGGCTGCCAGGAAGACAAAGGATTCAAATCAGTTAATTGCATTTAACATCACGTCCAATCCTACAACTTGCACAGAATGAAAGAGTGATAATGAGCAGTAAAACTCATCAGGCCTTCTGCTGCCTCCCAAGCACAATCATTTGGTTTGGGGCACCACTTCTTATTCTGACAGTATCGCTCAGAAACACCCTCAATTCCAGCCTGCAGTGTGGCCGGCCCTCCCTCCTTCCTTCTTTCCCTCCCCAGTGCCTCGGCAGCACTTACACCTCTCGCTCTTTGATGGCACTCGGGTCCTCCTTCTTCTTCACGGGGGCTTTTGCGCGATCCTTCTCTTTACTGCAAAGAAACACGGGCACTACTGGGATACAGCGACAAGGAAGGGCTGCCAGCGGCGGAGAGGCCCGGCCCAGGACCCCCTCCCGCCTGTCCCGATCGGAACACGAGGACGCTCCAGGACCCCGCGAGGGACCGGGCCCGGCCGCAGCCACACTCACATGCGCTCATCCCGGAGGCTGATCATGCGCTTCATGACCGCGTACTTCCGCGCCTTCTTCTGCTTCCCCTGCAAGGACACGGACACACAGCCGCGATGAGCTAAGGAGAGACCCGATCCCAGCCGGCCCGCTCCCGGCCCGCTCCCGGCTCACCATGCTGATCCTGCCGGTCCTGCCACCGCCACTGCCGGTGTCCCTGGTGCGTCACTGGGCCCCGCCCCGGGAGCGCGTCATCTCCGGCTGCCAGCGCCGGGCAGCGGCAGCGCGGGGCCGCGGCAGCGAGGTTGCGGCTGTCGTCGGAGACCACGGTAACAGCGGTAGCGGCGTTTCCCTTCCCGCCGCCTCGGGCCCCGGCGCGGGGAACGGGCTNCCGGGGTGACTGCCCCGCTGCCGGCCCGGAGCACCCACGGTGGGCCTGGTGCAACCGCGGCGGGGTCCCCGCGCTGCCGGCGGCGGGGATGGCTGCCGCAGGGCCGCGGCAGGGGCTCCCGGCGAGCGGGAAGGGCCGGCTCTGCCTGCCCGGCGGCGGCCTCCGGCTTTTCACTCGGGCTTAGCCTCGCCGTCTGCGCGGCGCTGCGGGGGTATCGGGGGCATGTCGGGCAGGTAGGAGCGAGCTGGCGCCTGTGGAAAGGCCGTGGGCTTTGGTGGCTCCGCCGAGCCCACCGCTGCTACGGGCTGGAAAGGGAACCGCAGCACACCAATCGCCCCCCTTCCCCCTCTTCCCCTCTTCTTCTGTTTAGCAGGATGTTACGATGGTCTTCACCCCACTCACTTGAGTTTGCTGGATTGTTTTGGGTTTTTTTAAGAGTCAATGTAGTGCTGGTTTTGCCACGCTCTAGGTCATGAACTTCTTAATGAAAAACAGTGGGTTGTCATTATCTTTATATCTTACCTATATTTGTGATCAGAAGTCTTAACGAATGAGCATAATTTTAGCTGTACTTTATGCAGCCATAATGGTGTAGTCTGACCCAAAATGTGTCATGAAGGGAAATGTTCTCCAAGTTCTCAGACTGGTCCGGAGCATTTGGTTTCTCGTGCCCTATGCAGGGAAGGGAGAAAGAAAGGCCTTTCTGGTGAAAGCTTGTGGGATTAGTGAGATCTTATAGCCATTGGTATCTTCCAAATACAACCGGTTTTATCTGGTGTGCTGGTCAGAAAAAGCAGCCAATGAGGAACCACTCGGGAGTTTTTTCCTGAAGCGGTGACCTCTGTAGAACCGTGACTGATGCTCTGACAAGGAGGAAGAAAATCAGACTGAAAGAAAAACTGTTTATTGGGAAAACAACAGCTGAGCTTTCCACCTGAGTGATCATACCTATCTTAACTGTTGATTGAGGAAATGCAGTTGGTAGAGCTCTCATGATGCTGCTCAAGTGACCCTCAGTGGTTTGGGAAGAGAAATAATTGAAGAAGAAGGGGGTGATCTTTTTTCCTTACTGATGTGCAGCAGAGCAAAGGGCTGGATTTTGTCCTGGCTCACGAAGCAGATCTGATGTCAAGATGAGACTTGCCTGAAAGTTGCCATGTGGCTGGCTTGCTGTGTTTAAGGAGGACAGGAGGAGCTGACAGCACTAGTGGTGGTTCATTTGCAATGAAAAGTCCTTAGACTTAAGCAGTTGACAGAAGTCTCTTTTTTTTTGCTTTCCTGTTGCCACTGTTTTATATAGCTTGTATGTAAATGCATATGACAAATTCCATCCCTAATAAGAGAATGACTGTTTTGTGTAGACACTGACCATTGATGCAGCTTTTGTCCTTGACAGCTGATACTGGATCCTGCTTAGTGCTTTTTGTGCTGACTTCTCAGTTTTCTGTGAATGTATTTTAAAGTTAGGTTCTCATGGGCATTCCTGTTTGTTGGTTTGTGCTTGCTTTACTTACTGTGAGAAAATACTGTCTCTTTCATTAGAGAAAAGTCATCTGTGCGTGGCATGAGACAGACATGCCATTGGTGGTAGACATTTGTGCACATGGATTCAGAGATATTCTGCACAGAGATATATGGTTCTCTTATCTTGATTGGATGAGGTAGTATTAACCTGCAAAAAGGCTTTAAAACAAAATTAAAAGCTTGTTGTTAAGAGAAGATTGGCAATTTATCAGTGCACCAAATAAAATTAAGAGGCACGGCAGATTTCCTAGGAACTCAGTACATCCGTTCTCTATAGCATGTCCCTTTGTAGCTGTATCTACATGAGTGTGCCATTACTGTGTTACAGTTCCTTTTGTATGAGTTAGATTTGTGCTTCCTTCTGGAGTTCTGCACTGTGTTCTTCTGGCTTCAACAGCAGCAGTAACAAACTAGATGTATTCCCATTACTGAACTTTCTTTCCTTGCTAACTTGAGGAAGCAATGGCACTAATGCAGTTTATTTTATGATTCCATGCTGTCTACCCTGATTATGTCAGTACCTCTCCTTGAGTCAAACCAAAGTGAAGCTTTCAAATCCCTGTTTTCCCTGCAGGTGGCAGGAGACCATCGCTTGCTCTGTCCTTGGATCAAGATTACTAAGATCTGTTGGATAATTCAGCACTTTTTTTTCCAGCCTAACTATGATGGCACCTTATATTGCCACTTTAAAGAATTTGTTTCTCAGATTATTACCCAGCAGTTCTTAGCACAGATACCATTTTAATTCACATCTGCCTTCTGTTAAATGAGTGGCAGTGTATCTTGAATAACACCTACTTGCAACTAGGTTCTTCACCTCAATGTATTCCACCTGCAAGAGCACCCTTAAAGCTGCTGGCAGTGAATAAGTTGGAAGGAGGTTGATTGTATAACAATCACTTCATCTCTGGTGACCACCCGAGTTGGTGTCTTGTTTACCACATCATGTATGGATAATAAAATGACAGATTGCTGTGCTGATTAATTAATATTACTGAGAGAACTGATTCCCTGTCCAGTGAGTTCAGAAATGCTGCAAACCAGATTAAGAGATTCAGGTTCAATTGACTTAAAAAACCCTCTAGTTTAAATGATGGATCTTTCTATGCTTGGGAGAGATGCTGTGTGACCTGTGGCATGCCTCACAGAAGGGAAGGAGTTGTGGACTGAAGCAGAAATAGCTTGAGTAGATGAACCCACAGAGACAGCTCTGTGGGGTTTTTTTTACGTGAAGAGACTGGTTCTGGAAGATGCTGAAGGGAGATCTTGTAGATTCCTAAATATTGATAAGTTTCTGTGAAATTCCCCAGCTGTGTGGGGAGCAGTCACACGCCTTCCACAGCCAGGCCAAGCTGGAGCAGAGCTTCAACCAGTCATTTGTAGCACATCTTGGATATGTGTTGTGAAATAACTAAAATACCAAGGAAATTGCTAGGTCTGTGGTCCTTAACACACAGAGATTTATGAGTGTAGAAAACTGATGCTTTACCTATGAGGAGAATGAGAATTTATGCCCTGGGGACTGCAACACTGTTGCAGGGAGGAAAACTAGAGGAAGGAGGAAAATACATGAGTGGGTGGGACTTCCCTTGAGATGTGGGTGAGGAAAAGACAGTGAAAGTCTGGCTGTTTCTGCAGTGCAACCAAAAAGCTCCACGCAGGCTTACTGGTTGATTTTCATGTGCATTAGAAAGGTTGGCAGAAGTGTGTGAAGGCAGCCAGATCTGTATGATTATTGCCATGGAAGGAAATAAGAGCCATCTGAAGAGGAGGGAGGACTAAGGAAGAAGTGACAGCTGAGGTGGTGGCATGGCAGGCGAGAGGAGCACATCAGATCCCCAGAAGGGGTGGCTATCTTAAAAGACAGCTGCCTTGGTGAGCCTGGCTCTGTTCTTTTCATTCTCACTCTTTTATGTAATCTGTGGTCTGAATGAGTAGATACTGGTTGTGTAGGCTCTGTGGTGTTTCTTCTGGCATGTGTCCTGGTTTTTGTGGGCTGCATCAATCTTTGCTGTTAAATTTTAATTTTTTTTTATCTCAGTCCTGACAGTAAACTGTAATTTAGTTGATAGTGCTGCTGAAGCTGAAATCCCTTATGAGTATCTCAATTTCCTGAATACCTAAAACAACAGTACCAAACCCAAAATCTAGTTTGCTTTGTGGTTCAAGAATTCTGAAAATCTTTTTTTTCTTTTATTTTGAGGCTTGACTATCAATAGCCCTTTAAATCTCGGCAAAATCGGTTTGAGAATAGTATATAACATTTTGTTGGGTATGAAAACTTCAAGGGCTACCTGTTCATAGATTGGTTTGGCTTGGAAGGTACCTTAAAGATCATTTAATTCCAACTCCGCTGACATGGGCAAGGATGCCTTCCACTAGACCAGGTTGTTCAAAGCCCCATGCAACTTGGTCATGAACACTTCCAAGGATGGGACAGCCACAACTTCCCTGGGCAACCTGATCTGGTTCCTCACTACTCATATTGAAGAATTTCTTCCTTATAATCTGATCTGAACCTACCCTCTTTCAGTTCGAAGTCTTTTCCTTTGTTCTATCACTACAAGCCCTTGTAAAAAAGCCCTCTGATCTTCTAGTACTGTGGACAGTTCTTCTTTCTCTCAGTCCTTTCATTTGTCTCCTGTGACTTCGTTGGTGTGGCTGGAGTACTTGCTGGTGAAGACTGAGAGGCAAATGTTGTTGAGTACCTCAGCCTTCCCATTGTCCTGGATAACCAGGTCTCCTGTTTCCGTCTGGAGAGGGTACATGTTTTCTCTAGTCTTTCTTTATCACCAGTGTACATATAGAAAGTTTCATTGGTGTCCTTGATATCCCTGGCAAGGTTTAGTTCTATCAGGGGTTTAGCTTTTCTAACCTCATCCCTGGCTGTTGAGACAATCTCTGTATTCCTCCTAGGCTACCAGTTCTTGCTTTCATCCTTAATACTCCTTTATGAACAGCATGCAGGTTCTTAGCTGCTCCATGAAAGCTATGGAGGCAAGGATGTGTTTTGTTCCATCTTGAACATTCTAGTTTCAGGGGGTCATATAATGAAATGAGATTGTGACAGATAGAGGTTGAGGATATGGTGAAGCCTTGCATCTCATCAGCAGTGGTACTTTTATAGCACCTCTCATGGATTTGATGTCTGGTGATGCTCTTACATCTTGCACCTCTCATGTGTTTCTGCTTGCTAGATTTATCCACAGTGGAGAGATCTAACGTTTCTTTCTCCTTTTTTTCACTTTTCCAGGAAAGCTAGCAAACTGCAGGCTAAAGGAAACAGCACTGCAGGACAATCCTTTTTCCACGAAGAGGAAGAAACAGCTGTGCTCAAGTCCTTATTTTGTAGCAGTGATTCTGTGATGCAAGTTCCAAGAGTTACTCTTTCTGTGATAATCTTCTCTATGGCCTCTTCTTGCTGATGTTTGCCCCAGATCTGGGCACAAAGCGGAAGGATGCTGAAGAATGGGTACCCTCTTTTTGGCTTTTAGAACATGGGCACTTGTGTAAAGGTATGTGATTGCTCTTTGGTAGGGAGGGCTGGACTGTGTGCCAAGGCCAGCAAAGGGGATTTGCTGGGCTAGAAAATCATGGCTATTGTTGGGGGGAAATACCTCGTTTAAGCTTTCTGCATGCTGGTGCCCGTTATTGCTGCTGTCGAGATGACTGATGAATAACTCCCCTTTTGTGTTTGTTTAAAAAAAAAAAAGGCAGCTTGAATGCACAATGTAGCTTCTCACTAACTGAATGGTGACATGGTGAGCTATATTGTATGCATTACTGTATGCCAAATCCTTTGTCTAATTGTCACACACGTTCCTTGCTGCTGCTCTTGTTCCATCTGTCAGCTATGTCTTATCAACCAAACAGCATGTTGCTCTGGGTGTGGTATTTTTATTACATGTTTGTTTAGCAGTCCCCTCAGTGAAAACCTGAGTCTAGATTGGTGTCTCTTAAAATTGCTGTAAACTTAATGGTGTACAAACAGAAGGTTTTAGCTTTCGTGTTGATCAGTGAGAGTTTCAGCAGAGAGGCTCCGCTTTGCAGAAGTGAGTAGAAAAATACAAATGGACTCTTTTCCAGTTGCATTCATACGTTCTGTAGTAGGCTTGCAGGGCAAAAGTAGATTCACCTCTGCCCTAGAAGGGTTTTGTTTGTTCTGAACAAATGGGGATGGTCTTGTCTGCAACTCTTTTATTCCATAGCTTTTTCTTCTAAGGGTTGGTTTCTGTCCATTTTGGTGGTGGCTCTGTAATGTGCTTTTGTATCAGAGTAGAAGTTAACTTCATGGCTTGCAAGTAGATGTGACAGTTTGGATGAGCGGCTTTGGCCACTGTTGTTGAAGTTGGTGATCCTGCAAAAAATATCTCCTTCCTGTAGTACCCGGAGCCAGCTCTCACTGTTTTCAGAGGGATGGTATGCTGTCCTTCTTATAGATCCCTGAATCTGAATGGGAATCTGTGACGGAGGGAGAACTGGTAATTGTAGCATGTTGTGCTGTTCACGTATTTCAGTCTTATGGAATAATGCTTTAGGGATGTCCTTGGAGAGGAAGACAAATGATCAATAGGCATTTTTTCTGAGGAGCCATAGGTTAAATTTAGGTCAGTGTGTGTGAGGAAGTCACTGGACTGGACTTGGCCTATTTTGTGTTCTAGATGCAGCTGTGATCCTCGGCTGTGTGTCTCACCGAAGGGACCTGATGTTTTACATTATTGGTAAGTGAAGGAAAGGCTGCCACTGTATTTGATGACCTCTCCATAGGCTTCAGAAGGGTTTCTTGAAAGCCTTTGATTTAATTTTAGTTCAGAGTTTACCTAACAAACACGAAATTACTGTCACCCCACACTGTGCCCTCCACCTGGCAGACTTGCCTCTCGACCATTCTTCTTGATTCTGAGGTCCTTTCATTGGCCTAATTCGTAAGCCATCCCCTTACTTTTCCTTTTGAGAGCTAGTGGAGTGTTGATGCCTCTATGATGCTTCTTAATCCAGCCGTAATGTGATGTGCAGAAGTTGTCTGGTTATCTGTTTCCCTTAAAGGAGTCTCTGTAGTTCTAACTTGCAGCTTGAAGGGAATTCCAGGTCTCTGTTGGGATGTCTGCAAGCCTTACCTGAGACTCTCTACCACCTTTAACTATTTCTTTTGTTTGCAGTCATTTGCAGAGTTTTAAGAGACTTGATATTTTCTAACCTTACTTGTATCATAACAAAACCCATAAATGTTCACACAATAACATCTGCCTTAAATACCTAATTTGCATTTGAGTAGAATATCATTAACAGAAAGGCATCTTTGGCTGATGCAGAGGGGATTTTAGAGCCTGACTCAGCCACCTTGGCTTCCACAACCACCCTTTGTTCTCTCCTTGCTGCAGGTGGGATCACAGTATCTGTTGTAGCTTTCTTCTTCACCATTAAGTTCCTCTTTGAGCTTGCCGCACGTATAGTCAGCTTCCTTCAGCATGAGGACCGGGAACGCCGAGGGGAGCGAACTATTTATGACTACGTGCGAGGCAACTACCTGGATCCCCGGTCCTGCAAAATCTCCTGGGATTGGAAGGACCCCTATGAGGTGGGCCATAGCATGGCCTTCCGAGTGCATGTAAGGCAATATTTTTGTTTCCATGCAGCTTTGTGGGCAGGAACAGAGGTCTCAGTTAGGGATGGGCTCTTCAAATGATTTTTGTTGGGCCTAAGCCAGGTGTAACTGAGTTGTAGGCAAGCTATCTGTTTATGCCTTCTGCTCTGTTACTGTGTTGCAAAACTCTGTAAGTGTGTATTTGAGGTTTACGCTTAGTTCTAAGCCTAATCTCTCTCTTCAGAATCCTCTGAAGAGCCAGAGGAGACCAGGCTTGTCCTGACTGCTGCTTCCTTTACTGGGAAGTGAGTAGGCTGAGCCTTGCCTTCAACAAACTTGGTACCACCTTTTGGTTGTGCAGCTGAAGTTGCGGATGTGGGAATGGGCATTTTACCAACCCAAGAGCTGCAAAACTTCATGGCCACTCCCCGTTAACTGCAAAATGGATTGTTGTTCTGTCAGACCTGAAAAAGCCTGCCAAGAATTCTTGTTCCCCTCTAATCCCAAAAGGCCAACTCTAGGGGAAGTAAGATGAGTGAACACAGAGAGTTTGGAGCTATGTGGAGAAAGTTTGAGCAGGTTTTGCTGGGCTTATGTGCCTATCTTTCTATTCTACCTTCTCATCCAAGAGGGTATCAAAATAAGAAGAAAGGTTCAGCTAGGTTGCTATACCCATCCCTCTTGGGACGGTGAAGAAAACCCTTCTGCTTGATGGTGCATGAAGAGTTATAACTCCAGGGCAGGGAGTGAAAAAAGCTGAGGGGAAAGGGACTTGTTCTTTCCTACTATTTAAATTTATTTCCTTCACCTTACTGACACTCATGAGCTCCAGGAACATACCCTTCCACTTCATGCTTGTGTGCCATTTCCTTAGCCCTTTATTCATCAACAGTAGCTTTGCATACACTAGTTTCTCCTGATGTCAGTGAAGATGCAAACTACTTCAGGCCCCACACCCTCTCTTACTTAGAAACAAGGAATAATAGTAACTTTTTTCTAACTGCAGGCTGATTGCAGATGGCAGGCAGCTCTGGCCAACAAGGGGCTGGCTCTTGAAGAGCCATGCATCTAGAGTTCAAGGTGTAATTCTTTCCTCGTAAGGAAGTAGTGGTCGAGGTGTGTTACGTCCTGAAATTGTCCAGGAGATCACTTCTGTGATTGAGCTGCCTGTGATTTTATCTAACATGTTGTTTTAATTATGATACTTCTTAGCAGTAAAGACTGGGTCAGCTCCTTAGGTCGGCATCTTCATCACACTGTTTTCTGTAACAAACTGGTAAGAGTTTTTTCAGAGCTTAGCTGTACAAATGAACAAGATCTGTTTGTTTCTCTGAAAGGGTATGGCTTTACTTTTTTCCTTTTGCTAGTGGGTTCTCATGATTTCTGCTCTAATATTGCTCTGCAAGTGCAGATGGGAAATGCCTAGAGGCATGTTCTTTCCAGGGCATGCATTTGAACCCCAGCACAAAAGAGAATGGGGCTGTTCAATGCCCACTTGTCCCCGTTCATTTTGGAGAACACAGTCTGTGTGACAGAGCTGTCTATTAATTATTTTCCCTTTTCTGAGCTGAGGTACTAGCCCTTCCCTAAGGCAACTTGTTTTCTCTTCCTCTGTGTGCTGTATGTTTTTGCTGACCTGGACTTCTCTGTTTCCCATGCAGTTATTCTATAAAAATGGGCAGCCCTTCCCTGCTCACCGGCCTGTGGGGCTGCGAGTTCACATCTGCCATGTGGAGTTAGCAATTGATATTCCTGTAACCCAGGAAGTTCTTCAAGAGCCCAATTCCAATGTGGTGAAAGTGGCTTTCACTGTGCGCAGGGCTGGGAGATATGAGATCACTGTAAAACTTGGTGGCTTGAATGTGGCCTACAGCCCCTACTACAAGGTGTTCCAGCCAGGTAAGATCCAAGTGGCCCTGTAATGATTCAAACAAGAGGTATTGGAGGCCCTTAGGTAAATGTGTTTCCAGCTAAAATAGGTAGGTGACAGGGAAGGGGTTACCCTTCACCATTTTCCTTCTGCCATGTGTTGATCCCAGCAATAGACCCATGAGTAAAACATACTTATGACTACCAGTACATAACAAAACAGAAACTGATTTACAGAATAAGTCATTAGTGCTACTTAAAATCCCTATCCACTTCTGTCACATTCTCCATTTTGTAATAACTTCTTCATAGTTCATCTAGTAGTCAGAGTGCCTTTTGTGAAAGTATTGAGTTATTTGTATCTGAGTTGGAGATGCTGTCATGATTTGCCTCTTCTTTTTCTGAATACCCTACTCTATTCTTGTAAGCTTCTGGAGCAATTGATACCTTTGATTACACACTTCTGTAAAAACGTTTCCTTTTTATCCATCTAAAATTTGTTTTCTTCTGCTTTTGGTTTTTTAACCCCAGTTGGATCTTTTATGTTTCATGTACATGTCATTGAAAGGACCTCTGTTCATTGCTTTGTGAATAGATACAAAGCTTGCTAAAATATCCCTGCAGAAAGAAGAAGCTTAGGTTTAACCCAAATAGAGTTTGTTTGGTAAGCTGCATTTGCAGGTTTTCTTAGGTGTCAGCTGGCTTATATTTTGTATGTACAGTGGGAGCAAATTCCTGAGCAGAAAGTTAGAATGGTGGAAAAGCATTCTTTAGAGGACTAGTAGCTTGGTTTGCTTTATTAATATTAAACCTCTGATCCAAGACACACACTATGCACTACACCATATACTTCAGTGCTCAGATACTTTGCTTTTTTAATATAGGGGCATAGAATGTGTTTAGATTTGATCAATTTTCAAGGGTATTGTGCCCCTAGTTGCTTTTCTTTTGCTTTCTGTAGCTTCACCTTGGAATTTGTTTGACTCTAAATTATTGTTGTCTGCTTCAGGAATGGTGGTTCCCTCCAAAACCAAAATTGTCTGCCATTTCTCCACTCTGGTGCTGACCTGTGGGCAGCAGCACACTCTGCAGATAGCTCCCAGAGATGAGTATGACAATCCCACCAGCAATTCTGTGTCCCTGATAGATGAGCACAATTACAGCCTCTCCATCCATGAGGTGAGTGCAACCTCACCCATTGCTGCTTGAGTTCAGGTGAACTGGAGAGCTCCTTTTATTAATTTGTTTTCTGTTTAGCTGGGTCCTCAAGAAGAAGAGAGCTCCGATGTGGTATTTGAGAAGTCTGTGGTGTCCAATCGGCAGACTTGCGAGGTGTTCTTCCGACTCACCTTGCACTCTAGGGGGTGTTTCCATGCCTGCATCTCCTACCAGAACCAGCCCATCAGCAATGGTGATTTTGACATCATTGTTCTAAGCGGTGAGTCAAGACCTAAGCAGTATTCATTCTCCAGGTGTCCTCTCACAATGTGCTTTGCACAGTCATGTAGCAGGGTTATTTGTGGCTTCCCTGCAGGCTTGCCATGCTTACTTACTAAAGGAAAGCCTATTCATTTAAAAATGCTAAGGTAAAAATGAATTTGCTTCTAACAGGGGAGAGCTCTGGAGGCTATGATACTCTGATCCATCAGCAGATAAAAAAAAGTGGTTTTCCCCTTTTCAGGAGGTTTACCTCTGAAATTAGGCAACTTTTATTGCCTGCTAGTAGTTGGCATCTAAGCCAGTCATGTATTGTATGTTAAGTTATCTGGAGGAAGAACACTGCATGTAACCTATGTGGGTTTTGTTGGTTTTTTTTTTTACAATGCTATAATTCCTGATTTCTTAGGAATGAGCCAGAGTTCAGTGTGGCTGTCAAGTGGCTCAGAGAGACAGGTTCTCTATGCCTTTTTTCTTCAACCAGTCATTAACAGACAAATGGCCATCTTGAAATCTTTTCATCCCACTCCTAGGTTCTCTTTATCAAAGTTTCACTTGACCAGTTTTTCCTTTGGATGTATAACCTTTTCTTTAAAATCAAAGTCACTGATTTAGTAGTGGTCTGTGCATTTTTTTTCATTCTTGTCTCCATTAGGATTTACATAACTCTTTTATATCTATTTCCCTCAGAGAATGAAAAGAACATTGTAGAACGCAATGTGTCCACCTCAGGTGTCAGTATTTATTTTGAAGCTTACCTTTACGATGCTCCTAGTTACATGAACACTCAGTGGCAACTTCCACCAGTGCACCTGAGCTCCTCCCAGCGCCGTCCTTCTACTGCAATTGAGGATGAAGATGAAGATTCTCCCTCTGACAGCCAGACCCCTGAGAAAGTGAAGAAGCCTAAAAAAGTGTACTGCTATGTGTCACCTAAGGTAGATATCATAAAGTTACCACACTTGAGTGCATGCTTAAAGTATGCTGTAACTGAAGAGCTTCCTTGTGCTCTGTGTCTTAGCTCCAGATTCAGGTGCCTCAGATTTGGTTAAAGAAAGGTTTGCTTATGGCAAACATGGAGCTCGTGACTGAGAATAATGTTAAAATGCTCCTTGGAAGTTTTAGGAGTGTGTTTTAGAACTTGAAGTTTTAGGACTGTGTTTTTATATTTTAGGATCTTTCTAATTCTGCTCCAAAGCCTACTGGAAATTTTCTTGCTTATTGTTCAATAGATATTTTGTTTGCCTTTCCTTTGCTTTTTTCAGGTCAGACCTGCAATTCCTATTCTCAGTTTCTGATACATGTAAATTTCAACTTAAGAGAATCTCACTTCTTCAGATTTTATGTCTTTGTCCTGTTTCTGGAATGTTTTGCTGAAAAGAAAAAGGGAGAAAATAGTCAGAGAACAAAGGGTAGATTTTTAAGTAGAAGAAACAGAAGAAACTGGTGGTTCTCTTACAATAAGAATATGTTAACAGTAACTATTTTCCATTATTATTGCCTAAAAGCATTCAGACACTCTAAAGAAAATGCTTCTAAATCTAATAATTTAAATTAATTTTGTTCATCTATCTATTCAAATGCATTCTGAAAAATGCAGTGATAAATACCAAAGTGAAAGACTAATCCAAGAATTGCTTACCTGCCAAAGGGGGAAAGAGGGCTGTGAAACAGTTATAGGGTGGAGGGAGCTGCTAGAGATTTCTAAATCTCTGCTGCATGTGGCTCTAAGAACTGACTTTGAGTCCTATGTCCTTGTGAGCTCAGCATCTTTTTATCCTTGGTGTATTGTTTTGGACTTCCATACTCTTTACTATTGCTTTACCTGGTAAAGCAGATCACCAGAAGTGGGTACTGTTAGAAGCTCTCTTTAGGTGCCGAAGTTGTTAATGTGATTCTTAGGCTTGCATAATTGTATCTGTGGATGTCTCTATTTATAGAAATAGAAACACTAGAAAACTGTTACCGTGCTGCTATTTCTTTTAAGGAGTTGCTGTTCATATTTGGCTTGTTTCTGGACAAATGCTGGCTGTCAGTTTTTCCAATCATTGCAGCTAGGAGAGGTTTGTGCAGGAAGTGGTTTTCTTTTGTCTAAAGATGCTAAAATTTCATTTTAACTTGCTCTCCAGAAGACAGGAGTTGCACAGTTAGTCATTTATTCTGGCAGAAATACACTGAGAATAAATTTTTGCAAATCTCATGGATTTAGCACTTGCAAGTGCTTTTTAAAGCACATGTTTGAATGTTATGAAAATTAGGGAGTAACAGCAGTCATCCATTGGTGTGACATTTACCAAAAACCTTTTTGTCAGTGCATTACAATCTTGTCCTGAATTCAGCTTCTCAAGCGTACTTAAGATTACTTTAGACTGGTGACGTTCTTCTGAACCCA
>WEKY01015135.1:53995-159338 GCA_013390045.1 Picathartes gymnocephalus
GTTCTTCTGAACACAATAGCTTACTGCTATAGAATCTGTGTCATGCTGGCATCCCACATGCGTCATAAATGCACAGTGAAGTCTTACTGACAAGTTGCTTACAGCTCTGTGGAGCTTTAAAGGTTTTCTTGTATTGTGCCAAATACTGCAGAAACCCGTTTGTGGGGTTGAAGGGAGATCTAGCCTATGGATCTGTCCTCTGCCTCATGTGTTTCAGGGACAACCCTTAACAGATGTGTGACATTTAACGTTTTCTTTCCCTTGTGGTTACTCAGCAATTCTCAGTGAAAGAATTTTACCTGAAGATCATTCCATGGCGTCTTTTCACCTTTAGAGTGTGTCCTGGCACAAAGGTGAGCCTCTTTTGTGTACCTGACACTGTCCCTCCATGTTGTTAGCTTGTCATCCTTGTGAATCACAGTCTTTTTACTCCTTTTGGAGAGAAGGGCTTCCACCCACAGAACAGCATTGTGTGGCATAAATTTCAACTCTGGAATTCCATCTCAGTGCCTAAATTTTGCTAATATTTGTGACTAGGAGCCAGTCTTTTCACTCTTTCCTGCCTTTTGTCCCAATGCTAGGTAAAAATCTTGATTCCTTTGCATATTTCTTGATTATTTTCCTCATAACCTTGATAAAATGCTGTAATTGTGTCCATTGAAGCCCTTAGACTTGTGTGTGAAGTTTAAAGCACCCTCCTAACTGGAGTCTGGATGCTTGAAATAGTTTTCCTGTTCACTGCATACACATGGGTGAGCAGAGAGTCTTAAGAGCACAGGTGGTGTTGCCCTGTCTACTGAACATACTGTGCCTTCTGCATGATGGGTTTACCCTTTCTTGCATCTTTTTGCTGCTAGTTTTCGTACCTTGGTCCTGATCCTGTGCACAAATTACTGACACTGGTGGTGGATGATGGGATCCAACCCCCTGTGGAGCTCAGCTGCAAGGAGAGGAACATCTTGGCAGCCACTTTCATTCGCTCTCTGCATAAAAACATAGGTAAAGGGATAGTGAGGTGGGTACAGTAGTCAGGAAGTTAGCACTTGAGCCTGCTAGTTTCCCTGGGGAATAAAGATTGCCAGCACTGAATGACTTCTGATGAGAACTGTGGTTCCTGGAGTATCATGCTCTGTTCCTATTGGTGCTTCTGCTGAAAGTACTTCATCACAGCAGCTGTTCCTTTTCAGCTTGGCTTCTCTGTCAGGCTTTTTGAAAGTGCACCTGTGAGTATGAATACCAGAAAGACTAATTGCAAAACTACCTTGAGAGTTCTGTCTCCAAACCTTGCTGTAGTAAATGCACTTTTGGGCCGTAAAGCTGATCTGTGCAGTTAATCTTAGAAATGCTCTGTAGATATTTGAGGTCTTGACAGCTCAGGCCTCACCCAAATTGTCACTCTTCTCAGGAGGCTCTGAAACCTTCCAAGACAAAGTGAACTTCTTTCAGCGAGAGCTACGTCAGGTCCATATGAAAAGACCTCATTCAAAGGTCACGCTGAAGGTCAGCCGTCGCTGTCTGCTGGAGTCGGTGAGTGTTTGAGTCATTTTACTTTAGCCCAGTGCTTCTTCCATCCTTTTTATTCTGTTCAGTGCCTAAAGAAGCCCAAACTGGAATATGCTAGGCCAGCCATGCTAAAAATGGTTAGTCCCTCTGTTTCAAGGCAGATGCCAGCAGGCAGCTTGAGATGGGAAAAAGAAAAAAAAAAATTCAGACTAGCTCCTCTGTCTTCTGGTTTGTTATGTGGAATGCTGTAGCCCTTCTCTCCAGCAGCAAGATCTGATCACTTTCTTAAGTAGTTTAGGCAACTTCAACTGATAAATTTTGAAAGCTCATCACAGAGTAAATCAAGCTCTGAGAGATGTCTAGGGTAAATTAAATCAAGCTGCATTAAAGAAGGTTCACATTGAACATCATGAGCAATTTCTTCATGGAAGGAGTTGTTAAACATTGGAAAGGACTGCTCAGGGAGGTTGTGGAGTCACCATCCTTGGAAGTGTTCAAGAAATGCCTGGATGCAACACTTAGTACCGTGGTCTAGTTCATAAGGTAGGGATCAGTCAAAGGTTAGAATTGATGATCTTGGAGGTCTTTTTCAACTTGAATGATTCTGTGATTCTGTAAATGGATTCATAGCCTGTAAAAGCAGGAAATCTGCTGATGCTACTCTGTCCCTGCTTTACATTGGAACTTGGGGTCTGGAGAGAGACTTTCTACCTGGACTAGATTTGGGAGCTCTTTATCTACTGTTTTGCTGGCACAGAGCCATTCAGCAAGATAAGCTGTCAAGTCAGAAGTTCCTGACCTGCATGCATGAAGCTCTTGCATCGAGAGGCTACTAGTAGTGGTTCAGAATGATGATAAAATACTCTGTAGAGTCCCTTAGGACAATCTTCACCATTTCTGACCTGAACTGTTGTGTTTCCAAACGAGAACTTAGTCATTCCTATAAGACAGTTTTTAAGTGACATTCTAAATACTTTGTATGCTGGGGAGGCAGTTATTCTATGTTATTGTTTCCACCTGTGTCTCACAACAGTAATGTTGCAAAGATGAAAAGAACATTTCTGAGGAAGACAAGAGTGGCTGGGATTTCCCTTGATTTATGCTCAGTAAATCTGTGTTTTGGAATATTTTCTGCATGTACCAGCTTGCAGTGTTTATGAGATTATGTTTCAATTAATAGCTTGGACAAAATGACTTCATTTCTAAACAGCATTTCCATGACTACTTTTTCCTATTATTTTGGAAATTCCTGCACTGTCTTGAGCATTGTTACAGTCTAGTAAGACAAAATAAATCCAGTGCCATAATAGTAATGATGATGATAATAATAATAAATACAAGCTCTAGTGACCAAGGTTGATAGATACAATGAACATATTTAGTCCAGAAGTGTGAGTAGCATAATGCTCTAACCTGTTCAAGGAGAAACTAAGCCAGAACTACCTGTGTGACTGAAGACTGACATGTAGCTTTTAAAATTTTCTTTTCTTGGAGTCCAGAATCAGGGCTCTGGAAATTTTAGACAGTTGGGGTATTTTATTACTTTTTTGCATCGTGACTTGCTGTAACTATGAACTCAGTGATTCTCTCCAAGCTATTTTGTAGTGCTCTTTGAAACATTCCTATTTTAAATCTAATTTGTGGGCTGAAAGTGCTTTACAGAAATTGTTCCTTCCCACGGTATTTTAATACTTTAAACAATACTGCAGCTTTGAGAGTGATATTTCTGTGCTAAGACCTCACTCTGGTTTTAAGATGAGCTGTATTTTATGTGGGTAATGTGTCTCAGAAAATGAGGAATTGGCTTCTGTGGCTTTGGACAAATAAAAATTAGACCTTAGGTGTTTCTAATTTTCACTTTTATACTTTAGAGCGCTAGACTATTGGGGTTTTGCATTTGTCTGTTCACATGTACAGGACTGCGTATTGGGTATGTATGGGGTGCTAAGCAGTAATGGTTGCTGCTATTTTCTTTTTCTATTTTTCAGTCTTTTAAAGCAACACGAAATTTTTCTGTTTCTGACTGGAGCAAAAACTTTGAAGTGATTTTTCAGGATGAAGAAGGTGAGTTATCCTGTGACTATATATGCAGAGGAAGCAAAAGGAATGATGGCGGAGTAGTTTTAGTCTGAAATTCTGGTTTCTTGTGGTCTGTCCATCCTTTTGTGACTTTCCAGCCTTTTGATTTTCTCACAGATGTTAGTGAATTATCCTGCTAGTGCTATTCTATACCTACTTCACATAGGGACCTGAAGCCTTGTTTAAATCCTGCCCCTCTACACCTAAAAAAACCCTAAACAAACCAAAAAGCTAACTAGTACTAGGTTCGGGAGAAGAACCTATAGTCTTGCAGTCCCTGTTTACTGCCATGTTGCTATGGAGCTGTTCATTGAAATGAACTCTTGTGTTGGGTAATACTGAGCAGCATGCATGAGACTCTTGAACTGATGACCCATGGATGACCAAGCTTGTTTTATTTTGTAGCTCTGGACTGGGGAGGTCCACGAAGAGAGTGGTTTGAGCTCATTTGTAAGGCATTATTTGATACCACCAATCAACTGTTTACCCGCTTTAGTGATAACAACCAGGCCTTGGTGAGTCAGTAGGTCCTGTGCTGAATCCACAGAAATGTGACCACTGATGGTTAAACAATGCTGCTGTTAAGTGGTGTGCTTACTCATTCTTTAGCTTGCCTTGTAGTCAGTTCAATGCCTTTCTCAAAGCTTTGCTTAATGATCTTAACCCATTGAAATGTCAAAGAACTGGCTGGATGAGTAGTAGAGGGTGGCAAGTCAGCAGGGAAGGCTGGATTTTTGGGCAAGAGGAGGTGACATCAAAGGAGGTTTTGTTGGGTGTGAATATTTCAGAATCCATTTCTGGTCTCATACAGCTTCTTGCCTGGGCATGTGAAACATGTCATGTTCTTCCTACTCAGGCTTAGGCATTTTATTTCTATTGCTCGGCTTTGAGGACATTACACTAAAGGTCCTTGGCTGGCTTGAGAGATGTAGTGACTTGAAATGGTCCCATATTTGCTGTTTGTGCTAGTCAGTCTGGTACTTCGATGTGTTATTTTGCTTCTTCTTTGCAGGTACATCCAAACCCAGGGCGTCCCACATATTTACGACTCAAAGTATATGAATTTGCGGGGCGCCTTGTAGGAAAATGTCTTTATGAATCATCTCTGGGAGCTGCTTACAAACAACTGGTTCGAGCTCGCTTCACTCGATCCTTCCTGGCTCAGATCATAGGGCTTCGTATGCATTACAAGGTAAAGCTTCTCAGCCTTGTCTGAAGCCTGGATTGGTTTCGGGAGAGGTTGAATGTGTAGTAGCAGACCCAGAATTCTGGCTAACTATGTAAGGGTATTTTTTGTTCTTCCCTCTATGTCCCTGCTTTTTTATTCTTTCACACAGTATTTTGAAACAGATGACCCAGAATTCTATAAATCCAAAGTGTGCTTCATACTGAACAATGATGTGAGTGAGATGGATCTGGTCTTTGCTGAAGAGAAGTACAGCAAAACAGGACAGCTGGAGAAGGTGAGGGAGGCAGTTCCTGAAGGTGGGAGAATTTAGCCCTTACTGCCTGCAGCAGTGGGGACCGAGAACTCTGCTATGCCCCAGAAAATTGAGCTGACTCTAGGAAGTAACTCCTTTCTTGGTTTTTTTGTGATTGGGAGTTAGGGTTTGGGGAATGCTACTGGTCACACTCAGATCAGGTGTTCTGTTTTCAGGTGGTAGAACTGGTGGCAGGAGGGGCTCAAGTACCAGTGACCAATGAAAACAAAATCTTGTACCTAAATCTGCTTGCACAGTACAGGCTGGCGAATCAGGTTAGAGAGGAGGTGGATCACTTCCTGAAAGGTAACAGGCTGCCTGCTCCCTGCTCCTTTCTGCCTTTATGTCCCAGGGCATAGCACATGCTGCTCTTCTCTTCTCTTCTCTTCTCTTCCAGGTCTTAATGAATTGGTTCCTGAGAACCTCCTGGCTATTTTTGATGAGAATGAGCTTGAGGTAATTGCTGCCTCCCTAAGCAGCTCTACCTTTATTTCCCATCCTCTCTGACAAGTGGAGTGCTTTCTGGATCTGTGAAAAAGCCAAAATGTTTCTTCTCTAAGCACTTTAAACATCTGTAATTTGCACAGTAGTTGTTGCCTTGTTTCCTGGGCTCCTGACTTTCTGACTGCAGCGTCTTGCCTTACAGCTGCTTATGTGCGGTACTGGAGATATCAGTGTCTGTGACTTCAAGGCACACGCTGTAGTGGTAGGAGGATCTTGGCACTTCCGCGAGAAGGTAAATGAAAAGGTTTCTTCTTCCTGCTTGTCGAAACCAGTTATCCCAAATACAGCAGAAGACAGATTTCTTGGTTGGAATTTAGGTTTTCAGAAGGACAAACTGAAAAATTCAGGGGTCAGGTAGGACTGCACACATTATGAAATAATGTTTACCCCTAGAGAGATCCCTTCAGCCTAGCTGACTAGAGGTGATGCTTAATCAGATACCAGTAAAAATTATCAGCAGTGGTCTCTTTAAAAAAATCTAACACAGCACTAATTAAGAACAGTTCAGGAGGAAGTCAGGAGGAGTTAGTGGGAATTACTGCTACTGAAGATGTTCATGCTGATATAGTTATCTCTAAGAGATATTTGCAAAACGTGCTGGCAGCCCACATGTAGTGTTTGGCGTTCAGTGCTGTAGTAAAGACTACTGATGTAGTAGCCTAAATTGTTACTCCCTAATGATTCTCATCCCTTTCTGCATTTCCCAGTGGGAGAGGTATGGGAATAGTAGCAGCTTTGTTTAGAAAAATAACGGAAGCTGCCAAAACACCCAAGATGAAAAGAGATAGAAACTTGTATTTTCAATCTGTAAACACTGGGATGGTTCCACTTGCTTGCAGAAATACTAGATGATGTGAAAAACCAAAAAATTAACATAGCACAAGAAGGAGGTGTGTTTTCTGCATTGTAAACCTACCTCATTGCTTATGCAAGTATTTCTAAAAATAAAATCTCTGTGGGGAGAGCAGAAGCAGAAGACTTTCTGCTTTAAGGGAAAGGATTGGTGGGAGATAGTAGCGTGGGACATCTCTTAACTGATTGGAAACTATGTAATACTTGCCTCTATGTGTCACCCTGGTAAAACAGATCAGTTCTAACTGTTAATAGAACACTTGCTTGTGAGGGCAATTGACTGATCTTGCAAGTTGCTAATGCTCTTGCTTGATTTCCTTGGCTGACCTGTCTTTACCTTTCCTGGTTTATTACAGGTCATGAGGTGGTTTTGGACTGTGGTCTCCAGTTTCACGCAGGAAGAGCTGGCCAGGCTTCTGCAGTTCACTACTGGTTCCTCCCAGCTGCCCCCAGGAGGGTTTGCTGCACTCTGTCCATCTTTTCAGATCATTGCAGCTCCAACTCACAGTACTTTGCCGACAGCCCACACTTGGCAAGTATTCTGGGGTGGTAGGACTTTCTCCATTGTACTATTGGGAATGACACCAGCTAGTTGTGGTGGGCAGTGTATGTCATGTAATGTATGTGATGCTTGTGTCAATCCATCTAAAGGCAGCTAATGGGGATGGTTCCCTCTCAGACCTAGTTTGAATGGAATTTTTCTTTTGTTTTACAGTTTTAACCAGCTGTGCCTCCCTACTTATGACTCCTATGAAGAAGTGCACAAGATGCTACAGCTAGCTATCAGCGAGGGTTGTGAGGGATTTGGCATGCTGTGATTTCCCCTTCCCAGGAGATCATTTAGCCTCTTGGCTCTTTGTGGCAAGACCTGGGTTCAGTCCTCTGCTTGTTCTCCTTCCCTTCACTTGGGCAGTGGAGGCAGAGCAAAGACTCCATGTAAAGGAATTTGTCATCCAGAAGATGTCATGTGGCCTTTCTGTATCCCAAATATGTCATCAAGAGCTCATCTTTTCCCTTCTCCTCGTTCTCCCTTTGGTTCAATGTGAAAAAGCAAAAGGACTGGTGCATTTGTCAAGGAGATGTTACACTTGATTTCCATGCACCCTGTATACCCATCCTTCTGTGTGACGATGAAGTTCATAAGCAGAAGTTACATTGAGGTGCAGGAGATCTGCTGAGCTGCCTTTACCGTAGCTCTCTAGGAGGAAGAGGGAAGACCAGCATGGAGCTCTGCTGGAAGCCTTGGCTCATAGGAAGTCTTAGTAACTTCTTTATCTTGGCTCAGCTCCCCCAGTGATGCTTCCTGATATCTCATCTCGCTATGACTCATGAGGAGAATAGAGTTGTCCATCCTTTCAGCACTTGACCCAGAAGGGTTTCTGGTTTCTCCTTCTCCATCTTGCTCTGGATGCTGTTGTTACCTGTGCCACAGAGAAAAAAGGGCCGTATCCACTGGAGGGAGTAACCCAAAGAGGAAAACAATCTAATTGGAGCACAAGTGCTGGCCCTGACAGTGATCCTGTACTACCTCCACCAGGGTCCAGCAGCAGAAGCGCCCTTCTCCAGCAGTGGCTGGTAATTAGCCTCTGCAAACGAACTGGAAGAGGAGTTTCTCCTCCATTGAATGTTTCTGACAGTTGATGTTGCACAGGAAGCTGTTCCATGCCCTTGCCTTCTTTTCCCTTCCTCAGGAGAGAGTGTATGGGCATGAGTGTGATCCCTCAATGCTGAGCACCAATGCCTATCCCACATTCACCTTCAGGGTATGTATGTTATGTGGTAAAGAGTGACAGATCAATAAGCAGCTACAGTGTGCACTGGGCTTGTGTTTGTTGTTGGGATGATGGTTCAGGGCAGAACATGGTGCCTCCACCCCAGCATCCCACAGGATCTTGGCTTCTACCTCTATCATGCAGCAGGCTGAGGCTTCTCTTTCTTTACTGCATTTCAGGCAGAGTGTCCAGGGAGTTGCTGGTGCCTGGAGAGCGGTGGATTTCTGTCCTTCCAACCTTCTTACCACCTTTCTTCATCTTTCCTTTCCACATGTTCCATTCAGTGCTGTTGGCTTTCCAGCAGAAAGTGTTAACTAGAATTTCACTTAAGTGGTCACTCAACAGCTTGCACCCACCATTGTCTGGCTTGTGGGGAAAGAAGTGGATAGACCAGAATGAGAAGTAAGCTTATGATAGGGGTCTGTTGTAGTTGGCAATCCATTTAGCCCTTCCCAGGGAAGTACAGGAAAAGGGAATCTGGGAATCTTGAAGTGAATCTTGATGTGAATCTTGATCTAGGAATCTTCAGTGAAGCAAAATTCAAGATCTTTGCTTTCTACAGTCCCTTAGTTCAAGTCAAAGGCATGCAGGAATTGAAGTGGGAGAAATGCATTGCTACTACCCACAAGGTAAGCTTTCACTGGCTTATGGAATTGCTGGATTTCTTCCAGAATGGATTCTCAGACTGGCATCCCTGAACTAATTTTAGAACACTGTATTGGATAAAATGTCACATCATCCTCTTCAGTCCCCTTCTGCTGTCCTCAGGCTGATCCGGTCAGACTTGAGCATAGCATGGATATTTTAAGTTAACTGTGTGTGCTTTTCAAGCTTAGTTGAATTAACTGGGAATTTGTGGAAAATATTCTACATCTATAAAATGTTTTTAAGGCAGCATCTTAGTCATTCTTGGGCTGTGTTACTTCTGTACAGGAAAAAAATAAGCCATTTTGGTGCCAAAAAGCAGTCAGCTGAACATTGAGACTACTCAGGGGGATTTCTTTGCCTTGTGAATTCATTCTCACTGGCACCGAGGTGCTGCGAGGCTGCCAGCTTGATAGTTGCCACTGTTGTGCTCTGACAGATCACAATTAGTAGTGGCTGTTCTCCCTTTTTTTAGTGCAGGCTGCATTCTGCAAGGTTCTGACCTTCTTTGGGTGGATAATAAAATGGTACCATTTTATTTATACTGCAGGTGGTTTCCATGGTCAGTAGAGTTACAGCTCCTGTGTTCACCATGCCACCGTTTCAGTGCTTTCTCCAGGGACTGAGAGGAGGTGGTGGTGCTCAGCTTAACTCCAGTTTGTTGGGAGGCATAGCTTAGTGTTTTTTCCATATTGTAGCCTCAGCCTGGTTGAGGATGCTTTCAGCCCTGTAGCTATGGGCCAGCTCTGACAGTGACATCTCCCTCAGGAATCTTCCCCCTTCTTCTCTTGAGCTGGCCTTCTTTTATTCTGAGGATGAAGTAGCTGACCACTGAGTGGACTTCTGCTGCAAAGAGCTCCTAAATGCTTGTCATTTCATTGCAGCCAGCACCCAGCATTTCCCAGCAGCTGTGAAGATGCCAAGGACTTTCTTCTTAACACAAGTGCAGTCAGAACTGGGATGGGTACTTTTAGTCAACTAAACCTATCCCCTCTGTTTGCACAGGCCCCTAGGCTGCCCCCATGTTCCTGAGTTCCACCACAATATTTCTAAACTTATCTCTAGCTTTACACCCTTTCCCAATACTGTCACTTTTAATGCTGCCCTTAGTGCTGGCAGTGGGGATGTGCTTTGGTCACCTATGCTGTATGTTACTTCTGGCAGAGGCTCATTACTTTCCTTTTTTTACTCCTTATTTATTTCCAGTTAATAGAGGCTCTTCTGTAGAAATCCTTAGGATCCTGATACCATCTTAGACAGGTTCCATGTTTCCTGAAGCTGCTTTGAGGTGCAGGGGGCCTGGCTTCAGCCTGTACCTGCAGGCCATGTTGCATGTTTATAAAAACCAGGAGCTGTGGATGATACAGGTCAAATCCTACTTCCCTCTGGTGATTTTCTGGCAGAGTTCAGCCAAAATTTGGAAGCCTGTGGTTGTAGTAGCTGATTTTGTAAATAGTTTGTATAATAAATAAAATATTTTAAAAATGCTGCCTTCTCAGCTCAGCATTCTTTCCGGGCTTTCAAGAGGAATCAAACTGGTACTATTGGTGGGCAAGGGGCCTCTCCAGGTCTTCAGATGTCTAGCAGAAGTCTGTTGCAGGGGGGAGGGTATGGTTCTCCACCTGCAGCCTTTCAGGATGACTGACTGAAGCCAGAACCTCTGAGCTTTTGGGAAGAGGCAGAACTCTGGACTGGGGCTTGCAGGCTGCTGCGAGGCCTCACTGCAAGTAGGCTGGAAAATGCTAGTGAAGAAACTAGTAATGCTAGAAAGAATTTTAGGGACTCTTTCATGTAAAATAATGATGCAGTTGGTGCAATCACTTTTACGTCTCACTGTGTCTTACCTAACTCTTTGAGCTTCAGGAACTTGTAGAGCTTGTGCTTCACAGTACTGTCAAGATTAGGTGAAGCCAAGAGAAGAGGGGACTTTTGAGTCCTTTACACCTTAAGGATTAAAATAATAACTTTAAAACTTGAGATTATTCTGCAGCATGATTCTGTGTCTGTTAGTATTTCTGCCTGTAAAATGATGAAACACTGTTTCCTGGGCTGTACAAGATTTTGCCTGTCCTCAGCCAGCAGAGCATTAGCTGGCTATGTTTGTTCCACCACATAATTAAGTGGATGTTCTCACATATAAAACCAGCATCTAGTGTTGATTTTGGCTGTCAGGCCATAAGTACTGGCTAAAGAAGAGAGTGAGTGGTGCATGTGATTCTTAGGGATTGCCTCTAACACTGTGTTGGGTCATGGTATTACTTAAAAGCTCCTGTGGCAACAGAATTGTCTTATGCTGGACTCAGATGAGGGAGGTCACATAAAGCAGTGGTGTCTTTATAAATACAGAAAGTGAAGTTCCAGTGTCCCCTGAAAATTGTGGAGGTTGTGAGTCTAGAGCTGCTGGAGTTGGGGCCAGGGTACTAAAATGTGGGTGACTTTGCCAGCAAACTTGGTATGAGCAAAATTATACACAGCAAGCTGTATGGACATGCCTTTACATGCCATGACCAGTACAACTCATAGGAAGGGGGCCAAGTTGAGCCTGGAGTTTTCAGACACTATCTGAGTGTGAAGGAGAGAGCTCAGCATGCTGGATTGCTTTAGCATGCAGTAAGTTGTAAAGTTTCAGCCTCTCTTTACAGGATGCATGATATCATCTGGCTGCTCAAACTGTCCATCCTGATCTCCAGTTTCTTGTGATTTCTTGGAGTGGTGACAGTGCCCTGTTGCTGACTCCACAGCCTCCGTTTATCCTGGCACTTGGCGTGGAATTGGGGCTCTGAGAGAAATCATGCCCATGCACTTCATGCTGGAATCCTGCATGCCCCAGCTTGTATATTCAGCAATAGCAAAGAGTTGATATCTTTGGATCTTTGATTCCATACACAGCCACTTGACCTGAGGTGTATCATGATGTGCTGCTTGGGAAAATGGATTTTTGTGCATTCAATTCCTCTGCTCAACTTGCTTTGCCTCAGTGGAACTACAGAGAACGAATTTCTTCTGATACCTAAATGAGAAAATGGGGAAATGATGCTTGATTTCGATAAGATCTGCTCTCACTTTCATAGTGTTGTGGCTGAGTTGGTTGGTTGAACCAAGCTGTAATTCCTGGTTCCTATAGTGAATTACTACATTTTGTATGGTTTGGGCTGTTCTGCTACCATTTTGTGTCTGACTGACCTGGCACATGAGCACAGAAAGAGTTTGAATGTGTGATTACAGGACCTATAAAAGGGAAACACTTATGGGAAACAGCTAAACTGACCAGAACCTCAGCCTGTCTTGGCATCAGCTGTACAGTGCAAAATCTAAGATTTAGAATCTTCCTCTTAAACTCTTTGGTTTTTTCATTGAATGCGTGAGAGACGCTAATCTCTGCTTTCCAGAGCATGAAATTTGATTGTAGGAGAGGAGGTGTTACTGCATGAACATGTTCATTTTTAGACATAATTTGCTATAACTTCTTTGCAGTAAAACAAAACAGCTGTAGCTGAAGTTCACCCAAAATTCCCGATGAGTTGTTTCCAGCTACCCTTCTGCAGGGATGGCGTGCTACAAAGTATGTTGAGGCGTGGGCAGTTGCACACAGGGTTGGAAATGGGGAGTGAGGCTGAGAGCCAAGCCTCTCCACCTTGGTATAAAGCTGCAATGAATACAGACAAAGGAAAGTGGAGCTCTTGCAATGTATGAGGGACAGAGAAACTAGAAGTGGCCTAAGGTTGCTCCAGAGCTTTCTCTGAGGCATGTGAAGGCCAGAGTGTGTTTAGGTGGTTTTGGGAGGAGTGACTCTGCATGGCCAAAACCAAATTCTTCTTACCCTCTTGAGGCAATTCTCTGCTAAGCTCTATGTTGGCCCATACCCACCCCTTATTTTAGGGATTTATGCTAACATAATACTGAAGGCCTGTAAACCCATGCAATTTTCAGAGTAATTTTAGAAATCTCATCTCTTACCAGAAGGAACAGCTGTTTGGGGCTTTCTTGTGCTCCAGTAGCTGAAGTGTGAAGTTGCCTTGAGATAAGATAGTGCTGCTTTTGCAGCAGTGGGTGAAGAAATGCAAGGATATAAAATTCCCTGCAGCCCTCTTGGAGGATGATGAAAGTAGCTACGGGGGTTTCAGGTTGGTCTGAAGAAGTGGCTTGCGGAATAGAAGCTAGCTCAGATTTGCAGAGGACTTTATTGCTGGTGTGGAACAGACTCAGACCACCACCTAAGGAAAATTGGCGGCCTCTTCTTGTCTATGACTAGAGCAGTCAGCAGGGGTATTCAACCTTCTCTCTCCTAGGCCCTTTTATATTGGGAGTAACATGCAATACACTGCTAGCAATTGTCTACATTGTTGAAACTAAAAATTATAGGCCAAAAATATTGCCTTGGTGTCTTCTAGTATGACATTGAATGGTTGCCTTTGTGCTCACCCATTGAGAGCATCTCACTGACTGCTGTTTTCTATGCTGACCAGTGCTGTCTCATTTCCTTCTGCACACTCGTTTCCTGTCCATCTTCTGTTCTTGCTCTCCATCGTATTCCCCATCCTAAAGAGCTATGGACTCTCTGTGTCCAGACGTTGCATAGCTCCATGCACAGTGAGGCCCTGTTTCAAGATGGGAGCTCCTAGTACTACACAGTATTGCTATTAAAAACTGAGCGCTTAGCCAAGCCATGCTGCCCCGGCCCTGGGATGCTCGGGTGCCTCCCTCGGTGCAGGGACAGCGGCCCTGCGGCGGCAGCCCTGTTGTGCCATCAGACCCTGACTGCGCCTGGTTGGCCACCAGAGGGGGACCGGTAGCTCCGTTTAAGTGACCGACTTCAGTTCCCTTGAAACCGTGCAGTTCGGCTTACAGTTGTCTGGTTTTGTTGTTGATGTTGTTGTTGTTGTTCAGCAGACCTCTTAATCTAACAAACAAATAGGCTGGTAGAGTCACTTGCTGTGCTTGTAACCCCCAAACTGGAGTGTGTGAGAAATGAGCATCTAGAAAGCATCTGCTGGTTCTCCACAAGTCCCCGTTGCACCAGTCCCCCTTGCCCTTTTGTTTTCCAACAGGCGACACATTTAAAATGCAGGAAAGGAAGTTGGATTTATATATGTATGATTAACCTGCAGCATTCTCTCAGGAGCTTCAGCACAAATAGCTTAGTAAGAATAATGTGATTAATATGAACAAACAACCGTAGTAACACTAATCAGATTAGATGTGCTCCCTCAGGCTTTGAGACACAGGTTAGTCATCAATATGTGAGGAGAGAGGCAGTTTTAATGTGTGGACCAGGAAAGCAGAATTGGGCTGGTACACAGAAAGAACTGATATTCTCTTTTTGGGACTCATTATAGCATAATGGACTTTTTTTATTAACTGCAGGCACCACTAGCCTTTCCAGAGAACCTGGGAGAGTGGAAACTGACATGAATTTGGATGAGTTGCAGTAAGTGACTGGAACAGTGCAGCAGCTCCAGGGACAGGAGGGAATAAGGACCCTGTTACCACCCTCTGGAGGGCAGCTGTCCTGACGTGGTCCCTGCACAGGCCAGTGCCTTCCTTGAATGCTCTTTGCATCAGGTTGTTTTTGAGTAGAGGTGGCTTGGGCCCAGTAACCTTACACTTTGCAGTTAGTGGTGTCAGTAGCCTGTTGGCAGTGCCTTTGGAAGGTGCTTTAAAAATGTCTTTCTAGGAGTTGGCTCTGCTGTGCCTCATCCCCTCTGGTTCCTCCTCCTGGGCAGGGCTGAGCTTCATTTCAAGTTTGAAGTGGCAGAGTGTCAGAGGAGCTGTGTAACAAATACATTACTGACTGAGGTGTAATGCACTGGATGCTGTGGAGCTAATTCAGGCCTGAAGCTCTGACTTTGACAGGGCTACTCCCCAGCAGTGTAAGGAGCAGAGGGAAGGGCACCAGGTCAACCAACAACAGCAGAGGGTAGGAAGGTGGTAAAGAGCCATGGGACTGGTGATGTCAAGAGGCATCTTTGGATTCTAGTGCAGAAATTCTTTTGGTCAGAAGGTACTTGGACCAGAGGGATACCTGATCCTTAGGTACTCATTTTAGTGCTGGAGGTGTAGGATTGCATGAACAGGTAGACCATGGAGATGGGGAGAGGAAGAGAGTTTGATATGAGGTTGTGGTGTTGAAGTTTTTAAGAGACTGGAGGAAACACTGCTTCTCATGCCTTTGTCTTGTTGAACAAGGTCAAAGTGACAGCCAGCAGGGATTGAAAGGCAAAAAGCACGTGGCTAATCAAAACTGTCTGCTCCATGTATGGACTGAGGAAAGCATGAGCTTTCCTGCCTATCCTCCTAAGGGCAGATAAAAGAGTGTGACATGTATGTGAATAATGAAAATATCCATGGTTAAATAAGATTTAAAGGAAATAAACATTCCTGCTTCGCGGCCAAAACCTGTCTCTGATAGAGAGGAGTTAGAAAGGAGGTTTTTTCTGGTTTTCTTGAAGCTATCCTCTGTCCTGTGCTGGATGCTGACCTGAAGGAGTGTTTGGTAGTTGGTGGTCCTAGGCAGGAAGAGGAAGGTAGAATCTGCTTTAATCCTGTCATAGATATTGTGCTAGTTAGGCTTGAGCCAATTTAATGCATGAGTAAGGAGCAGGCATATCCTTCACAAAATTGGGTGTTAATGTCTTTCTAAAGAACCCCCTCCTATCTAGGGGAGGGCCACCATCAGCATCCTGCTGTGTCTCTAAGAGGGACTACATGGAAAACAGGCTCTTCCTCCTGCCCTCTGGTCCCAGTGCAGCACTTACCATGTTCCCAGTGGGTGTATCAATGTAGAGCTCCACCAAATATGGTGAGCAGACTTTGACGTGTTTCCAGAGTGTCTAGGAGTCTGCTGTTAGTCAAATTTAAGTATTGTTGTTGTGTTCTCTGGATAGCTAATTTCCTTTTCACTCTCTGAGTTATTGTATGGGTGTGGGGTGATGACAGATCCTGAGCCTGGAAGAGAACTGTGTTGTGGTGCTGCATCAGGGAGCCCCACACCCGTGCTCTTACATGTCCTGGAGCTGGCAGACTCATGGCAGGGAGTGTGCACTGCTCTGTGAGGCCAACACCTGCCCCATGCCCTTCTTGAGCTGTGAAGCCTGCTTGTAGATAAAAGAGTATCTTTTGCCCTCTGTGATCTCAGCCTAGCACAGGTTTGAGGAAAAGGAGGGTTGTCTCCTGAAGCTCGTCCTTGGTGAGCCCCATGGAGAGGTGGATGCAAGTGTAGTTTCTTCTCTGCCTCCTCACCTTCGTGCCTCTCCCTGCATCTCATCCTCTGCCTTGTTCTCTTCCACTATTGCTCCTTCTACTCTTTGCCAATATGGCAGTGGAGAAGACAAAGTACCCTGATGAACTCTGGCTTGGCGTTCTCCCTTCTGCCCAGGGAGAGCGCTCTCCCCAGTTTTCTCTGGCTGCGTTTTGCCTTTCTAATCAGTCATGGTAATTTACCCTGGCACTGTTTGGCAGGGGCTGTACCTTGGCATCATGAGCAGCCAGGGTCAGCTGTCATCCTCTGAGCCATGAGCCTAATGCAACAGAACAGATGTAGGTATTTTTTCCAAGTTTTTCCTGGGCAGCAGGATTAAAGTCTCTGTTCTCAGCTGGGGTCCCCAGTGTAGTCACTTCCCTCTGTGTTACACAACACCCTATTAAGAAGAACAGCACAAACATGTTGATTGGGATCCCTTCCCCCAACCCTACAAGGCCAAGGAACAAAGGCGAGGGAGGTTTCCAAAGGCTGAAGACCTGTCTGTTTGGTCCAGGCGTCCTGGGATAATCCTGCCCAGCTACCCCCTGTGAAAGGGCCCTGCCACTCTCTGCTGTTCTCCATCCTTGTGGTACCAGGGGTAAGAGGGAACACAGAGGGTGGTGGTGGTAAAGGAGCAGTGGGGTCATGTTGTTCTTATGTCCATCTGGCTGTGTGCAAACTTGGAGTGAGTACCAATGCAGGAAGGAACTACTGTGGCAGCATCCCTGCCAGGCCTGGTGTCTGCACCATCCCACTGAACTGGAGGCTTCTGAGTGTGTGTGTGTGCATGAGCAAGCAAGCAAAACAGCACGTGATGAGAAATCCCAAGGGCTTTCTTGGTGCTAGCAAGGGAAAAGGGGCAAGGTGTGGTCCACAGTCTAGACTTGCTTGAATTCAAAGGTGTCATGTCCTGAGAAGATCTGTGTCTTCTGACTGCAAAAGTACTGAGAAAGCTTGCTGGAAGTGGAGGCAGTGTGCTCCCGTAGTTGATCCTGAAGTGGCTGGCCACAGAGAGGGACTGCAGGCACCCTTGGTGAGCAGGAGAGGGCTTCCCCAGCAGACCAAAGGGAGCAGTCAAGTCCATGTGAGCACATGAGGATCTGCTGCCTGTGTGCGCCAATTACTTGCTTTAGTGACAAAAGACCATAAATGAACAAGAGAGTTAATTAGGTCTGCAGCAGGCCAGGTCTGGAAGCCTGCAGAGCTGAGAAATTTGGAAGGGGTTCAAAGGCTCAGGGGGAGGAGAAGGCCCTGGAGCTCTGGGTAGCAAAAGTTCTGCTGGTTTTTCCCCTCAGAGAGCACCAAGAAAAACCATCTCTGACCTGAAGGATGGTCCCCAGGAGGGGGAGAGACCAGCTCCTGGCAGCATCTGTTTGTTCAGGCCTCCAATGAAGGATTTACACAGCTTGTTAATTCACTGTTTTGTACAGCTGCAGACCCTTTGTCATTGCAAGCAAGCCTCCAGGGAAGTGTGTGCAGTTGTGAGCCAGCTCCTTCACTGTGGTACTCTATGCACTGGATGATCCAGTGAGCTGTCAGCAGGGCTGAGGGGCATTCTGCAGCTGTCTGGCCCATGTCTAGTAAAATGCTTGCAGCAGGTCCTTTCCATCTGCTTTGGCCCAAGAGTGACCCTTGCAGACCTCCTCTCCCTTTCAGTTGCCTCAGCAGATGGTGGGAAGGCAGATGGAAAGAGAAATCTCTGAAGCTGTAGCAATAGAAAAATCTGACCCTGTGATACCTCTCACCACACCACCCACAGGTACTGAGTTCTTGCAACGCCACCTTAACCCCCAAGCTGTAGTCTCTGTGTCCCTTCTCCCACCCCCGCGGAGCACCTCCTGCTCCCTTCTCTGGACCTCAGTGGAGGCTCTGGATGGCATCCAGTCGGAAGAAAGCCTGCCCCAGCACTGCAGGCAGAGTGGGAAGGGGCAGCCATGTTATGAGGGGAGCTCACGGCATGACAAGAGCTGAGGAACACTGGTACTCTAGATGATGTGTTGTTGGGGTCTTGGGGTCTATGATTTGGGGCTGAGGGTGTTCAGCTGTGGTGAATCACTGCAAACCACTTTGAGCAGCTGCTCTCGACTACCCCCTCTTGTACCCTGTATGGATAAAGTCTGCTTTGGGAGGGGGCAGAGGGTCCTTTCCCTATCCTCAATTGTAGGGGACTGCAGGAGTTCAAGTTGGAACAGCACACTTGGCCCGTGGGAACACTGGAGGAAGTTCCAGCTCAGCAAGGGTGTTGGGGACACCTGAGTCGTGTATTGCCTGCCAGGCTGCACCAGCTGCTCTAGAGTTGGGACTTAAACCCAAACTTGGTCACCGTTCCAGACTTTTCCTTCACCTCGTTTGTTAGTGGCTTCGGATGCAAATTCAGTGGCCGGTATGTGGAAGCTCAGTTGGTTTTGCAGGGTTCCAGTCCAACTGCCCTCATTCAATCTGCCTCCCTGGTGGGCCTGGCTGGATGTGAGCACTGCAAAGGTCTTGGAGGGAATGTGTGGGGCATCCAGATTATAGCGCTGTCACCTTACTCTGTGTGTGATGGCAGTGGTTGGCTTGGACAGAGGACAGGCCCTTCCCATAACACAAGTGATGTTGATGCGTCCAAGTACAACACAGAAGTGGAAGGTTTGCTCTGCAGAGGCTGTTCACCCCACCTCACATTAGTACGATGCAGACAGCTCCTAAGAGATGACCCTTCCTGCTGCAGAACAGCCTGTGCAGGCAGTGTGGACAAGAAGCAAGAAACAGCCTGAAAAGAAATAGCGGGATAGTGGAGAAAAGCTGGAAATGTCGCCAGGCCTGCAAATGCAAAAATGTCCAGGGGCCATGTAGAGGGGCTCCACTGTAGTGTTTGGTACCATGCCCAGCCTGAAGCTCTAGCACCATTTAGTAGGCTGGACCAGCCTTGGCCTCAGTCTTGTTTGGCTGGATGCAGCAGTTGTCGTCGTGTCCCAAGTACAGTATCCTTGTCACTTTTTAATTCCTCCAGTGAGGTGTTGCAAACAGATATACGTGTTGTAGCTATATTTTGGAATTAGACTTGTCTCTGGGGGCAGGCAGTGATAAGTGTTAAGAACTGTTTGGTTCCCAAACTTTTGTGTTTCTGAACTGATTTCTAACAAGAGCAAAAGTCACAAAGCTGGGGAAGAGGCTGTGTTCTCCGCCAGAAACATCCTGATGGTCTGGGAAGGCATCCTAAGCTGTGCTTCTCTCCCAGCAGCTGGGGTTAATAATCAGGCTAAGGTCACTGATAGTGTTACCTGACAACTGCTAATTGGGTTTGCCCTTGTTCAGTACTGGCCTCTGGGATTTCCTTGGCAGCTGCAGGGGCTGATCTGGGTCTGTGGACATGGGTCCCCTGTGGGAAGAGGCTGCTGTGATAAATGGCCATCGATGAATAAGCAGAGAAGAGTAGGAGGAGAAAGATGCCAAGGCTTTAACTCTGATGAGTGCAGAGGTTCAGCCTGGTTCAGATCTGCTGGCAGGCAGGGAAGGGTCCTTGGCCAGCCAGGGTGTTAACAAGCCAGAGGTGAGCTTGGGTGATCAGGATGCGGTGCATAAGTCAGACTTAAAGTGCCAGAGAAAGCCTCCAGGGAGATTAAATGTCTTAAGTGTCATCAGCTCTGCAGAGATAATGAGAACCAGAAAACACCAGGAGATAAAATGGTACAACCTGTAAAAACAGGCTTGTGAGCCTGGGATCCTCATGGATCTGTGCTGACTGCAAGGGGGCTGGTAGGGAGGGTGGCCATGGGGTAGTCTGGTGTTTATGGAGGGGCTGAGGAATTAATCCTCCTAAATCTCAGAGGCAATCAACTCTGAAAGAAGAAAGTCTTCCTCCCAAGTGATGTCCCCTGCTCCCCACCCCTGCTTCTTCAGTTGTTTTGAAGAGAAAGCAAGAAACCAGGGAAATGGCAAGGGCTGGATCTGCTATCATTGTGTTTGCATGGTCAGGGAGAATGAGGGGGACACTCCTGTTTTGCTCCAGGCTTAGCCTCTTGACCAAGGCCCTTTAACTTGGGGTTTGAGGGAGCCCCTTGGGACTAGAGCCAGGAGGTGCAGCTAGAAGCATTGGGTGGGTCCATAGGTGTCACATCCCCAAGAGGAGCACCTCCACATCCTCTGATGGTGATCAAACCCATTACAGCAAAGTTGGTGGATAGTCACCTGTGTTAGAGGTCAGAAAAGAGTTAAGGATGCTGGAGCAAGTTGCCCAGGGAGGCTGTGGAGCCTCCATCCTTAGAGGGGTTCAAAAACCCAATCGAATATGACTCCAGCATCCTGGCCTGAGCAGAGGACTGGCCCCAGAGGTCACATCCCACCTCAGTCAGTCTGTGAGTGTGTGGGAGAGCACTAGGGGATGATCTTCACTGCCAGGACAACCTGCCTGCTTGGCCATGGCTGGGAGGTTCACAGCTGGCTGAGGCAAGGACAGTAGGCGCTGTTTTCTCTTCATCTCCACTGTGAAACCAGAGTGATGGGATCCTTCACCACTCCCTTGCCTATGCCAGTCCTTGCAGGGCTGTGGCTGAGACCTGCAGGGCAGGAGCACTCCAGGGCACAGCGGAGCACTTTTGGAAGCCATCTGAGCTGGGGCCCACAGTGGTAAAACTGACTTGGTTCCACGCCTCCCAAGGGGAGGCAGGGCTGTAAAGCAACTGTGGAAGTTAGGCACCACCAGCCACCTGGCTGTCTTTGGCATTAGGCGTGGACTGGTGAAGGTGAAGGCAGGGTTATTTCACAAAATAGTGATGAAGTAAGTATCTGGTGGGGTTTTGTTTTCCTAGCTGCCTCCTTGCTGGTGCCCTGAAGGCTTGTGGTAAAGGGCAGATGTTTGCAGTTGTACCTGTGCCTCAGGTGTGTGCCTCCCTCTGCCCACAAAGACTGTGTTCCCAGCCTTGAGAGAAGCTCTGTGTTGGCTGTGAGATCTCAGGCTGGATTAAGTGGCAAAGGGAAATCCTCGGCTTTGGGAAGACCACACTTGACCTTTGCCTCTACAGAGTTACATTCTCCCTTGGGAGGAAGTGTTGGCTCAGCTGCTAAACAAAGCACTGGCTGTCATGAGCAGGACCTGCCTGCCTCAGGGAGGGAGGGCCTGGGATGGGGGTCAGATTTATAGTCCAAGGGGGAGGAAAAGAAAGCACACCCATTGACCTCTAAGCTTAAAGGTGACCAGCTCAACTTAATGAGAAATGCTAAGCTATGCTGCCTCCTCTCTCAGTAAAAATACACCATCTGGAATGGTCTGGGCAGATGGGCCCACTGGCACATGCAGAAGCAAAAGGGAAATTTGCTTGGCAAGATCCAAGTGGTATTTTGAATCCCCTTCCCTTATTTTCCAACCTGTTCTTCTCTGTTATGTCTTGCAGTGCCTCTTAACTTGAATTCCTTCTAGCAACTTTGTAGGTTCTCAAGTCCCATGGGAGAAGTATCCAGTAGTAGAACTTGGCCCTAGCATGGACTGCCAACAATGTTATATATGTGCTCAGTGGTAGGAGCAGCTAAACATGGTTGTTCTCCCTAAGCAGTGACCTGTGTACAGCTCTCACATTAATTCAGGCTTTTTCTCCTGCCCTTTGTTCTATGAAATGTGGCTCAGTCTAGCACAGAGGGAGCATATGAGGTGGTCTCTTTTCCACTTTTCCCCCAGGTTTTTAAAACAAATACATAAGGACAAGAAATTGGCTGAGTGCAAAGCACCATAGAAATGTATTTGTGTCTTCATCACTGTAGGTACAGTGTTAGAAGGTTTGGGGTTACCCTTGACCTTCACATCTTTATCTCTCCCCAGGCTCCTCCACTAAATCCTCTTGAATTTGGAACCACTTTGAGTTAGTGACTCTAAAGAGGTAGTTCAATATTACTGAGAGTATGTGGGTTGGGAGGGAAGAGATTCACTGAGGTGGAGCTGATGAAAGAATCCATGTTTGCCCAGGTCTCCAAATGGCTGTAAAATAGGTATAAATATATTTACAGTCTATTGCATTGCAGAGAAATGAGGAAACTGATCCAGCTTGAAAGAAATTTCTTCTGCTGTGCCACCTTTGATGATCCCTGTAGATATTTGTGCAGTGCTCAGCCACTATGTTAGCAGAGTGGTTTCTCTTTCAGGGGTGATGAGAGCATAGTATGGTAGTCAGTACTGCAGGACAGGAATGTTGCCTTCAGCTGCAAGTGGACTGACAAAAGGGAAGGAGATAAGAGGATTGTTAATCAGCTGCTGATTAACTTAGGCCCAGACCATCTGAAGATCTTGTGGGAAACAACCACCACATTTCCAAAGCTCTCCTGCATGCTGGGGGTAGAGCTACCTCCTGCCCTATTAGCTTTACAGGTTGTCTCTTGCCTCTGTCACTCACACCCCAAAGTATCAGCTATGTTTCTGTTGGTGTGGGATGACTGGAAAGAGACCAAAATCTGTAGAGTGTGTTACTGAACACTTCTGTGGGAGGTCTGTTGTTAGCACCAGTGTGAGTGCTGCATGTCTGCGAAACAAATATGATGAAATCATCATGTGAAACAACTCAGGGCAGTGGGCCACGTTCCTCCTTTAGACCTGCTTGCTGCTGACAAACCCATTAGTGGCAGCTTGGTGCTGCTGATGATCAGGACTTTGCTGAGAGCAAAAGCCCTGGAGTCTGTTGGCAGCTGAGCTGTGCACAGGACCAAGCTGATCGAGTCAGCTACCCCCTCCCAACCCATATGGTGCAGATTCACGATCAGTTTTCTGAGCACGTGGAGTTTCTGGGAGATATTTGGCCAAAGTCCAGGCTTTGTGTAGCTGCATCAGCAGGTTCTGGGGTGGGAAGGGCACTGGATCTCACTTCCCTGTTTCCCTCCTAGAGCCTTGCTGACACAGCTTCCTGGACCACTAGTGTCAGGAAGAGGTAGTTCAGTTTTTAGGGGAAGGTGGGAGGGAGGAGAGGTTCAGTCCAACGTGCATGGGGCGTGAGAAGGGCACCAAGCCATCCTTGTAGCCCAGCTGCTTCCTCCACTAAAGCAACGAGACAGAGTTTCTGCCATACCCAGACTGTTTGGAAACATGTTGATAAACTTCCAAATGTCTATTTTACAATCCAGATGTGCTAGCCTTGGCTGTAAACCCTCATCTGAAGAACAGGTGTGCTATAATATTTCTAGCAGTGGCTCTGAAGCCAGCTGGAGGCTTGAACTGAGCAGGGGCCAAGGGGCTGATGCCATATAGGATATGGATACTAGGGCAGGAACAGGTGAGGCAGAGAGCTGTAGGTCAGCTGTAGTTCACATCAACTCACAGTCAGACTGTGAGGGAAGAAAGGGGCAAGCCAGAATATCCCTCAGCTCCCAGGCTCTGCTTAGCAGCACTGGAGCTGCCGCAGAAGAGGCTGCCCTGCTTGTATGGGTAGCACAGATGCATCCCTGGGGTGCATGGGCCTTGGTTGGATCTGTCCTAGTGAGGAGGCACAGGGCTAGAGCTGGCCACCAGCCTCTGTGGTCTGGGAGGCACAGCAGGTCAGAGTCCCTCCCTGCTGGCATTGCACGGGAACTGAAATAAGTGGGGCAGCTGCTTCCTTGGGCCAAACTTCAAATGCACTTTTGTCCTGAAAAGCAGGTGTTCCCTCTGGGCTGGGAGAGGTGTCTTGCTGGGCCTGGATCTGGTTTCTGAAAGCTGTGCTGGCGAGAAGCACAGTCCCAGTGGAAGGACTGGTGACAGCAGTGGGCTACCAAAGAGGAGCACCAGCTCTCTGGTGTGGGAAGGACAGCCAGCCCCAGGTGCAGGCTGACAGGAAGCTTGTGGATGGTGGACATGAGGCAGGGCACAAGGTGCTGGTACCACACCACCTCAGCTACACATAGTGCCTACAAACTCAGACATGAGGTCCATGCTAGTAGCCTATTGCTCTACTCCTCAGACCCCCAAACTTGCTCTCACATAGGATTTTAGCTCCACTGTTATCTCTCAGTGATTTGTGTAACCTAAAGCACTTGTCAGTGATATTCATACCCTCCATAGCTCCCACAGATCCAGCCAAGCTTGCAGGGAAGCAGGGCCTAATTGAGAGCAACCTGCCATAGGAGCAGCTGCCTTTGCTGAAAGTGGGCAGCAAGGCTGGGGTTACCCAGGCCAGGGGCCATATGGGTCCCTCGTGGAACAAGAAACCAAAGTGGCATTGAGAGAGGTCCCCAGAGACAGCACTTTTCCCACCACCTGGGGTGGCCCTGGCCATGCTGTGCCAGCCAGGAGCATTCAGCATCCCCACGTACCTTACAGCAGGCACTCCTGGCTGGGGAAGAACTTTCCTGCTCTGTAGCCCTGTCTGCCTTCCTCCTGGTCCTCTGCAGCAGGAGCTGCCCAGAAACCAGCCTAGCTTGCAACAGCTTCAGAGCAGGCAGTTCTGACCTGATGCTGCTGATGCAGGGATTTTCCCCAGAAATATCAGGAGCTCCCCACCTCCTTCAGCCCTGCCACCCTCCAGAAGCTTCCCTTGGTTCAGGGATGCAGAGGGCCTGGCTCTGGGAGGGAGGAAGGAGAGGGTCTCTCCCACCTCAATGGTGCCAGCTGCCTTCCTCGGCTCCCACCTCTGCTGTCAGGGCTTGCCAGCCTTGAGAGAAGGCAGGTGGACACCTGTGCTGTTGACACTGCTTTGTGCTTGAGCTGTGCAAGTCTTCCTTGCCTGCTCAGATGGGCTGAAATGGGGAGAGAGGAAGGAGAGTGTGGGGAGGCAGAGGCATAGCCGGAAAATGCATGACAGAGCTGAGCACAGAGGTAATCATCACCATCAGAGAACATTGTCCCTGCTTTTGTCTTTAGCTTCAAGCTCCTCTGGGAGAGGTAGGAGAATCACAAATCTCTTTAATCATGTTATGGACTTCTGTGCCTGGCGTGGCCCCTGTCTGGGTGGGAAGTGGATGCCTCCCCATCTCAAGCTCCTTACATTTCTCAGAAGATTATGACCTGATGTGGTGTGGCAAGAAAGGGGGCTTTGCTCATCTTCTCTGCAGCTGACCTGTGTTTATTTCCTTGTTAGACTCTCATTCATCATTGTCCTTATTTCCTGTAAGAGTGTGGTCCTTTCTTAAGGCTGTGTGCCACGCCTGTATGTAGAGTGGGTGACAGTAGTCAGCATGGCAACTAGTGAGGGAGACTTGTGGAGCTGTGATGCCACCAGAAAGCTGAATTCCCAGCCTATGAAGTCATAGCTGGGAAATTGGGTACTCAGCCTAATCCCAATAATTACCCAATGGGACTGTAAAGTGTCAATGCACTAGCCTGTTGCGTGATGACTATTTAAGCTCTAACACATGCCACCTAATAATTGCCACTTTTTTCAGTTCCCTAAGATTCACTTATTAATAAGCTATTAAATATCCCCTTGAAATCATTGCATTGTAATGAGCTGAGATCACTGCTTACACTGTGATTGCAGTGCCCAAACTGGTAGGAAAGCACCTAAAATCCTGTGATGGGTGCAAGCCCACAATCTCAGGATGGCAGAGTAATCAAACTAATATGCAGATATAACATCAGCCCCACCAATCATTCTTATTTCAGGATCTATCATCAGATTTGCTCTGTTATGCAAAGCTGATGGGCTGAAAAATTTCAAGTTCCCCATGCCTTGGGCAGCCACGATGAGGGTCTTAAGAAAGGAAGAGCAACCTGAAGGAAATGAATCATTGCTTTTTAGGAAGATTGCTTTGGAATCAGAAGTAAGAATGAAGCTACTTTAATCGCAAACACTCTGTAGAATTTGATGTTTGATTCAGGTTTTTTTCTTTTTTTTTTTTTTCTGATCTCTTTGTTGTTAAGAAGTTCAGCATGGGAGGAATTTCTCAGGAAGAGCTTCTTCATCATAGTCTGGGCATTACCTGGTTTCTTCTGTACTCACTGCTGGATCAACTAGTTTGCATCTCTTATATTTTCTATTGGCTGTGGTTTCCTTCGGAAGTGCTGCCTGTGAACTTGTACTAGACACCAAGAAGGGAGACTTTTCACTTAGGAGAGCACCTCTGGCTCCCTGTACCCTCAAGCTGCTGTTCCTTCTTCCCTGTTCCTTTCCAGTCCCTTCCTGTGCCACAGGAATATCCTCCTGGCATTGACACCCCAGTGGAAAGAAGAGAAGGTTATAGAAATTCACACTATCAGGGCCCTTTCCACTGTTTTCAGCAGTGCCCTGACCTCTCCCTTCTTGGGTCACAACCCATAAAAATGGCAAGATGTTTTGCTTCCTTCTTCCCTTTCCCTTTCCCTTTCCTTCCTTAGTAAGGACAGCTGACAAATGACTGGAGCAGCTGAAGTACCCCACCTGGCTGATGTCCTGAGCAGGCTTGTTCCACAGGGAAAATGTGATGGAATGGATTTCCTGGTCAGGGCAGCCTCTGTGCTCCTTGGGCATGATCAGCCTTTCCTGATTTTCAGGCTTCATTCGCCGCCGTGTGCAGTTCCAGCCACAGGTATTGAAGAAACAGAGAGGCCAGACCAACCTCTTGGGAAGAGGGAAGATTGCAGTCAGATCATTTCAAACAGGACTTCATTAATTATAAATGGACAGACTCCCTTGAGCTGCTGTAGCTCTGCATTAGTCACATTCAAACTAAGGATTCTTTTTTTTCTCCTGAGGAGTTGCCAAATGGGCTCTAAATAGTGTGATGGATAAATAAGGAACCAGCTGTGCTCTGCAGCCAGCCCAACCAGGACTCTTCTACAGCAGTAGCCCACAGAAATCTCCTCTCTGCCTCACTCTGCACTCCCATCCCTTGGGTTCTGCCATCTGGTCCTGCTCTCCAGGTTTCTTTTTCCTAGCAGCATGTCTTTGTCTTCTTTTGTAACTTCTTTCTCAGCATGTGGTGTCAGCACTTGGTAATACATGGAATAAGCTTAGACAACAGCCTGACCAAGAAATCCAGTTGTAGGACACTCAGTTGCCCAGTTTGTGCCTACATCTCAGAGATTGCCCTGGTTAAATGAAAACAGAGGGAACTATAAAACCAGCAAACCTTGGCTTTAGACTAGGAACTGCTGGACAATTTCTCTTCTGTTTTCTGACAACAAACCACTGCTTACACAGCTCTTAGCTGCCTGCTGGCAGCCTCCTCCCAGGGAGAAGCCAAGATGTACCCCAAGGCTCTGAGTGTGTGGAGGTGGCTGAAGGGCCAGGCTGTGTGTCTGGCTCTGGTGGCTTGTCTGTTGGGTGGGAATGTCTACTTCCCTGGGTGCCATGAATATGAATGTGCTGAGCTGTGTGTATATCGTGGCAAAGGCAATGGGTGGGAATGCTGTCCATGGAGGATTTGCTGGCTGTGTTTGCAAATTTAGAAGCTGCTTTTCCTGCCTTTCTGATGCCCATGGTTACAGAGATCATCTCCAGAGATCTCTCTGTACTGCTACCTTGAAATTGTTTCTCTATCCAGCCCTCTGCAGCTGCCATGTTTTCCCTCCTGATGTTGTCCCTCCCTTTTTCTTTTCAGAGAAGCGGTGAGTGGTACCTCTACAAGGGTGGCTCCACACTCTGATTTTTAAGCCAGTGAGGCTGGCCAACCTTCCCCTGCCCTTGAGCCCTGAGCAAGGGGAGCACTCCTTCTTCCTCTGCGGGAGCTGCAGGCAGCTTCTGAATCCATGGAATGTGTCCCATCTGCAGTGCGTTACGGGTATGCGCTCAGCAGAGGAAGAAGCACATGTGGATTGTGAACCCTTCTGAAGAGGAAGAAAACGGACTAATTAATCGAAGGGATACAGTGCCAGGAGCACCATCTGGGGGCCAACTGGCCCTGGAAGCATGGCTCCCAGGTGTTACTGCCCCAAGGGAATTTTGCAGAGCTGGTGTGGACCCAATGGCTGGGGTAATGAAGGTGTGAGGGGGCCTAGCACAGAGGGGCCCCCATCAGCGCAGTCTTGAAGAGCCCCTTCTCCCTATCCTTTGAGAGGGCTCAAGATGAGATGACTTATGCTCATCTCTCCAGGTCACAGCCTGCTTTGACCCTTCTGCCTCTGGCCCTGTGGCTTTGATCCTCAGCTACCCAAGCACCCCACCCTCTCTGCCATAGACAGGGCAGGTGAGAAGTGTCATCAATTCAGGCACACTTGCTCCTCTTCTCTGCAGGGTCTGATGAGCCCCTTCTTTCTGAACTGGCTGCCAGGTTTGCCTCATTCAGCTCAGTGCTCTGGCCCTAGAAAGCATGGACTTGTAGTGGTGCTGCAACTGTGTCTGCCCTCAGACTCTCCCCTGGTGCCATTTCTGCTGCCTAGAAGGCCACATGGTGAATTAAGGGAAGTGAAGGCAGCAAAAAGCACTTTGAGCTGCCTGCCTGAAGGTCACGTCCCCAGAGGAACCCTGTGCTCCCTGCTGCTGTGGGCTGGGCTGTCAAACCCTGCTTGCCAGCTTATTGCCGCATCCTCACTCTGCTGCTGCTGATCTCTATTCCCAAGTGCAGCTTGACCTCAGAAGCAAGCAGCCCAACCATCCACACTCTGCCTGTGTGAGTTCCTGAGCAATGAGGTATTTCATGTTTGCCTGCTAAGCCCCCACTGAGCCACATGCTGAAGCCCAACCTGCACTAGGACTCCCCACACACCCTGCCCTTCCCCTTTTCCAATGGGTTTCTTTTTGGGAATGGCCAAATATGAGCCATGGAGCACCTGCACATAACCTCTGTGCCCGTAGCTCCTTGTGCCAGACAGCCCTCAGGTGGTGGGCTTGGGGGCCACTACTCTCAGCTGGCCCCTGTTCTGCTGCAGCACTTCTGTGGGATCAAATGGCATCAGCACATCCCTGAGAAAGAAAGCTAAGGAGTGTTTGCATGCGTGAGGCTTCAAGGAGCTCAGTGTCCAGCTCCAGGGGGTTACTGTAAACATGGAGCTCAGCTGATTTGAGAAGGGATGCCAAGTCCCTGGGCCAGGCTCCACTGCAGCCAGGGGCAGCTGCAAGAGGTGCCAGGGGGCTGTTGATGGGTTTGCTCTGTTGGGTTTGCACATCTCATTGCTCAACCCCATTAGGGAGGCACGAGCTCCTGTAACCCCACTGTGGCTGGTGCCCCAAGTGTAGGCTCCTCTGCACAATGCTGCAAGTTGTCTTCTTGTCTGGGGTGGTCCAGCACCTCCAGGAAGGAGGAATCAACATATGCCCCCTCTTCTGGGATCTCCTGCTCTGGCTTTGAGCACTATCCTGGCTCTTGGCTGCTTTGTTTATGGCTTTGTTTATGGCATTGATAATTTTCTTGTGTCAGGTTTAGGCACAAGCATTCTTTCCACTGCTGCATAAGAAAGTAATTAGGTGAGGATGGAAAGGACATTCTTCTTGCTCAGAACAAAGAAACAAGCCATGGTTGTTACTGGGCATTTCTTATGACATCCACAGCCACGCAAACTCCTGCCCAAGTGACTGTCTCTGCCTTGAAAGGAAGTGCCAAAGCACCCTCTGGTATTTCTGCTGCCCTGTAAGCCAGCTGCCAGTGCCAAGGTGAAGCCTGAACCCACTCTGCCCATTATTCTGGTCACACTTGCTCACCTGTGAAGTTACCTCCCATCTCCCTCACTTGCCATTCCCAGTGAGAAGAGATGTGCTGAGGTCCTTCTCCACTCCAGACCCTGCATGCTTTCAGGGGCATTCATTCCCTGTGCTTTTGCTCCTTTCCTAGCTCCTCTGCATGCTGGAGGATAGGCAGCAGTGCTCCCATACCAAGAAGGGGGTGGCTGTGGTCTGAGAGAGCCTAGAAGGTGAAGGGCAATGAGAAGAAGGGAGATAGAGCCACTGGTTGCAAATAGGAGAGGATTTAGGAGCACAACTGCTAGAGGCTGGAGTGATAGAACTGGGGGAGCTGGACAGACCCCTCTGCCTCAAAGCTGTTGGAAAGCAGACAGCTTGGTGAGGACCAGGGAAGGCAGCACCTGTACTAGGAGAGGCTGAAGGGAGAGGAGCTTCAGTGGGATGGGGCTGTAACAGGCTGAGGGAGCAGTGGGCACAGAAGAGGAGCCAGTAGTCCCACGTTGCAGTCAGCCCACACATCAAAAAGGACAAAAGAAATCAGATAAAATCATGGACTGATATGACAATTTGCCTTTTAAACCCAGTGGCTGAGCTGCAGCAGCTGGCTGAAGAAGCCTCTACCCTGCAGGCTGCTGGAAGACGTAAAGCTGCACCCAAAGGATCACTCTGTGCACACGCAGAGTTCTTTGTGTTCTCCTGCAGACATCCAACTGCTGCACTCAGGGTCACCACATGACCCACTGCAGGGACAGAGTCCAGTGAGTATCTCCTTACTGTGAGCATTTGCACTGCCCTCCTCTGCCTCTTTGCAGGTAGAGATGCAGCAAGAGGCCTTTGGCCACCCACTAAGGTAACCAATGCTTCTGTGGGTTGGAATGAGCCCACCCCAAATTAAGGACAGTGTCTGCACTCCAGTGGGAGGATTTGCTCCTTACCCAAGACAGCCAAGAGCAGCAGAGATCTGCAGATGTGGCAGAGCACAGGGTCAAGCTGATGTGTGTGGTTGAAAGGGAATTTGTGCCCCTGTTCTTCCTCCTCCTACTCTTCTCTCAGTCTTTCTCAGTGCATATAAAGGAAAGCAGTCATTTTAAGTCCTCTCTCGACGTCTTGGTAGTCAGGCAGAGGCAGATGGGGGTAAGGATGGACATCTACTCTAAGCTCCTGGAATATGTCTCCTGAAAGATCTCTCAGGCTGAGAGAACTGGAGCTTATAGATGGGTCCTTTTCTAGCCTGAACTTATACAAGGATGACTATAAAGCCCAGAATGAGGTTGAGAGGATCTAAGAGCTCTGGAGCCAGCATGGGATAGCCAACAGGGCTCTTCCCATTGCCGTGCCTTTCCCCTGATAGATACGATACAGAGCAGCAAAAGGGCTAGCGGTGCGGATGCAGCTCCAGAAGTCCCCAGATGCTGAGGGGCAGCGGTGTATTCTTCTGGCATCCGTGTCTTCTGCTCCGTGTCCCCAAAGCCGGGGCCGCTCCACCTCCCCTGAGCGCTCCCAGCTGCGGCGGGGCCCGGCGGATCGCTGCGGGCCGGGCGTCGGGGCGGGCTGCGGGGGCTGCACGTCGGCTGCCGGGCCGGCGGCGGCCTGGTCTCCCTGGCCAGGCAGGGGTTAAGGCTTCTCTGTTGTAGTTTGTTTCCCTTTGCCAAAGTGGGTGTTGCTGGAATGTCTCCTCTCCTAAGAAGGGGGGCCGAGCCGTGTCCTCTGGAGAGGGGGGATGTCAGCATCAAAAAGACACAAAGGGGGAGGTTTCCAAAAATAAAACCCTCCATCCCCTCCAAGCGCTGCCAGTGCCAGAGGCAGGCGCGAAGGTGCTTGGAGCTGCCTGCGGAGCGCGGGATCTCGNNTCCTCTTCCTCCTCCTGCGGGGGCCGCCCGGCAGCGCTCTCCCCTGCCTCAGCACTGCTCGCTGCGCCCCCGGCCCCGGTGGGCGGCAGGTCCCGTCGGAGCCCGGAACGGGATGGGGCGGTGAGCGCGGGGCGGAGAGCCGGCGGTCCCCGCTGCCCCGCGCCCGCCGGGGGATGCCAGCCGGGCGCTGAGCGCCCCGCACCGCCCGTCGCCCCTCGTCACCGGCTGCCACCATGCGGGGCACTGCCGCCAGCCTCCTCCCGCTCACCTTCGCCGTCCTCCTGGGCTTCGCCCGCTGTCGGCCGGACTCGGCGGCTAGGCTGGAGCCGGGGGCCGCGGGGGCGGTGCGGCTGAAGAGCCGGGGGGCTGCCCTGGGGGCGGTGGGCACGGTGCACGGCCTGTCCCCAGCGTCACGGCCCCTCCCCGCCGCCCTCCACGTGGATCGCCGCTCCGCGGCCGCCGCGGGGAGCACGAGTGGTGCCGACGGCCGCAGGCAGCGTCCCGACCGCGGGCTGCCCACGCCCCGGGGCCAAGCGGGTGATGCCGGGCTCGGTCCCGGCGCAGGACAGAGGAACAGGCAGGACTCCTCCCGCCAGCGGCAGGGCAGTGGGCTGAAAGCGCGAGTCGTGCCCCGGGCGAAGGAGCCAAGCGGCAGAGGGAGGATGGCGGGGTAAGTGCTGCGGCCGGGGAGGATCCTGCCGGAGGGGCCAGGTCCCATCGTGAGCCCCGTGCTGCATCCCCTTTTCCATCCCACGGGCGCTCCCGGCGCTGCCACGTCTCCCGCGGGATGCCGGGGCAGTGCTCCCCCGCGACCGGGTCTGGAGCGGCGTGGGAACCCAACTCGACACTCGCTGTCGTGCGGCGCGCCTGTCCCGCACTCCCAGCCACTCGTGGGTGCGTGTCTGTCGGTCTGCACGCCGGCGTGGCGTGTAACCTGAGTGTGTGGGGGCCGCCGTATGCCCGTCGTGGGGGTATGTGGTTCAGGAGTGTTCGGATGTAATGCCCTTCTGGCAGATCGGGGCCTCGGCTGGCAGACAGCTGCGCGGCAGCGGGCCGGGGGTCCCAGCTGCCTTCTGGAGCTGCCCACGGCCGTCCTGGGAGGCGTGCGGGTGAGGGACTCCCGAGGGGGATGCAGCATGATTTAGGTGCTGGAGAGGCTGGAGGGGCTTGCTTGGCTCTGCCGAAGGGAGTCTCTCTGCTGCCGCTCTTGCTGCAGGTACCTGGCTCCTTCCTCCCGTAATGGGCCCCTTGTAAGCGCTCCACGCTGCAGCTTCCCATGGCTTGAGTTGGCTCCACCGAAGGAGGCTTCCTATGACTTGCCTGGCAGGGCTGCTTCCAGCTCCACTCTCTGGCTACAGCCCTGTGGAGGTGGAGGGGATATCATATGGCGAGGCCAGCTGCTCGGTTGTGAGGGGAGCCTGCGAGCGGGACGTCTGGCGCTGGGCTCATGTACTCTTCAGCCCAGGGCCCCTTCCTCTGCAGCTCCCTCGCTGCTCGCCCGTGGCTGATGCCCTTTGAGATTAGCTCCTTTGCCACCTGGGCAGGGCTACCAAAACCATCACGCAGGAGTCTAACCAACCCATGTGGCACTGAGTGTGTCCGCTCTCATGTGAGCCTTGCTAGGGGGATTAAGGGGGCAGGCTCTGGGTTTACAGCCCTCTGACATGGCCAGAAATGTCTTCTGCTAACATCTGGTGGGGGGCTTCACTAAAACACAAAAGGTCTGTCTCTGAATTTTCTCTCTCCCATACTAATCTCCTTCAAAGTTTTGAGACAGAAATGTTTTCTGTGCCACTCTGTGTACTTTCCTTCAACAGATCCAGAGAAGCACCAAGTTCACTCTACTTCCATTATGTTTGATACATAAAGTATCATTAACAGCTAGCCAAAATAGGTTCTGAGCTCACCCAGCTCGTTATCTTGGCTTGTCAGCCACCCAGAGAGGGAGTCTTGGGAAGATCTAGTCCTGCTCAGTCAGATTTGGACTTTCTTGGGCTCAGAAAGATTCTACTCTTTTAGCAGTTGGAATGCTGTCAGTGTTGCTTTGGGATCATGTAGCAGTTTGGTTGAATTTGAGTCATCTGATACACAGCATGTTTGTTTTCAGACTGCAGCTGCCTCTGGTGACAACAGCTGGCCTGTGCTGCTGTCAGGAGTGTGCGGGCAGCCCCAAGTTCACCTTGTGTTCAGAAGAGCACTGAACCTTTTTGCAAGTAGCTTTCATCCCTTAATCCAGGGTGTAAACAGGGAAGGTTGGTCCTGCACTTACAGACAGTTTACCTGTTATCATCTGTATCTGAGAGTGCCATTGCCTCCAAGCTTAAAGGAAGGAAGAGCTGTGTCCTACTGCTGTGTTTCTCGTGCAGGCTCTGCTGCACTTTCTGCCTCTGGTCTGCACTGGAAGATCAAGACTGGGGATACAGACCTTTCTCCAGTCCCCAAGAACTTCAGTTCTGGAAAGTGCCTGTAACGGCTTTTTGTCTGTTCTGGAGTCCAAAGCAGCACTTACAAAGTTTCTCTATAACCTACTGGCTTCAGAGCTTAAGAGAAAGCCTAGCTGAAATAATGGTCCATGTGTAACCACACAGTGTTGCTCCTTGTGGAAAGCTAGCTGCTGCTGCCTCCAGCCATTCTGTGGAACTCTGTCCTTCCCCTTCATCCATCTTCCTATGCCCCTTGCTGCACCAGACACATTTTCATCCAGGAACCTCAGGGCCCCTAAAAAACTTAAGTTTGTGATGTTTCATTTTTTTGCCAGGTGGGATGTTTTCTGTTCTGCTATTTACAGTGAACTCCTACTAGTCTCTGGTATGACAACCTTCATTTTCCCTTACTCAGGTAACTTTGCAGGCACATTAAGCCCTGGTACTATTTATTTATACAATTATTTTGATTAAAAATCTCAACTCCTGCAAGTGTTGCCTTTCCAGATTCCCCAGTCAGAGCTCTCTGCTGGTACCTCCAGGGGCCCTGCAGAGTTCTGAGGTTGAAAAAAAACCCATTTATTGGCACTGTATATTTTTCTAGATAATTATTTTCTCACCTTGTCTGATAGCTGCATACCCAAGATTGAGTTTCTTTCCTGGGGACTCTTTGGATGTGCCTGCCATCCTGCTCATGTCTGACCTTTTTGCAGGCGTGACTTGTACAAACAATTTCATGAATGCATCCAACTTCAAGACTTGCAACAGATGGGTTTTAGTATTTTCTCCAGAAGACTCACTGTGAGGTGACTTTTGACATCCCAGCAATCATCACAGAAAATTACTGACTTCTGACACTGAGTGAGGAAAACAACCCAGCCCTGAAAACATCACTGCTTTGCTGTGCTCAGCTTAACATCCCCATTTCTCCAGCTCCCCTGACTAGAACGATTTTCCTCTTGAGTGCTGTGGGGTAGGATAGCCCTGGCACATGCCAGCTATGACTGTACTTGTGTGCTGGATGCGTCCCTAATTTGGGCTGGCCAGTGCTGCTGGGAGGACACTGTGGGCATCTCCCTCTACATCTGTGTCCCTTGGCATCTGTCCCCCCCTTGTTCCTCTGCCCCCCGTGGCTGGGCAGGTAGGTCACAGTGATGAGGAAGGTGAGTACTGGGAGAGTAATATGGGGAAGCCTCTGCTTCTGGTACCTGCCTGGACAGTTTCAAGGCAAGGCAAGGCAAGCGTGTGAGGCTTCCTAGGTAACAGAGAGAGAGTCCCAGACTCATTCTTTCTCCCTCCCATTTTCTTTTTGGGCATTCTACACCCCAGTTCACGTTTAATTGCTGTTGTAGCCACCATCTGTGGCTGTATAATCCTGCTTTACCCAGGCTTTGTGAGATGTAGGTTCTTGCTGCAATGTGTTTATAGGATTGCTCAGGAGTGGAGGCAGTTAATGCTGATGTGGACTTGGCAGAGGGTTTTCAGTGACTCATCGATGCCAACAACCTTTTGCTAATGTTCTTCACTGGGTCTGACTGCAAGTTTTTCATACACATTTGGATGAAGTTCACTTTCCTACAGTAGAAAGGCAGACCTGATGATCTAATGGTCCCTCTGGCCTCCTGTGAGGATGCTGTAAATGGCGTGAATGGAGTCAGCATATCTGGCAGCACAGAGTTCTGTGTGAAGCTGAAAGATGACGCATAGATTGCTATTAAAATAAGTGGTGAAAAAAAGGGTTCTACTGAATGCTTCAGGAACAGTATGTGATCATCGCTGTAAAAGCCATGATCTTACTACTGTTTCCTTGTTTTCCTTCCCTCTGGTGGCTGTTACGGTTGCTTGGTTCTTGTTTAAGATAACACTGCAAGATCTTGCAGGCTGTTCTCATCCTGGATACCTCTGCACAGCCCAAGTCTGATCCTGATGGTGGCCTCTGGCTGCAGCAGCAAAGGAGGGGATGAAGGAATGGCTTGCAGCAGCTCCTTTGCTCCAGTTGAAGGTTGTGCCAGTGCATCCAGTTGGGGCTGTGAATAGTACTTCTGGATGCAGGGAGGCTTCATGGCACTGGCTTCAGCTCTGTGGGGAGTCTCAGGGAGCTGTCTATCCCAGAAAAGGAGTAGGTTGGTGAAGAGTCCCTGGGAGCTCCTGTACACCAAGCTCAACATGCCAGGGATTATACCTGGGCATGGATGGTGCATGCAAGCCACAGAATGAAGAACAAGCTTGGTTTGCAGTTGCTTACTGCTGCCTGTGCTCTTTGGAGACCTCAGGGTGTACTTGGCACTTGAGGCAGAGGCTGAGATGTGGATCCAGTGCCCCACTCTGCATTTTCTCAGAAATGCACTGAGATATGCCTTAGGGTTTTCTCTGGCATTACGGCTATTTAGCTGTCTGAGCTATTTAATGCCCTTTCTCTTCAAAAAGGGCGAACTGGCTACTGGAAATGGTCTCTGTCTACTTTGGTCTGAGCTGGGCTGGGGACTATTTTGGAAGGTGCTAAGTGGCCCATGAGCCCTGTAGCAGCACAGTGTTACAAGCAATCAAGTCTCAGTGCCTTTGAATGTTCCCAGCAATGTTTCATTTCATGGGATATGTACTAGGTGACCTGACCCTTAGGAAGGCAAATACATTAATTAATCTATTCCACTGGTAAGGAGACAGAGGTAGGAAAGACTGATGGTTTGCTGAAGGCTTGTTTTGGCATCAGTGTTAGGGCTGGGATTAGGGCATCCCATGGAGTGTGACCTAGTATGAGGTTTGGTGGAACTTCAACTTGCAAGACCCGTGTGAGGACATCTTCCCTTCTGCCTTGATCTGGGGCTGTGTTGAGCTTCTTTCCAGCTGAGAGAGCTGCTGACCCCTCCACATGCCCACACATCCTCTGGTCCCTCTGCAGCCCAAGCTGCCCTGGATGAGGATGCGAGTTATGCTCCCATTTCGTCGCTGCTGTGCTTCCTGTTCCAAGGAGTGGGTAAGCAGGAAGAAACCTGGATGCTAAGCTCAGTAAGCTGCTGAATGCTTCAAAGTTGTGAACATGGCTCTGGCTTACATCATTGTTAGGTCTGCCAGAGGCTTGGTGTGTCATGGCACCCAGCAGGTCCTCTTGCCGGGCAGCTCTGCCTGATGCCTTGGAAGTCCTTGTTCCCTGTGTGATGAGGGGTGATCAGAGGCTGCTCAGTGTCTGCAGGTAGCTCCTCAGGAGTCACCCTCGTTGTGATGATACCAGACCTGGAGGGACCCTGCCGGTTGTTTGTTCTCCAGAAGCAGCTCTGGATGGAGAGGCCCAGGGCTGGACATGCCCCACAGGGGGCTCATGCTTGAGCCACATCTTTGCCTAAAGTGCTTGTGGTGTCATGTGCAGCAGGACAAATGGATGTGGAGGCTACCACTCTCTCTCACGCTCCATCCCACAATGTTGTAAACATGCCATGCCCCTTAAACTTCATGGGATTCATTCTGAATTCTTTGTGAGGCAGTACAAACCACATGGCATTCAAACCAGGCAAATGACAACAAAATACTTTAAGTAGAACCAGATGTGCTCAGGAATGGGTCCCATGCAGCAAAGCCCCCATAGCTATTTTCCTGCAGCTGATACCCTTGCTTACCTGTGCCTCATGCTCTGTGAGGTCCTGCTCATTGGGCTTTCATCAGGAAATAGTTGTGGTTCTTCTCTACCCTCCAGTACTACCTACATGTCATTCCTTCCAACTGCTGGTTTCCAGTCTTGGAGATCCTCCCTGCCTCCATCTCTTCCCATTCTCTCATACAGGACGTTATGTTAGGAAGGAACATTCCCATCCAGGTACTACTTCTGCCCCTGCCTCTGATGGCACCTCTGCCAGGTTGTTCCCCTCTGTGCATGCCAGGCTGTCCTCCCTCCAGGAGCATCGCCCTGGTTGGTGCTGGCATCAGCACCAACCCCTTCACCTGGGGCTGGCAACTCATGTCTGGGGTTTGCAGTGACACAGAGTGGCTCTGTTAATGAGAGGTATGTGCTGAACCCAACAGGGGTTTCGTGACTTCAAGAGTGGTCTTGTCTGCTCAGGCTTGGGCCCCTGTCTGTTTTAGCCTTATATCTTTCTTCCTATGTTCTCTAGCTTGGTGTTGGCATTGAGAACAGCTAGCAACATGCTCCCTCCAGCATGCCAGTGAGAGATGTAGCTAAAATTTAAACTTTAATCCCATGAAGAACTAATAGTATGATTCAAGGCCAAAACAGATGCTCTGGAGAAGGTAGCTATTTTGCTTATAAGAAACATGATTTTCTGGTTAAGTTGAGGTGGGAAAGGGCAAGGGCTTTGCTCATTGAAGAGACTCAGTATGACTTCTGAGACGTGTTTCACCTGTGCCAAAGGAAGAATGGGAGCTGTGACAAGTCTAAGCAAAAATGCTTACGTTGCTGCTTGGAGTAGAGTCCCTCTCTGGACCTTAATTACCCAAAGATGTGCTCAGCTCAGTGGTTTTCTCTTTTTACTAATCAGGACACCTTAAAAATATTTAAGGCCTTGTGAGCTCTTATGCAGTAAATAAAGGAAGGGTTTTTTTTTTTTTTTTCAGTGGATGCTTTCTGGGGATGTCTTAAGGAAGAGACTCATACATCTCTTTGGGTTGACAGACAAAATGCTGGAAATTGGCACTCTTGCCCAGCCAGGGCAGATATGAGTGGGTGCTAGAATTACGTTGGCTTGTTCTGCTTGCAGGAAGTTACACCAAGGGAATTTAAGTGCTTTCTCCCTATAAATACCTGCACAGATTAATAAAACATTGATCCTGAAGTGCTAGGTAACACTGTTAAATGATCTGTCTTCTCAGACTACTTCCCTTTCCCACATGGAGCAATTGTACCTCTACAGCTTCATTTGTGAACACCAGAACAATCCTTGGCATACCTGCCACCCACTGTCCTTGGCTCTCCTGAAAAGTGAGCCCCGCAGCTTGAGCCCTGGCACTTCTGGAGTCTCATCTCATGCCATGTGGATGCAGGAGTCAGGCAAATGCCAATTCAGAACAGGACCTTCCTCTGACCCTGCTGCGTTCGTGTTAAAGTCAACCCAGAAGACAAATGTGCATGTTTCTGTGATTCCTGTAAATTCTGTCAGCAGCTCTGACTGCCTTGTCCAGCATTAGAAATAAACCATACTCCCCACTTTGTTTCCAGAGGATTTCCAGAGCTTTCAGGCTGTCTACTTCTTTCTATCTTTTGACAACTGTTCTTTCTCATCTACCTAGACATGCAAAAGTTACCTTTTCCTAAAATCCTCCCTCCATGATGAGTGATACTCTTGGAAAGCACCCTGGAACTTGTTATTTCTTCTCATTATAGACACTTAAATATGACGTGACCAGAGGAAGCATCATTAGCTGCCTGCTTGGGCACTGCAGAGCACCTCTTAGAGGTCCAGCACTGTCTGTGATAGTTGTATGTTGACAGTCATCCCTACCTAAAAACATACAAGAAAGGAGAGGTGGTGAGGATGTCATTTATGTAAGGGCAGTCAAAAAGTAACTGCAGCAAAGTCCTGGATTCAACACTCATGGAAATAATTTGAGCATCTTGGAATTATTGTAGCTCTGTGCATATCAGGTAGACACAAATTTCATAGCACCAGAGAGTCCTCAGCCTCCTGGGTCACTGCACTAGAGATAGATAACAAATGCATGACTGAGGTGCTTGCAAAGGGAGAGAACGCCGGGGAGCATCCCAGCATGCAGCTTCTGACGTGCCATCCCTCCCAGGGCAGGGCTGAGCAGTGAACAGCAACAGGCAGCAGCAGTTGGGTGGACAATGAAGTGTTGTCTTCAGCTGAAGCAGCTCAGGACATTTGCAGAGGCGAGGTACTATGACCAAAGTTGAAATCGGGCCCAATTTACACCCTAATACCATGAAGAACCATGAGATCTTTAATGATCTTTGGCTGCTGGCCTCCAATTACTCTCAGGAGGAAAATGGTTCCCCTGAGCGCTGTGCCAGGAATCCAGCATAACTCCAGTTCAGAAGGGAGCTGCTCTCTCAAGGATTGCTCACACTGCAGCATTCACAGTCCTTGGGGGTTTCTTTTCCAAGCACTTAAACAACTCAGCCCTTGTCCTATTGGTTTTGATCTCAGCTGCTGGTCCATCTGGAAGGAAATATCAGATGCTTCAGGAAATAATTTTATGGGTGACTCAGAGGTGATGGCTGCAGCAAGACCTCAGCTTCCCCCTCTCCTAACCATGCTGCTTTGTCTCTCTGCTTAGGCCAAATGTCTGTGGCAGACAGTGTTGCCCAGGGTGGACCACAGCTCCAGGCACAAACCGCTGCATCAAACGTGAGTATGACAGTCCCAGCCAGTGCAAGTCTCAGGATGCACCCCTAAAAAGTGCTTGAATACTGCTGTGACCCCGCATGCATCCCATGCACTGTGCCAGGGCAGGAGATGCATCATGGGATCTGTGGAGGCAGTGCCATAACCTTTCTGTGGCACTGCCAGGCTATAGGTCAGGTCTTCGTGTCTGTCGGCATAGTCTGAGTACACAGAGTAATTGTGGTGTTACTTCATTATTGTTATTAGTGTCCATCCACGGCAGAGTCTTGTTGGGGCAGGGCATTGCAGTGGCACATTTATGTGTGAGTTTTGAGCCTTGGGCTCTCACTTGTCCTGCTTGGAGCAAAGATGGGTCTGTCAAAGTCCCAGCAGTTGGGAACCGACTGACTGGGGCTGTGCTCATGTGGGTGAGTATTGCTGATGCTGAGCTGGGAATCAGGGCTGCAAATTATCTGTGTGCTGTTAAGGAAAGCAATTAATGGATTTGGCACAAGGGCTGGGATGGGTGGGGCTGGAGTGTGGAGCAACACGTGGAGTGCCTAAAATGGCAGTGAGGTGCAGGGCACTCCTGTAGTGGAAAACTGCCTGGCCAGGAGCCTTCTGCCTACCCACAGAGGAAGTATTAAATGTTCTGCTCCTCCAGGCAGCCCTGGTGCAGCCCTGTGAGCTGCGGTCATTGTGGGCTCCCTGACACAGCACTGTTAAAGGGAAGATGTTTGGGCAGGCACCAGTGCAATGCACTCCAGAGACAAGTGAACTGCGATCTTCATCCTGAATAGCACCGCAGCCACAGACTAACCCCTGCCGTCATCCCTGTCCCTGAACAACAGGGCTGCACCACGCAGCTCCTCTGTGGGACTGCTGGCGCCGTGCACCTGCCTGGTCCCAGGGAGGCGCGGGGCTGCCTGCGGTGCTCGCTCGGCTGGGAGGACAGGGAGCACAGGCAGCGGGCTGGGTGGGAACGCCCAGCCCGGAACAGGCGAGAGCATCTGCCTTCACTTGAGCGGCAGCAGCTGCCCAGATGTTAAGGGAAGGAGGCTCAGCTTTGTTTGCCGCGGGATCTCACGGCGCTTTGGCCGTGCTGGGGTAATTGCATTAGCAATCGCTGTTTGGGAAGCAGGGGGCCAAGGGCTGACTCACCTCCCTTCTCCCTCTCCCCCACGCCGACAGAAGCCAAACGGTAGAGAGCGTGCTGTGCTGCCAGACAGTGTCTGTAAACACAGCGCAGGGCCAGCCGTGGCAGCATCTTTCTCTCATTAGGGATTTTGGTAGGAGCAGCAGATCTGGGCTTGCAGCCACGCAGGCTGCCTAGTGATTGCTCAGGTGCTGAGCCCTTTTTCCCAAGGATTCATTAAAAGGGCAGTATCAACATGATCAGGCCTGACAATGTCCCTGCAACCGGGGATGGTAAAGCTCAGGCAGGACTTCGGTGGAGGCTAGTGATGTGTAAACATAATTTCATTCCCAGCTACCTCCCTCCTTGGGCTTTTCTGCTGGAGTTCAAGCTGCTGGAGACGTTCAGCTGTTTTTAAAGCTGCCAAGGCAAGCTGGACAGCCCATTCCAGTTAAGTTTCTGCATTGTAATGCTGTTTAATGTCTGTTCCCATGGTCTTTGATATGTGGCATATCAAGGAAGTTAGTGGGGTAGAAATGCAGCCAGAGGGAACCTCTTAAGAGTGATGAAACATGAAAGAATTGGCATTCAGGTGTTGGACAGATCTGCGGTTTTCTCAGGATCTGAGCCTGGGTACAGGAGAGAGCATAGGTCAAATTGTTGCCATAATCTATGTCCTCTCACCTCCCAAGGGTGGTGGTTTCTTCCTTCACCCATGCTTTTCTAGGCACTTTATTCTTTCAACATCCCTGTATGTGACCTAACTCCAGCCTTAGGGAGGTGTCTCTCCATATGTTCCAGATTTGAGGACCAAAGTTTCAACGAGGACTTCTGGAATTTTCAGACAGTCTGTGACTGGGAAGATGAAAAGAGAAATATCTTCCCCTGGAGCAACAACATCTCCTGGGAAAGTGGAAATGAGCTAAGGGAGTTTAGGAGGAACACCTTACTTATTTGCAGTGGGTTTGATTTTTATCCACACACTTCCAGGTCATCACACTGAGCTGCATGCAGGGGCTGATGCTGTGAGGCTTCAGAGGTCTTCTCAGAGAAGGGGCCATTAGGGATAGTGAACTGCAACTGAATGTAGGCCTGAAGGGTTCAACCTCCTGCCTGTTCAACTTTGTTCTGGAGTGAGACTCTGGCCATTATGTCCTTAGTTTGGTGGAGACAAAACCTGTATATACACAAGCTGGCCAGAAACCCCCTTGCACTGCCCACATTTTAGGGCCTGCAGTGGCTGCAGTGAACGCTTGTCAGTAATTTAGCTGTTGCTTATTAGCTCATCATGCTCAGCCTCCCCATGTTAGTTTATCAGCTTCCACTTTGACCAGCATTATTCATGATGGTTCTTTGCTGGTTCCAGAGATAGTATCCTGGGCTGGGCTGGGAATGCAGCACGAGCTTTTTTCCTGACATGAATATTTTAAAGTTTAAAAATAACATTTTTAGTAAGTGTGTCAGGAAGGACTAAATAAACTAATGCTCTTTCCAATCTTATACAGATGGTCTTACAGTTAAGATGGTGAATAAAGGTGCAGGGATTCCAGGCTGAGTCTCTGGCTCTGCTGTGGCCTCGCAGTGTGACTTCAGACAGTCCCATTAGCATCCCTAGGGCTTTTCCACATCTGCAAAATGACATTCACATGCCTCTTCTTTTGTCTTTCTTCTGAACAGAGGCTATAGGGTTTTTTGAACACTGGCTGTTCTTCACTGAAGTTCTGTTTTGTTTCTGTTATTCCTGCATTGCTGTTGATCTACCTCCCTGTCACTCTGCACAGATGTCACTTGTGTTAAATTGTCCATCCCTTCTGGGTGTGCTCACACAGTCAGAGCTATAAGTTAGAACTGAGTCGACATAGATAACTTTTCCATGAGAAAGTGGACTAAATAACCCCAGTGGTACAAGTCCTTCAGCACCTTCTCAGTTTTCCTATGGAGGCCTTAGCTGATGGACAGATTCGCCTACATTTTAAATGGAACTACATAGGAGCTGCTTACAGTGAATATCTACATCACTCTTGTAGATGAAGAGCATGAGCAGAGCTGCAGGGACTCAGTAATCGAATGTCACCTTGCATGTTGTTGCTCAGCCCTGGGCCTGGTGTGCCTGCAAAGCAATGCACAGCTGAGCTTGGTGGCATTCTCCTCTGACAGGCCTGGCTGGGTGGTCAGAGTCATGCCCCAGTCATCCCTGCTGTGTGATCTTGCTGGGAGGCCTTAACCTCATACACTGAAGACTAAACTTGATCTGGGAGGGCAGTGCTAGATATTCTTGAACAAACTAGGTTTTCTATTAGTGATACTTCAGCAGTGCTCCAAGTCTTACTCTTTTATTAAGAGTTTTGAGATGACTATTTTCGTTTTCCCTCATCCCCAGCTCCTGGAACAGGTGATTACATGAGACTCCAGTGAGAAGAAATGAGTAATGAGTACCTGTCATCTTAATAGAAACTGTTTATAGTACCCCGAGCTGGGGAGCAACACCTCAAAGTAACCCTTGAGGTCAGAAAACAGAAAGCAAAAAGAAAGATTTCAAATATATATATATATATATATATACACCATTTTATTTCTTCAGCCAATGTTATGGTTTGGGGGGCCTGAATAGTGATTTCACACACTTGTCACTGGCAGAGCTACCACTGACCGATTTGGTCTCCTTATATTGCATAGCTGAACTGAGTGAAAACCAGCAAATTTTAAAGCTCTGTCAAGTTCTTCCTGAGTCTCCAAAGGCAACTAGGAAAGGGATTAATCCTAGAGCTGAAATATTTCAGCTAGGGCAGCTCCCCATCCATTGTGCTCGAAGAGACCAGAAGACTAATCCCATTCTCTTCTTCCTCTTCTCTATGTAAACTGCCTTAGGGGCTTTTTAGAGTGCCTGGTCACTTATCACCACTTTCCTGCTGAAGGGTACAGTCTAAGGTGACTCTGTTGGTGGGAGAGGTTATGAGAACTGCTGTTGTTCCAGGTCCCAGCATCGTGGCTCTGCAGTATTTCAGCATGTGAAGTGGTTGTTTTCAATGGCAGGCTTCCTGGGCTGGTGGCCTTTGTTAAAACAGGCATTTATTGGGAGATAACAGTAGGGACTGGCAGCCTATTTAAATCACAGCTGAGTTTTGTATTATAAATTACATCAGCTTCTGGAGTGCCAGACTTCCCAGTGACGGTTAATTCCTGCCTGACTAGGACCTTGTCCCTGTTCCAGAGACTGCAGTGTTGGCTGATTTATTTTACTGGGAGATTTCATCAAAACCTCTGGCTTTAACCTATACAGCCCTATGTGACTTGGGGGTCTCCTTTTCCTTGAGATCTACCTCTCTTCCTGAGTGTTAACATGGTAATAAATGTCACATGAAGCGTTCCAGTGAGCATATCCCTGATCTAGTTAGGAAAAGCTGATGGCAGGCTAGTTTTGGGATGAGGGAAGGGTTGTGGGGGCTATACTGCTGTGAAAGGAATTCAAGTGTCTGCATAAGGACTTCTCTCACTTGATGACAGCAGGATGATGTACAGATGGCACACGAGGAAAGAGCTGTCTGTATGTTTGTTGTCCAGAAGCAGTGTTTCTCTCAGGCCTGCTTGTATGTCACAGGAGTGGAGAGCACAGCCAGAAAGGGAGGGATATGCTCATGAAAGCCCTGCAGCTGTATGTGAAGGTGATGGGATGCCCCCGCAGCCTCCCTGGGGCAGTCCTGGGAGAGGGGATTTCAGCAGAAGCAGTGGCTTCATGGGTTGAAATCCATTCACAGGATTTCCATGTGGCTGGAGGTTAATGTCCACCTTGTGTTGTCCAACAAGGTTTCATTACCCTTTCACCAGCTGGCACCTTCTTTCGTTGAAGGACAACACTGTTTTCCAGTGCCTTTTCAAATACCCTTGCTCAGAACAATGAGCCCAGTCCTACTGGAGCAATCTGTGGATTCCTGGCTGCCACTCCCTGGGTTATAAACCCAATTTGGCATCTGTTGACTTGGGAAGTGTTAGGGTCCTGTGTATAATTAATAGCACTTTCTTCCTAGGGCGCAAGCTGAAGCTGATGTGCTGTAATTAGGAACACACACAGCCTCAGAGGTTGATTTAGGCATAAGGTTAATGAACTGTAAGTCCCTGTAGCAGTGGAGGAATTTGAGCACAGTGACTCCAAAATCAGCTGTGGAAGAAAAGCTGGAAAGCACTGGAGGGGACAGGCCAGGGGCACTGTGTGAATCAGACCCCCAAACAGACTAAAGGTAACATGCAATCCCTAATTCACATGCAAGTGAATTAGGACCTATTCCTGTCCAGAGCTCTCTGAGCAATGCTGGAGGCCTTGTGCTCTCTGCAGGTCATGCTGCTCATTTCTGAACTTTCTGAAATGAGGATTGTTGCCGAAGAGCTCCGCAGAGACCAGTGTGGAAAATGGAGGTGACCTTGTGTTAGGGGCCCACCACAGCTGTAACACCGAGACTCTGAAGGTCACCTGCCTGCAGAGATGAGATGGGACTGTCCTAGCTGGGTGTCACCACCATGGGGCTAAAGTCCTATGTCCACTAACTGCCTTTCTGTGTCTCCTCAGCTGTCTGCGACCCGCCATGCCAGAACAAGGGCTCCTGCAGCCGCCCCCAGGTCTGTACCTGTCGCTCAGGCTTCCAGGGCTTGCGGTGTGAAGAAGTTGTTCCTGAGCAGGAGTACCACCCGCCTGGTGCCGTTGCTGCCTTCCAGCCCCCCACAAGCTCCCTCCGGAGGAGGACCAGCACAGTAGGGCGGGATGCCTCCCCGCAAGGGGCTCAGGCACCCATCCCACGGCACGTCCCAGCTGTGTAAGTCAAACCTGGTTCCTGGCAGAATGCTTTGCCAATCTCTCCGGCAACTAACACCTTGATCAGTTTGGCCACAGTCCCTGCTTCATGAGACCAGGCAACCTGGCTCTTGATGAAAACTCCTGCATGGGCTGTGGTAGCTGACATAAGGGGGTCAGGTCCTGCTGTCCTGCCAAGGGACTCAATTTGTATCCAGCACTTTGTCACAGTCTCCTGGCACACACAGGAATGGGACAGGCTAATGATGATCCCAGGAAGAAGGAGAACTGTGAAGGTCATCAGTTTGCCCTTGTCCTGTTGATGAATAGCCTTCATGGTAGCAGCAGGGTGGACAGAGGAGTGGTGGGTAAATCTCCTTCCCGAGAGGATATGTTTAGAGCAGTATATTCAGGTAGTACCCACAGAAGAGTACATACATCTGAGGTGTGCTTGTAAGTCCTGGTATTAGCAAAACAGTGACACTCAGAGATGTCTCCTCCTGGCAGACTAGCAATTATTGAGCCATTTGTTCTATATTTCTGAGTCATTTTGCTGTGGTTTGGGTCATTTTGGTACACAGGCAGATGCCTGCATATTGGGTACAGAAGCAAAGGTGGAGCTATTGGCACTCAGAGGTCCACGCAGGAGGGACTCTGAGGAGTGTGTTAAGCTCAGGATCTGTGGCATCATCTGTTCTTTTGGGTGAAGAAGAACTTAGTGCTTCAACACACCTGCCTCAGATCAATGCTGAGATGCTCCTGTACCTGAGCTACCACTCCTTTCAAAAAACTTTGTGTTTTGTGACGTCCTGCTGGAGCTGTAGCTGTGTTTGCTGAATGAGGCAGTAAAGATGGGAGGGTGTCTTTTCCTAATAAGCACTGCTACTGTGCCAGCAGCTTGGTGGGGATGGAGTGTTGAGAGTAGTGGCTGCTGCTTTACAACCACCCACACATATTTTTCGCTTGGTTTTTTTTAGACCAGCTCCACATTTCTGTAACAGTCTGTGAACCTGGGAGCAAAGTGTTAGCCTGCATCACCCCTAAAGGCCTCTGTGTTTCTTGGAGCTGTTCACTCAATTGCTGGGCCAGAAAGACTGGTTTTTTTGGTAGCCACAAAAGCAGAGAATTTTCTCATGGCTTCCGACAGGAGCCCCTCAGTCACAGTCAGGAAGACATTACAGTAAATTACATGTGCTTAACCAGGAGGTAACTTCAGTTTCTCCTTTACTTCTCTGAACTTTTGGCTTTCTCTGTCAACATCACTTGGAGCTGCCCAAGGAGACGGCAATTTGGCCTTTTGTTTTTCTGTTTTCCTGCAGGTTGTTTCCAATGTGCCCATTGCTCCTACAGTAGCTATTGCCTTTCTGTCTCTTTTGAAGCAGAGGCAATGTATGGGCTGGAGACATTTCTAGACTCTTGGCTGTCAACAGTTTTGGAGAGGCTCAAATGACTGGCATAGATTTTACTGGCACCAAGTAGTTCACTGAAGCTGACATATCTTGGTGCCCAAATGGAAGACTATCTGATGAAAAACAAATTCAGGAAAGGCAAAGGTGATGCTGGCAGGGAGAGGCAGCCAAGCCCCTGTCATTGCTGCTCTAAGAGAGGCTTGCTGCCCAAGCAAGCATGCAGCCCCCTCACGTGCCTGCAATCCTGGGCATTGCTGACGAGTTTCCCTGCAGTGATGACCTCCTCCTACCCCTCTGTGCTACCACTCTGTGTGAAGGGACTGGAGGGGAGGGAGAGCAGTGTCCTTGGAGATACAGCACCTGTTGAAGGCTTTTCCAGTAAGGAACATGACCTCAGGCTCTGCACAGAGGACAGAGGGCTGTGCAGGCACTGACAGAGCATTCTTGTCCAGTTAGTCAGACTTAGTGTCTAGCGACCGCTGAACTGGAATTGCTGAATGCCCAGCTGCCCGACGTACCTTCAATCCTCTGGCACTATCCCAAGGAAATAGGACTCCATTAAGGACCATGCAGTGCTGTTCCTCCTTCCCTTCCCATGAAGGCCATAGGATGTCACCTTATCTCATGCTTCAGCAAGAGAATTTGACTATCGTCCTTTGCAGTGGCTACAAGTAGGACACTGGGACATGTCCACCACTGACTGCCTTCTGGAGATGTCCTGAAGGATTTGCTGAGGCCGCTATGTGTCTCTCCAGGAGGGAGTTGTCACCACCCCTCTGCGTGCTGTGCTGCCCAGGCAATGTTTAACAGCCCTGCTCTACAAGGCAGGTGGAGGGCTGCCTGCCCCCTGGCACTGGTCTGCATTGAAATGCCTTTCTTCAGCACTGGGTGTTCTCCTGTACAATTCAGTCACTTGGATTTTTAATGTGGTCTGTGGAACTTATAACATGGTGTGGTACTGCATGACTTAAAAGTCTTGTTGCTGTTAGAAGAGTTGTTTCCTAAATGTTTTTAAGTGTCCCTCTGAGCATGCCAACTTCTGGGCTGGATGCAGAGCCTGTAAGAGTGAGCATCTGCAGCCAAAGGCATGGTCTTGGCCATGCCCTCTCATTGCTTCACTTGTTGGTCCTCATCTGGTCTCTGGGTGAGTTGACTCAGTTCAGTAAACCAGCAAAATCAAGGATAATTTTCTGCCACTTCAGTGGGCAAAACTGGCTTACTGGAAGATCATGAGACCAGAAGAATTGGACAGAATTGCAAGTGTAGCAATGAAGGGGAGGAAAGGAGGGGGCTCTCCTTTTGGTGGTGGGGAAGTCACTTCTTAGATTGGTTATTTGTCTCATGAAACCACACTCTTAGACTTGTCTGAATTTGCAATGACAACATCATCTCTTTCCACTGATGTACTTTCTGTGCTTTGCGTGAAACTTTCTTCGTACAGTTGGGCTGCAGCAGCACAAGCAAGAAGTTTGTCTTAAAAGAGCTAGATAGAGCTTGCTCATATGTGCAAGTATGAAGATTGGTTCTTAGGCACTGCAAACTCAGAGTTGTGTTCACTGGAGCTCAGTTCACTGTCAAGTGTGAGAGGAGCAGCTTGGCTTGTCAAGTCCATGGTCTGCTCTAGGATGAGGGTGGGTTGTGCTGGTGAACACTGACTTCTTCAAGTCAGTCTGCCATGATTTCACTGGAGCTGGGTTACTTGTCTGATTTGTCAGTAAGGAAGAGGTAGAAGAAGCTCTTGAATGGTTCAGTGGATGGAGGACTCTGGTGATTCTAGGTCAGCGGTAGTGAGAAGACTCTGAGTTCCAGGACAAACACCCAGTCCCCAACCTCCCTGTACATTTGCATTGCTATCAAGCAGGAGTTGCACAAGAGTGGGAGCTTATAGACATCTAAGCCTTGTCTTGGTGTACCAAGACAAGAAATAAATCTTCACATGAGTGAATTTGCATTCTCCTTTTGTTTATTTGCATATATATTAGCTTTATTTGTGTTTGTTTGTCCAGAGCTAACAATCAGAAACTCTGAAGCCATGCACTAGAACAGAACTATATTAGATTCCCCACAAACATGCAACAAAACCCATGAATCCTCCACAGAGACCTAGTCTCTAAGAAGAGATTTGGGTTGCTTTTGATTTCAATGTGTTCTGAAGTGAGTCTTCAGAGAGAGTTAAGAGAGCAGCCAGCTGAATTAGTTAGTAACTGCCTGGATCAAAATATTCCCCACTTACCTGAGTGGTGGAATTGCTTTAAACTGATTTCTTATCCTCAGATAGCTGGACTTGTCACTTATGATGACTGCACCTTCACTGTGGAGAGTAGGCTGGTCTGGAGGTAGGAAATTTTTGGGAGTCTGTAGAAGCCCATAAAGTGTTCATGAAGAGCACGACCAGAGAGCTGCCTGTGTTCATGGTTCTGCTTCTGGTACGTATGTGCTTCTGGTTCTGCTTCAGGCCCTCCAGAGCTCTGGAAGGACAAGCAGCCTTCTGTGGCTTCCCAGGAGCGCAACTGGGACAGCAGGAGGTAAGTTACTGTCAGTCCTCTACCCTCAGCCTTGGTGAGAAGTGGCAGCTCCGTGAGCAACAGGGCTGTACCAGTCACATGCAACTGTTTGTGCTGTTTGGTTTGTATTTTCACCTGCAGGTGTGAAGGCTAGTGAATGGACCTGTGGGCATTCCCACTGCAGCTGTCATAGATCCTTTTCTGGGTGTGCTGGCAGTTTTGGAAAGACCTGGATGTGAAGGTCAGCTTGAATGTTGTGCTGAGCTCAGGCATCAGTGCTGTGGTGTTACATGTAGCCACCAGTGTCTCTGGAGAGGTACTGGCTAAGAACCACTCGATCCTCGGCTTGCCTCTATGGTGTGCATTCTCTCTTCTTTCTGGGACTAAAGAAGAAGATATATTCAGTCTTACTTGAGCTCAACTCTTGCCCAGGGAAGGACTAGGCTGGGAGAAGGGCAGCTCTGGGTCTACTTTGCTGGCACCAGAGCTGGTGATGCTCAAACTGTCATCCCTGGAAATACAGGCTAAGCAGTGAGTACCACTTCCCAAGTCCCTTCAGCAGTCTGGGGCTCAGTGGAGATTTGGTGTCAGGTGTCTGAGGGAGCCTGTGGAGACTTCTTAGCTGCTGCAGAAGCTGGGAGGCCCCCATTCTCTGCTGGTTGGAACAGCAGGTGCTCTGGAGAGCAAAATCCTGGGGGTGTTAGAGGCCCTCCCGGCATGGACTAGCTGCAAATCCTCCCTCTTCTTGATCTCAGCCTGAATCTCTGCCTGGAGAAGCAAAGCCCTGATGGAGGATTGTGCAGGTGGAGTTGCACCTCAACCCAGAAGCCAAGCTAAATGAAAACAGCTTTGTTTTCCTAAGGCTGGAGTATCAGCAGAATTCATGTTTATTTAGCAAGGAGTGGAAAGGGTTTGTTCCCTTGCCCCTTACCCTCAGGATGACTGACCAGATGCCTTTGACTCTGGGCAGTGTCTGTGGAGGGTCCTGTTGCTGCCCCCTGAGAAGGTCCCTCCTGCCAGGAGTGTTGTGCATAAATCTGTAGCCGGCATCTGTGCAAGGGAGCTGTGCTGCCTGGATGGGATGTGTGTGCGGGATGATGGCTGCTTGCAAAGCAAGGCATCCTTCCTCTGGGACGAGAAGAAGAGATGTCTGGGACCTGCACAGCATTTCCCCAGTAATGCAAGCAAGAGAAAAGCATGTAGCTGTGGTGTAAGGTGCTGAGACACTGTGCAGACAGCTTAACGCAGCTAAGCTCCTGAGAGCAGAGAGCTTCCTCTGAGAGGGTTCTGTTTGGGCAAGGCAGTTGCTGGGAGTTGCCTGGTGTTTTCAGGATGGAAAAGGAAGAAGGCTGAGTTGCAACATGCCTGGCCCACTGATTTCTGATCTCAGACTCTCCTCTGCAGCACCCTGGAGGAGACATCTCCTCCCTTCCTGATGACAGGAAGGGCTATATACAGCCCTTGAGGGGCTGTGGCAAGTGCTCCTGGACTGGGAACACTGGGAACCTCATGCCAGCAGGAAGGCTCTGCCAAAATCTCTGCTCTCTCTCCTGGAAGCAAAGGATTAGAACAGCAGGGAGCAAGCAGACAGGAGGATCTTGGCTGTACGACGGAGGTGGCTGGATGAAGAAAGTGTATTTCCCCCCTTTTGAAAATTGTTCTGTTTCATTTGAAAATCCTGTTCTGGTGGTAGTCAAATGTCAAGCATGATCCTTTGCAAAGGGGAGTGCAGCCCATGAGTGGATACAATGCTGTGTGCCCTGGGGTGGCCACTTAGAACATGACATTGAGAACTGTGGCTTGGCAAAATCAGCTTGATGAGCTTGTTGTCATTGAGGACTAGCAGATAGAACAAAAAGTTCACCGCAAGGTCACTTGCTTTTTAAAGATGCTGCTCCAAACAGAGGCAGATTTGTCTTAATTGTTAAAGCAGGATCTGAAGCCTCCTGTCTTGCCAGTTTTGAACTTTCCACATTTATGAGAAAAAGGGGAGCTTGCTTACTGCCTGTCTTGAGTTGCTGAAGAGTGTTCAGAACTGCTTGTCCACCATATGTCTAGCACTAGGAGGAGGTCTGTACTAGCTGCATACTTACTGAATGCATCTTCTGCTCTTTTGCTCACTTATGACTGTCACTCAGTCCACATTTATGAGTGTTACAATTTATTAATATCCAAATATCAGAGAAAATAAGAGCCAGCCCTCGATGAGAAGCGTCCCTGTGTTTAAATGTGTTCCTGTGGCATGGGCTGTGGCAGCTTTCCCACTTCATTTGGTATGGGACCAGCCCATGAGATCCATAGTGCATTATGTTGAATTCCCGGGGTAAAACACTGGTGCCAGCCTTGTGCCACTACAGTGTCTTTCTGCTTGTTACTTGAATGGCATATTTTCTCAGTGCAGATAAGCCCTTACTGCAGCTTTCTAAGGTGTTTCCCTTTGGCAATATGTTTTTTACAAGGTGGCCAAACATTTACATTCCTTGATCCAAAGCCAACTTTGAGTAGATATCTGAGACATTGTTAAAAAATTGAAAGTAAAAAGCCAGTGCTACTCCGGGTGAGAATATGTGAAAAGGAAAATATGTCACTCAGGACAATGAGATCTCCATAAACTCCAGATCTCGGCCCCTTTCCTGCTTTGACATAATCAAAAGTCCTTGGCAAGCTGGATGAGAAGCCTAAAGGAAAAACTCAAGCTATTCAAGGGGAGTGTAAATGCCATTTTTCTTATATAAAAATACTCCTATTTTTAAATTACATGATATAACCTCTCTAGTCTGGCACCAGATACAGTTGCTTTACTTTCTAGTGTTTTAAAGCTGTCAGCACCATTCTGCTTTATATGTTTTATGTATTTACTTTCTAGGGGGTTGCATGCCCTTCAGAGCAGCAGGAGAATAGCTGGCTTTCAGGCCCCCTTTTTAAACTCCTAATATGGTCTTTACATTAGACCTGGTTCTTCTGCACCTCCTTGAGAGCCATTCCTATAGCTTAATGCAGCCTTTAGGCAGTTCAAACGCACTTTTCCTTCTAACTGAAAGAAGAGTGCTGCTACTGTCACCTTAATCTGAGACTCCATGCAAGAGAGCAGGGTGCAGGGCAAATACATTGTATATGTGGTAGGTAAGGTAGTGCAGAAAATCCAGTTTATAGCCTATTTTATATACTATACATATATCATTTGGGACATTTATGACAATACAATTTATATAGCAGTTCTATAAAAAAGAAAGTTGTTAGAAGAGCACTAAGGCCGCATGATCAAATGCTGGGGAGAGTTTTCCTAATGCCTGAATTAGGATTGTTATCTATCTTGCTTTCCGCTCCCTTGTGCCTGTGGATTACTGCAGTTTGTCATACCTGACTGTGTGTTGCCTTTTTTGGTTTAAACTGGTACTTCAGTAAAATCAAAGCTGTTCTGTTTAGTTGCGAGTGTTTCCCATAAATCACCAGTGCTAGCAGGAAACAAGGGATTAATTGAAGTCGATTTGATACAAGAAATTGTTGAAATGAAGATCTAAAAGTCTCCATATAAAATCTACTTGTTGTCTTTTCCATTCTTCAGAAGCATCCTGAGAAATGCTGCCCTGAGTGCTCGGTGCTTGGTGGGATCGCTACCCTGCTCTCCATACCACCTCATTTTTTTCTCACCTGCATGAAGGCTCTCATTTAGGCAGAAACTAAACATCCAGGCAGGAATTAAGAAGGCATTCAGGCTGGAAAAATCTTATCTGTTACAACTGAAGGAAAAATACCCTCTATGGGAGGAAGAAATCTGGAAGGAGAGGCTGAGATTTTTCAGGGTAGAAGTGAACAGCAAATTAGTCAACAGAGGTTGATGTGTGAGGTTGCATATGAGGGACTGACGGTGCTTAGGACTTTGGAGGCAAAAGACCCAAGTCAGATGAGTTTTTTTTCCTGTACACCCTGGGTTCTTGTGCTGAGTCAATATATTCTTTACTGCCAGAAAAGATCTTGACAAATTGGAAAGAATTCTGAGAGAGGGAGGGAGGGAACTGAGCGGAATAGTTAACAGACCCACATCTGCAAAACTGAGCCAATTGTTGGCCTTGGAGGATGAGGAACATACTTGGAGGCTGAGGCTATCAGGATAGGGCAGAGTGTATTAGGTTGCCTGTAGCCTTGGCAGGGTGGCCATGGTAATTTTTCAGTGGTATGGCTTTCTAAAAAGCAACGTGCCAAACTGTTCCAGAGATGTAATGACAGGTTGATAATGACACTGGAGCTTTGCCTTCTCCATGACTTTGGAGCTGTGCTGTTGCAGAGCTGGAGTCCAGGCGCTGCCAAAGCAGGCACAGTGCTCCACATCCCTTCTCGATGAGGAGTCTGTGAAACCTCTTCCTCCCTTACAGTCCTTGGTGTGAGTACTGAAGGCCATGTGAGAGAGGTGTAGAGCAGATTCGTGGTCGTGGTACTCCTGAAGGCACTGGCTTGGCCATCAGGCATCATGCCTACATGGCCAGGAGTGCTCCTGGTTCCCAGATAGCCACTAGTCTTCCAGCTAGTGAACAAGTGGAGGGATGGAGCCACTGCAGAACAGTACAGACTAAAAAGCACCGGGATGAGTCTTCAAGAGTGGATAGCAAAGATTACATCCCAACTCAGCTCTCATGGACTGAGTGCTGCAGGTGCAGGAATCCTGTGTGTGGCTGGGGATGGAGCGATGTGAGAAGACCTAACAACATTGTGGTAATAGATCCAAAGGCCAGGACATCCTGCTGGGTGTTTAACCATTATTTTAGCTTAAAATATGTCTTAGATCTGCCGTGTTCGCAGGATGAGTGGGAGACCACCTGCTGTAGATGAAAAGCCTTCACTTCTGATGAGAGCACTACATACATCTCTTCACGTTGTTGCTCTCATGCTGTGTGTGTGTGTTCAGCCACAAACTCTTCACCCCACTCACATGCCTGGGATGAGAGAGGCTTTTCCAGCCCTCTCCATGTCCTGTGTAGAGCAGTGGGCAGGCAGCTGGCTCCCCCCACTCCCAGGGGTGCGTGTGGGTGCGAGGATGAATAGGCTAAAGTGTTTTTTGAGGGCTTTGAAGTTGGCAGCCTTGTGAAGGGGGTGGGTGTTGCTAGTCAACAAGATGGAAATGAAAGTCAAATGTGCTTGTTTTCTCACTGAGTTTTGGGAGAGATGAGTGACCTCCCTGCAGCCAGTGTTGAGCTTTTCTCTGGCTAATGCCTCTGTAGCAGGTTTCATTAGATGGCAGCCAGGCCCTCAGCTCACAGCTGTTGTGTCTTGTGGAAACAGAGGGCCGTTTGAGATGGAGATCTCAGTGTGCTTTTGTGTACAAGCACAGGTTGATATGTTGTCCTCTCCTGCTGTATGCCACTGCCCTAAATACAGATCCTTTCCTGCCAGGTAGGACCCTGTACTGGGGAGCATGGGGAGTAGGAGAGGGGCAGAAGAGGCATTGCTGTGGTTGTAGTTTCAACCTCAGTGATGTGGTCACATTGCATGACTGACAGCCCAGCTCTCTGACTATGCCAGCAGCTTATGCCAGGCTTTGTGATGGTGCAAAGGCTGCGGCCATGGGGTGATGTCTGCAGTAAGATGGTGACATTGATGGAGACCTGCATGTAATGGCAGCTGTTAGGATGCTTCTGGATGTGTCTCTAATCACTAAGGTGTGAGACTGCCTGTGTGACTGCATTTGGCAAGAATGCTGTGCCTGTTGATTGTGCTGCTCAGCACCAGCCTCTCCATGCAGCAGGGGAGCCAACTGAGGCAGTTTTCTCATTGTTTCAGCCCAGAGAATTGTGCAGCTGAGCACCACAGGCCAGCCTGGGCAGTTCGGCCAGAGAGGTGGTAGCTTGTCTGGTCTCCCTCACCATCTAAATCCCTGTTTTAGTCTATGGAGTGTTTGAGGTATGGTCCAAATGTGGCATTTGTAATCAAGTAGCCTGGCATGGTTCCACTATTAGCTCCACTTGAAGCTCAGAGCAGTTGCAGGCTGCGTTTTTATTGTTCTGAAAGACATTGGCCTGCACTTCAACTCTGAGACCAGCAGATTGCAGACAGCTCTTTATGCCATTTGGCAATCATGATTCTGGCCATTTTATGGGTCAGCACTAAGGTCTGATAGATCCAACTATGAGCACCATCTGCAGCTCCTGGTGACCATCTGATGCTGTGCCCTTGTGCAGGGCAAGTTTCTGCAGCCTCACTGGGCCAGGCAGGTGCTATTCCCATGCTTGGAGAGTTGGACTTCTTCCAGGGAGTCAGATGCTCACTGCCTAATACATGAGAGCAGAGAAGAGCATTCAGCAGAGTGGCAGGTGGCATGTGTGGCACAGGTGGCAAGGGAAGGGCATTTAATGTCAGCAGAGAGCTGCGTGGAGGCATGTGAGCAGCCACTTCGGCTAAGGAGCAAATTGGATCCGAAGAGACTGGTTAAAAAGAACCTGTTAGTTGTCTGTGAGCTTAGAGGGGTTCAGTTACGTATGTGGTGTCTGGCAACTCCTGAACAGATAAAATTAGAGTTCACAGCCCTCTCCCTCTCTTTTCTCACACAGTGCGTGTCAGGCTGGGAGCCAGCTAGCACTGCAGCACTGGCACTGCTTTGGGGGCCAGAAGAAGGAAGATGCCAGGGTGGTGGTGGTGGTGGAGCCTGAGCTTGGTGGCATAAGGCAGACAGCTGGTGACTTTGCTGTCCCAAGGACTTGCACCTCTGTTGCTACAGTTTGTAGTGAGGAATTCACAGAAATCTTGGCCAGCCACTGGCACATATGTCAAGTGGAGCAGGCAGCTGGAGTTACCACTGCAACGTGGCACAGGTGAGAGCCCAAAATAAGAGCCATGTGGGCTCTGTGAGAGCTTCTTAGTCGCTGTGGTAAGGGGTGGGTGTGGCACCTGGGTACTGGACTGACATGGCTCTTGCCATGTGCCAGTGACAGAGTATGGTGTGCGGCAGGGAGCCTGACACATGTTCCTGGCCCTGCAGCCCCACTTTGTCAGTGCTGTTTCTGCCCTGCCGCACAAAGGCAAAGGGTGTCATCAGTGACACTCTGCTAACAGCAACTCTAGAGGTCTTGAAGAGGAAGAAAGATTTAGATGACTTGCACCTTGATGTCCCTGTGATGGTACAGGTGCCTGTGTCTTGTGTCCCATCTTGCATGACATCTGGCTCTAGGTGTCTGTGAATCTGGCACAAAGGCATCAAGCGGTCATTCTTGTGGCCTTCATGGTACATAGATTATGCTTGGCTCTCCCAAGAAGGTCTTATGCCTGTAGGGTGCTGGTAGCTGCTTCCTCTGGGCAGGAGAACTTCCCTTGCCTTCCACCAAACACTGGGGAGCATGGGCTTCAGACTTCAGGGTCTCCCTTGTTTGAATGGGAGGTACCAGGGCTAAAGACAGCAGCAGGAGGGGCAGCAGCCAGGTTTCAGTGGTATTTCTGCTGCTCCTGGAGATAATAAACTGAGCTAGGATTTATGGACATAGTATGGGTGGGCTTGAAGTCAGGTGCCTTGTATGGTGTGGTTTTCCCCCTCCTCCCAAAGTCTTAACAGAGCTGTCTTCCTTGTCAGCATGTTTGCGAGCTAATTGATAATAAACTTGAGTGCTCTCTAAGAAATGCCTCTCCTGTGCTCTCGGGCCTGCTGACTGAGCCATGAATCCTTTCTGCCTGCTGAGGAACTTATTTGGAGTCCAAGAAGGGGGAAGTTTCTGGTTTGTGGTCAATTTACTGCTTTCCAAGGCTGGCTGCTTCTCTTTCCCCCTGTAGACATAGATGCTGGTGTTAAGGCTGCCCATTCTTCTGTTATGCTTTAGTGGAAAATCAGCAACTGCTGAGCATTACAAAGGGGGAAGTGAATCACTGATTTTAGTCCCTGTGGCCCCAAGCAGGGAGGGCATCTTGCCAGAGGGGCAGGCAGATGGACAAGACAGACACCAAGTATATTGTTCAGCATTTAAAATCCAGGGGAGAACCTGCCTGTTGTCCTGGCAGGTTATCACGGGCTGAGCATGACTCAGTTCCTGTCCTGGCTGAGCCCTCTCATCTTGGAGATGCACATGGAGGCTGTGGTCTGGAGGAGCTGGGGTGGACTTACCAGTGCTGCAGTGGCCCCCCTCCATGGGACTCTGCTGCCAGTCCCATGGGCAGTACGTGTCCTTTCTGGGTACCTGGAGGTGGCAGCTGCATCCCAAGCTGCAGGCTGGTTATATTTGGAGAGACGGAGCTTGTTGGGCCCTGGGATGGGGGTTTCCGGACCCTGGGAAGATGATTTCTTCTCTGAGAGCTGCTTACATTAAGATTTGTTTTGGCCAGTGCTATTGTTGCCCTTCTGAGAATTGCTCCTTAGGTCTCAGTTGTCTCTATCATCTCTCCCTGATGTTCAATATGGTGAAGATTTGTTTCCAGCTGGAATAGTGAATTTCCAATCCTCATCTCTCCAGCCCTTCCTGTGTCTGGGGTTAGTGCCCCTCCCTGCTGACCACACTGCCCAGGACTCACTCTCTCCACAGTGCCTCAAGCCATCCACCCTGCTGTGGTCTGTCAGGCTTTGGCTGGGGAGAGGGTGAGGCAGGCTGGATGAAAAACCAGTAATACTCTTGTGGTACTTGGCTCTGCATTTCCTTTACACAAATAGAAAAAACCCCACCGTTTCCCAGCTCACTAGCAGTCTGGCCAAAGTCAACAGTTGCATGAAGAGCGGCTGATAGAAGCTAAATCCAGGAAAGACTGAGGTGTTGCTGCTGGGGAGAGGGAAGTGCTTTGAAGAGTTTGCCACCTTTGCCTCCAGCTCCAAGGTTAAGTCACTAAGAGAACAGTTTGCCCACCTGTATTCCCTCTGGCTTTTGCTTACCCAGAGATCTATGATCATCAGAAGTGATCAGAGATTTGAAAATGCTTTCTATATACAGTGGGTTAGGAAAACAGTACTGTTTTCTGGATACCTCTGTCTGAGTGATTTAGACTTGGTTATTGTGACTCTGCATATCTAGTCTTGAAGTTACAGGCTTTAAAAAAACCTCTGTGGTTGATTCAGAAAACAGGGATCCTCCTCTCCATTTGTGCAGGAGTCTGTTAGTTCAGTCCTCAGTGGAGTGATAGGAAATCACTCACCTGTTCTGTTCAGAGAACAGGTACCTTGTAGGTTCATCTGGGACTCACAGGAGAGCCATGATTAGATATCATACAATACTTTTGTTCCTTCTCTACCCTGCTAAGACTAAAGTAAATATAGAGCAGAGTGCAAGTGGTACCAAAATTCATTGAAAATAAAATGTTTACACACAGAAATGCTGTGGTGGTGTCTAGATCCCTTGCTGAATGAAATACAGGTGTTATTTGGGTCCTGCAGGGATATGTAGCACTAGAATGTAGGGGATCAGACTTCCCTTAGTTCTCTTGACATCTAGCATGTGTCCTTGGCCTGCACCTCAGAACAGGGCAGCTGAAAGTGCTTGTTGGATAGTTTTGAACTGCTGAAGATGTGGATCAGTCTGTCTGCACAGCTCCCTCCCACCCCACATCTCTTAATTATGATAAGCACCTAATACCTATAGGTATTTCCATGTGAGGGTGACTGAGGTCTCTCAGGCACTGACCCTTCAGCTGGTAGAAATCAGCACACACATCCATGCTGCTGGAAGGAAAACACTGCTCCCTCTGCCTTGCCCCATGTTTTCTCCTGGACCACTGCTGCTGTGAGCTCCAGAGGCGGGTGCTACAGGACAGCCCAGAAGGAGAGGTGTCCTTAGAGTCTGCATGCTGATTTTGCCCTACAGGGTGTGCCTGACACAGAGAAAGTTGTCAGCAGCTCTGATGGATGAAGAGCAGGGAAACCAGCTGCTTGGAAGGTAGTTGTCTGTAAAGGAAGAGACCCCTGCCTCTTTGCAGAGATCTGTGCTGGCCATGTGCCTGGCTGAAGGAGTGGAAGTGAGTAATACCATGTTGAGGGAGGCTACAAGACTGAATGAATATGAGGCCCTGGGACTTTAAGTGCCTGGAACATAGTGCTTGAAGAGTCAAACTCCTCTGCCTCTTCATTGCCTCTTCTCAAGCAGGTGGAGGCATGGAGTGTGGTAACACAAGCTCCACACTCTGCTGATTTGGAGCTACCCCATCTGTGTCCCATCCTCACTCTTACCCCTAGGACAGCCACACCAATGAGAGAACCTGTGGCAAAGCAGATCCCTGGGAACTGGCCAAGCTCCGGCCCTATGTTTGTTAAGATCCATCAAATGGATAGGGATTGCTAATGGCTTCTGACCAGATCTGTACTGCTGTGGTGAGCTCAGGTTTATTTCCTGAGACACTTCAAGCAGGCCAGTCCCTGTCTGCCTAGCATGGACTGACTCTGGAGGTTGGGAGGGAAAAAACTCAGCTTTATATTCCCTGTCCATGAGCCAGCTGCTCGGCGTGACAAATTGAGATGGAAAGATACCTTTTGCCATTGATTTCTGTAGCCCAGGCTAGAATGGTATTACTCAACTCAGTCCACAGATCCCCGTGGTCGTCTGCCTAGAATAGAACCAAATAAACAAACTAATTCAAAGCAAATATGACCCCCTACACCTCCTCCCTGCTTCAACTAACACTGGAATGCCTTGCCAATGGGATCTCAGTAGGATGACTTTTCCTCAAGTGTTGCAAAACACGGAGTAATGCTCCTACTCTGTTTTTCCTTTGTGAAGTTGGCACTGCCCCATGTAGTAAGGTCATGTAATCCCTTTTTTTTGGAACAGAAATGCTAATGATTATTTTATTTAGAGCCCTTCACACGTTGTTGTTTTGGGATTTTGTGGATTTTGTTTCAAAATTTGGTAATCCTGGGAATGACAAGAGATGTTCCTAAAGCCAAAGGGTGATGTTCCTTCAGGCAGGCAATGGATAGAGCCCAGCCAAGCTCTGCTACTTGCACATAGCGTGCTCCCTTTTCTCAAGGATAGACATGATGTGAGGATTTGCAAGCAGAAGAGCTGATATTTCCCTGTCTTATGCTACCAGTCACCTTAACCCAGTGACTCTTCAGAACTCGGGGCCAGCACTAAGACAGGCACTGTTGTCTGGGGGAATGCACTTCTTTTCTTCAGGGTGCTTCCATCTCTGCAGTAAAAGACCTTGGAACCCCAGCCATGTTCACCCATAGGACTGTGCTTGGGATCTCTTACTAGAGATCAGAGAACAAATGTGCCTGAGCTTCCAAGGCTTGATAGCTCTCCCTTAGCCTTGCTAGAGTTCCATATGGCTTTTCTTTTGTCACTAACAAAACTAGCAGTAGCACAGCAGGTGACAAAGCAGTATGTAACAGGCATGAGAAGTTCCTTTTCTGGCTGCAGGGCTGAATTAGTAGCTCAGAAATGTGTGGGTAGGTCATGCCTGGCTGCCCTGGCCGTCTGGGGTAGGTGGTACTCTGCAGAATCTCAGAGGAGCTTCTGAAAGGGACTGAGGTAGAACTGAAATAAGGTTCACTTCTCTTTAATTATTCTGGCTAGGCTTGCTGATTATTGAAAAACAAGCATTATTTGCTGTCCTCATCTCAGTCTAGATCTTGATTTTAACAAGACAAGAAATATTTTTGTCAGCACACTCTCCTCTCCTGAAGAGATGGTATTGGGAGTTTGGGAATCCACCGCTGAGGTTTTTGCAGAAGGAAGACAGCCATACTGCTGCATGTAGGCATGCGTTTTAGTAAGGAATCATTTGGCTTCAGTTTGCAGATGTTGTTGGCTCTTTACACCTGGCATTTTGTTCCTGTAGAGAAACCTGTACCCTGCAATCAGAGCACCTCTTCATCTTCTTTATCCTAAATTGAAGAGGTTGAATACTTTAGGTTTCTTACAGAAAGGCATTTTCACCAGCCCCCCAATTATTTCTGTCATGTTTTTTCCTGTATTCTCTCTTGTATTTTTTTGACATTGCTTAGAAGAGGTGACATATTTTACATCACAACTAGGATGATATTATAGCATGTATACACCCTACTGTGATCAGGACGTGTAGGGAGGCAAAAATACCTCCCTGTTCCTGCAGTGTTTCAATGTCCTAATGTCAGGGCATTGAACTGACAGTTCATATTTAATTGCTTGTCATTAGCCCTGAAATCTTTTCAGAATTGCTGTTTTCCAGGATCGTCTCCGACTATCTGCAGCTGCTGCCTGCATTCCTTCTTCCTAGAAGTGTAATCCTGCATTTGGCTCTATTAAAATCCTGTGTTGCTTGGATGTATTTACCCTCCACAGAGATCCAAACTGCTCTGTGTGATTGCTCTGTTCTCATCACGATACACCACATTGCAAATTTTTGTGTCAGCAGCACACATTATCAATGTCGATTGCGTGTTTATTTCGAAATAAAATATTTATTTCCAGATGAAATTCTTGAATTGTGCCAGGCCTCATACTGATCACCCTGGAACCCATCTAATTCCCTCCCCAGTAACAACTACTTCTTGTGTTCTGTTACACAGCCGGTTTGTTATTAATTTTGCATGTGCCTGATTGACATCGTACTGCCCTGTTTATTTTTTATTTGAAATAGCATAGGCTCTCAGCTTGTCGGTGTGCGTGTGTCTAATTCTATCAAATTATGAAACTGGACTCCTTTGAAAAGAGTGGTTCTTCACAGACCTCCTTGACTTGACCTCACTTTGTATTCCTTTTGTTTAGTTCCCAATTAATTGACCTGTGCGTCATCTTTTCCATTGTTCAGGGCTGATTTCAGGCTTGCTGCCTGACAGTTACCTTGTGTGTTGTTCTTGACCTGCTTGAATACCAGCACAGCATGTGCTCCCTTTCCATCTCCCCAGATCTTATTGTTATTCCAAGCTATCCAAGGAATGTCTGCAAGGCAGAGCTGCTGTCAGCCAATTCTCATTGAATCATCCAGTCCTGTTTGGTTTAAAAATTTGTGTTCCCTGTAGACACTGTAACACATCTCCTGTGCTGACTTTGGAAGGGAAGATGGTAAAAACCACAGAATGGGATAGACCTCTCTGGGCACTTCAGTGAAAAGTGCCACGCTTTGCCTCAGCCGCTTAGTCAGAAATGTAGGTGTTGGACAGGGTATGCAGAAGAGTTGTCAGTACTGAAGTTCAGTTACAGAGGTATCCAAGCCTGAGACTTTCAAAGAAACCCAAGGAGCATGTGGGCAGTTAACTTGTTTTGACCCTTGGCTGTACTAAGCCTTTTTCCTTGCAGGTCGTGCAGGTGAGAGTGAGATACATTTGTTGGAAAGCAGACCACCCTCTTGGAAGCTTAGTGCTGCAGTCAGTAAAAGGGAATGGGAGCAAGTGCAGTAGATCAAGATCTTTAACACAAAGAACTCTGCCTTGTGGTCTACATGGATTTATAAAAGAGTGTGTATGAAGTGTGACCTTGAGAGCTGGATGGCTTCTCTGCGCTTAGTCCCCAGAGAGTACTAAAAGTCATAAATGCAGTTAGTGCAGAAAGTTGTAACTGCACTTATAGACTTGAGTTCTTGGTCATTCTCTCTTGTTTGTGACTCTCATGGGCCACGATTTGTGTATTTGCTTGGTCTGGCCTCTTCTCTGACTGTCTTACTGTGTTTTTAGTGCTTGTTTGGAGCTGGGAAGGCAGGTCCTGAGAAAACTTCCACCATAAGAACAAGCGTATTTGGAGCTGTTTATGTTTGCTATGGTCAAGGAACAGACCTTGAGCATGATGGGCAGGCAGAGGTTCTTCAAGGCAGCTGAAGCATCCCTGTGGAAGGATAGGCTGATGTGATGGTACAGAGAGGGTGTCTTGGTGAATACTGTGTCCTGCCAGGCTCAGGACATGGGCCACAGTTCCTAGAGGGAAACAGTGTGCCATGGTGATGGCTGAAAGTAGGGGAGACTGGGATCCTGCTTAGGTAGACAAATGTCTGTGTGCAGGTGGTGGCTCAGGCAGCTCGGCAGTGATGGTTGCCGCAAGGTACATTGGTGGACAGGCTCTGTGGGTCAGTGCAGTCACTCGTGAGGAATATTGGTTCATTCTTTCTCTTCCACAGGATTCAGAGCAGAATTGGCTCTCCTGTCTTCCCTCAGCACACAGGGTCATCAAGGACTGTCCGGCGCTACCCAGCCAGCAATGGCCAGCTCACCTCTAATGCACTCCCCAATGGGAATGGACATGAGCAGAGCAGCTCTGGCCCACATGCTGTTTCCCAGGAGCATACCCTGTCTGCAAAGGGTAAGGCCTGCAGAGCTGTCACTCTTTTGGGGTTTCTTGTTGGAGTCATGGGAAAGGGCAACACTTTGACTGGGGATCCCCAAGAAACCATGGACTCCCAGGACTGTGCTGCTCAGTGGGATGAAAAGGGAAGGTCAGCATGGGCATTTGTGGGCTTGGCAAAGAAAGGGGCCCTACTGAAGGAGGACACATCAGGGGAGCAAAATGCTGATGGCTTGAGACAGGAGCCAGGAGATATGACAATTGCATCTCAGAGATGTTGAACATCACCGCAGCACACTGCCCTGAAGGGGAGGTGCCTCAGTCTGTAGGAATGGTGTCTCCCAGCTTACTCAGTCTGAGCAGCCCTCAAGGTCAGATTGTGCAACCAGTGTCTATTTCTTCTCTTTGGCTGCTGCCCTGATGTCTTCTGACATGAGCAGGGATTAGGCCAGGCTGCTGGAACATGCAGATGCTGAGCCTCAATGCTTTCCTAGCTAGGACAGGTGCAAGTTGTCTTCTGCAGCTTGGCTCCCCCCTGAAGCCATGATTCCCCAAGGAGGCACCATGTGGCACCTCAGCCCCTATGAGTAGAGCCATGAACCTGGTTGAAGCTGTAATCTGAAAGTGGGGACTGGAACAGGGAGGGAGGTGAGCACAGCAAGGGCAGCACATGACTGTCTCATTGGGATGGGATGGGATGGGATGGGATGGGATGGGATGGGATGGGATGGGATGGGATGGGATGGGATGGAATGGAAGGCTCTGGTGTCAAGCCAGCTGGTTACACAGTAGTTCTGTCTGTTGACCATAGTTCTGTCTGTTGACCATTTTCCACAAGTCTCGAAGAGCTCTTCCCATCATATCTAAGGTGAGGATGGTGAGGGACCGGAAGAGGACCACAGATAGCTGCAGGAGGTCAGGGGACACTTGTAGGGAGACAATGGTTTTCTTAAGACCTGATGCTCTCTTTTATGGATGCCAGTGTGTTCATGTGGGAAGAATTCCAGTGGTTTAAGAGCAGCCAGTCTTCCCACAACTGATCTGTCTGAAGAAAGAATATTGCTTAAAGCAGAAAAACTCCCTTTATGATGAAGTCAATGCATATGTGTCCCTTCAGACTGTTAGGCCACTCCGACTGGGCAGGCAGAGCATGCTGCTTGCCATTGCTCATATGTTGACAAACTCTTACAGATGCTGGAGCAGAAAACAGGCTGGAGTGAGCAAGGGGCAAGGAGAGACACAATCACAGAACTGCAGAGTCAGCTAGGTTGGAAAAGACCTTTAAGATCATCAAATCCAATCTATGACCTAACACCACCTTGTCAGCTAGGCCATGGCACTAAGTGCCACATTCAGTCTTTTCTTAAACACCTCCAGGGATGGTGACTCCACCATCCTGGGAAGGGACATAGAGCCCTCTTTGCACTGGGAATGGTTTGGAGCTTGAGCTGTGAATTACAGCTCCCCTGGCCTGGAGATACTGTTTCCACTTAGCACTCTTTTTCTTTCATAGGGGCCAACCTGACAGAGAAGATTAGGAAGATTAAAATTGTCTTCACCCCCACCATCTGCAAACAGACGTGCCAGAGTGGGCGCTGCTACAACAGCTGCGAGAAAGGAGATACCACCACTCTCTACAGCCAAGGGGGGCATGACCACGATCCCAAATCTGGCTTCCGCATCTGTGAGCACCCCTATGCCCTCCACCTACTTTCTTGCCTGTTTCCCCACTCTACTCTTCCTGTTTTTCATGACTCTACAGACTAAGGGCTTGGGCTGCTGTAGGGAGGGGAAGCGATGGCTTCTCTCAATGTCTTGGAAGATGTCTTCTGGGGTCTTCGGGGCTTACTCTCTCTCTGGGGCAGGAAGACAGACTTTGCCTCATTGCTCTCTTTCCTGGGCAAGAAGATCCTGTTTCCATCTCACCCTGGGTAGAGGGGATGTATGTGTTTGAGTCAGGCCTGCAGCCAAGCCTCACCACCCCCTTCTTCTCAGAGCCAGCTCGCTGCTTTAGTTGGCATCCAGTCTTGGGGCTGACTTTCATCACCTAATTTCCTCCTGTTCTCTCACTCACATGGCAGCCAGGAGAACTCGCTGCAGGTTGCAAACTGTTCTTATAAACAGCAGTGCTGAAACCACTGCTTGCCTTTCAGAGCCACTGGGATTGCTCATCCAGTCGCTGGGATATCCAGCTGTGGGTTGGTCACATTGTCTTGGAGCCAGGTGGTGGGAGCAACACGCTTGACTTGTTGAGACTTGTCCTCTGAGTGCCTCTGTATCACTCAAATTCTTCTAACACTGAGAGAATGAAAAGTCTTGCTGTTGTGGACACTGACAGAAGATTGTGTTCACAGGAATTTCTGCCTAGGTCCCAGTCCAAAAAGTGTCTCCTCCCCCAAAACTGGGTGCTGGGCTTGAGCAAATGAACTTGAAACAGGACGGGTGTTCATCCCCTGGGATGAACCTGACAAGCCATTCAGGAATGTGGAGCAGCAGTGTCTCATCTCACACTGAAATGAGTCAGGATAATCTGTCAAGGAGTCCCATGCGTTGCTTGAGTGTAGTTCACATGGAGATGCTCTGGGTTGCCCCAAGCATCTGATGAGGTCAGAGAGGACATGACTTTGGTTTCATCTATGGATGCTTTTTCTGAGGCTCTGCAGATGAATTGCTCCTGATTCTTTTGTCCCACTCCACACTTCTCCCACTTGAACTGCTGGCAGGGCCGGGGCTGGATGTGAGACAGGCTCTGAGGATGTGGCTCTCTGCCTGTTCTCTCCGTCTGCCTCTCCCATCCTGCTGAGTTCCCTTCTGGGCTAGGAGTAAAAGCCCTGCCAAATGGGGAGGGGGTGATGCAGAAGTGAAGAAATTGGGCAGACTTGGCTACACATAGCTCCTGACCCACTGCTAGAGGTCCTGCTGTGTCAGCAACACCACCTTGGCAGCCCCCCAGGACATGGGTGCCCCAGCCTGGCTGTGGCCCTAGAGCCCAAGGGAGGGGTTCACCTTCCTCAGCCCATGACTCCAGTTGTGAGCAGAGCCTGGGAAGATGGTGTTGCCCAGCAGGGATGCAAGCCTGTCTCCAGGCTGCCAGTGCTGACGCCAGCCAATGCTGGACCTGGTGCTTGGGACATCATGGGGTTTGTGCTGTCCAGCTGCAGCTGCCTGGCATCCCCCAGCTGCCCTTGGCTAGAGCCAGTGTCTCAGTTCCTCCTCTGAGCAGACCTCTCTTTGCCTTGCAGACTTCTGTCAGATCCCCTGCCTGAATGGAGGGCGCTGCGTGGGCCGGGATGAATGCTGGTGCCCCTCCAACTCCACAGGGAAGTTTTGCCACCTGCCAGCTCCCTCTCTGGAAAAGAAGCAAGGAGAAAGAGGCCCAAAGACCCCAGCTGGCAGCTCCATGAGGCACTCCACATATACCCTGCCCTTGTCCAACCAGCTGGGTGAGCAAGGCCAATGGCTCCACATCCCACATTTTACTCCTACTTGTGTGCTCCTCTGATCCTTTTTAAAAGGCCTGAGGAGGCCACTATCTCCTTATGCTTGCTGTTTCAGGCCAGGTGGTTAGAAAGGAAGTTTCCCTATTTTCTTGTGGAGTTTTTGGTAGGTTTGTCCTCTTTTTAGGCCAGAGAAATATTTTCTCTTTGATGTAGTCTTCCTCTAGATTTCCTGGTGGGCTCAGTCTGCCTGTCCTCCCTTGTGACTTTGTTCATGACAATACTCTTTGGGTGCCAAATTGTTGCCAGATTGTTACAAATGTGGTGTAAACTCATCTTCCAGCTTCCCTAAACCCTTCTCTGGTGAATGTCCACATCAATCACCCTCCAGAAGCCACCGTGCAAATTCACCAGGTGGCCAGGGTGCGAGGTGATGCAGAGGTGTCGGAGGAAAACAGTGTGGAGGCAGTCCTGGTGCCTCAGCTGGATGCTGTGCCCTGGTACACCTATGCCCATGGGAATGGCAACAGCATTGCCACTGAGAGTGGACAGCAACAGCAGAGAGCCCCAGGGCTGCTGGGGAGGTGCTTTCGGGAGGCTCTCCATGGGCAGGTAAGAGGTCATCTGTCAAGCGTTGGTGTATTTCTTGTTCTGGGGTAGGGGAGCGTTGGCTTTGGGGGTATAGGGGGTGGCTTTACTCTGTGAAGCTGTTCAGTGTCAGCATGGGCATCATGCAGGTGCCATGGGCACAGGCAGCAATGTGTTAGTACTTGGGAAATAAAAAAATGCCTTGCTTTGATCCAACAGAGACCTCGCTGCCTTGCCCTGACCAGGCTGTGCCCTGGGGCAGCACAGCCCAGACTTGATGGCTTTCACATACAGTCTGGTTTTGAAAGGGTACCCTATTTATAGCAACATTTACAGCCACACGCTGATTATTGTAGGAAACGTATAAAACATAGGAAAATTCCTTTCCCTCTCAGACGATAAGTGGAAGTCTGATTTCCATGGAACGATGCCTTCCTGGAGAGCTCGACTGGGGCTTCGGAAGCAAATGCACGTGAGGGACTTTCTCACCCCTGTCCCACAGTCATCGTAATTTCTTATTTTGTCTTTCCCCATATGTTTCTCTTGCATCACTGGAAAAGCATTGGAGGTTTTTGGCACCCACAGGAACACCTCTGAGCTCCCCCAGAGCAATTCATGCTCAGAGAGACACCCAGCCTGGTAGTCTGGGACTCAGACTCGTCCCCACTGCTCCCCAGCCTTTTCGGGGGGAGCTGCTCCCTGTTCGCATTCCATCCTTCAGTCACTCCCATCCAAGTCGTTTCTAGCAGGAAATATTCTTAGCCATCCTCTAGTGCAAAAATAAAGGAGATCAGAACCTGGGGCTGAAAAAGCCCTGCTTCTCTGTGGGAAGATGACAGTGCTGTGACCATAGGAGCAGAGGATGCTGATGCCTGGAGAGGCTGTAAGAGATGCTCTAGGAGCGGCAGGGGGTACCGTTGCAATGCCCACAGCTCACGCAGCTGGAGCGATGCCGTGCCTGGGAGAGGGTGAGGAGTTCGGCGGGGAGCGCCTGCCTCTCCCCGCTCAGCCACAGCCCAGCCGATCGGTATGCGAGCGCTGGGCAGGCGGCCACGCGTGCCTGGACGGGGGCCAGCCCCAGCCTGTGGGCCCAGCGCCCCGCTCTAATGGGGAAGCCTGTAATCCAGAGGGCCTTGCCGAGAGTGGGGGGAGAGAGAGACTCATTCAGCAGAGGAAAGTGCCTGACAAAGAGCTCCCCGCTGGGCTGGAGTGGTGCACCCATTTCACAGGCTAATCAGCCAGGCAAGGGGCTGATTCTGGGGCTCTGCCAGGTGAAATCATCTCTGGTTCATCTCTGCTCTGTTTGATGATCCCTTCCCCTCTGAAGGGTGCAGTCAAGGAAGGTTCTGTTTGCACAACCTTTTACTATCTTAATCCACATCCCCGGTCCCAGTGGGGAGCTGTGCCAAGAGAGCCGTGCCAGCCTCTGACCCCAGACAGTCGTTCCCTGTGCTGGCTCTGCTGCTACCCTACCAGCTGGGCACATGTTTCCTCTGCATCCCACAGAAGCCTGATCTGCTCCTCTCTCCGCAGTGCACCAACCCCCTGCCAGGGCTAACCAAGCTGGAGGATTGCTGTGGCAGTGTGGGGCTCTTTTGGGGCATGGACCAGTGCCTGGCCTGTCCCCCCCGGCCAGGTGAGTACTGCTGCTGGCCAGCAGCTGGGACAGCGTGAGGGACAGCCTGCACCCTCAAGGAGCAAAAATGATTTGGCTGCCTCCTGTAGCAGAGGCAGGGAGCAGAGCTGCAGGTCCTGACACATGGCTCTCCTTGGCCCAAGGTCCTTGGGGATGGGCAGCGTGTCCCAGGTGAGTGCAGGGTCATGCCAGCTGCTGCCCCAACCCACCAGGGAATAGTGTTTTGGGTTGGGTGCTGGGCCCAGGCTCATGTAGCCAACTGTTCCCACCATGCTAGCCCCATTCAGAGGCAGAAACAGGAAAAAAGCAGCTGTGGTTTTAGGAGGTGCAGTTCTAGGTTGGAGGAGGAGGCTGCGGACTTGGCCCTATAGAGTTACGGGCTTGCTCTGGGCCGAACACGGGTTTGGCAGGGGCTCTGGAAATAACACTACATCAAACAATTGGCAGGAGCACACCCGGGGTCCGTTCCAGGGGCATGGGCGTCCAGCTCTGTTTCTGCTGCACTTGGGAGCTGGACAGACTGATCCATGGGGCATGGTGGCTCCAGCATCCAGTGCTGACTGGGTGTGGTGCAGGGCAAGGTGCACTCACCTAGTGGAAGGTGGGCAGGGAGCTGCTCATCTGCCTGTCTGCCTGCCTTCCCTCTTTCATTGCTACCTGACTGCTCAATCACGTCCCTTCACTGGATGAGAGACCTAAAGAAAACAGACCCCATGGTTCAGAAGACTTTGGACTCCTGAATAGAGTGTAGGTATGCAAGGTGGCAGGTTTTGCAAGCAAGTGTGGTGCTGGCGACTTCTAGCTCTGCCCAGTTTTTCCCGCTCGCTTACACACACATTCCCAAGAACTGAATTTGTGTCTCATTATCCTCCTTCAATTTGATTCCTCCTCGGCCAGGGGTAGGGCTGACTGGAGCCAAATTCCTTGCAATCACAGACGAGGTTGTCAGCATCCTGGAACCCAGTCCAGATCTTGGGAGCTCTGATTGCTGTCATCTTCCCAAGCTGCATGACTGTGCTGGGGCCTCAGCCATGTTACTGCTTGTCTGCCCTCACCCTTGTGCCAGCCCCAAAAAAGTCTTGGGCATATGTGGTGTGGGGGCGACCTTGGGGTCTGCAGGTTCGGTACAGACAAGGAAATGCCCCACACAGGTCTCAGCTCCTCTTCTTTGTCCCTGATCTTCACAACCCCAGTCATGGCTGTCTCTTCCCCATCCCACAGCAGTCTCCCTGTTTCTCACCCGTCTTTCTGTGATCCCTCCATTAGAAAGCAGGGAGGCTGCTTAGTACTTCAGTTAGGCTGCAGATTGTGGCAAAAACTCTGCACCTCCTTTCTCCTTCTCCATGCCAGGATGCAAGGTGATTGCAGAGAATGCAGCCAGAGCTGCAGCAGTGATTTGCTCTGCTGGACTTGGAGCTTCAATATGTGTCTAATCACAGGCTTCTAAGATGTGAAAACAGACACAAAATACCCCCATGTGCTCCTTGCAGTCAGCCAGCCAGTAGAGCAAATGCACTTAAGAAATGACTCTTAGCTGCCAGCAGGTTCCACAGCACACAGCTTGTGTCCCAGGAGCAGTTGCAACTCAAGGCAAGTTGTCACTGCTGGTCTTCACTGAGTGGACAGATGCTTGTCTGACTTTGTTTTCAGATTAATTCCAGGGAGATATGAAAAATGTATCCATGTGGGTCTTTTGTATTCCTGTGCCACAAGAAATTCCCTCTGGCTTTGGTTTCTTCCTTGGAAACTTAATGGCTCTTGTGATTTTGGCAGGAATTAAGGAAGGAGGAATTTTCATCCTGTTCAATGGTATGCAATTATCTTCCTGCTTTGGCTACCTCTGGTGCAAGGAGCTGTAAGGCAGACACATGATGGAGGCAGCCTAAGAGAGCCCAGGTTTTGTGGAGTGAGAAGCCCAGGTGGATGGCATGCCTTTCTCTGGCATGTTGTTTTCACACACAAGATACCTGACCCCAGAGTGGAGTCAGAGAAACAGTCCTTTCTCAGTGACCTTCCTTCTTTAACAGAGCTGCCAAGCACTGTGACCTCTCATTGCCTTGTGCCTTGTCTGCCAGGGTTTCCAGTTCCATGCCAGTGTGAAGGCATCGTTCCACATACTTCCTGGCTGTAGACTGCATCCCACACTCACATTCCTTCTGCCTTCTGGTCTTGCTGGCCTGTGTTGTGCTCATTCCAACTCACTGGGCTGTAGTTCAGTGATCTGGCGTCTCGTGCACAGAGATAACATGTCCAGTGTGTTTCCAGCTTTCTTCTTAGCACTGTGATCTTCAGAGAGAACTCCTTGCTCTCATGTGTCCTGGGGAAGCATGCACCAGAGCAGACTTGACAGCATTGGGAATTTAATTCCAGCAACTAGAGACAGAAATGGCAGAAGCTAGTTCAGTGTAAACACTTAAAAACATACAGAAGTGCAGCCAGGCAAGAGCTAGACAAATGGGGAACTTGTTTGGATTGACTGTCTGCCCGAGACACTGATTGTTAGTAGAGTCTGGATACATCCGGATGTCTCCATCGTCTGCAGCTTTCATGTTTGGTACGTGTTTGTGTGCAGAAGGACATCAGAGAAGAAGAATAAGAGGCAGGCATCTGTCTGAGCAAACTTACCATGACCAATCCTCGCTATTTTTTATGTTTTGCTCAGCATCAAAAAAGCCAAGGCACCCAAATGCTTTGTCTGTGTCCTAATGAGACCATGTTAAAAGCTGAGTTCAAAATTAAGGCTTGACCTGGCCAGGAGTCTCTGTAGTGAGTGTTACTTTAGTCTTAGAGATTTCCTTAGGCCGTGCTCAGGCTATGTGGTTTGGTGCTGGGGCGCTGTACCTTGTTAAGTGTCTTCAGAGAAGTGAGCATGGAGATTGGTGTTCAAGCAGGCTATAGCAGAAATTCCTGGGAGCTACTGTTGCTCATGCAAGTGAGAACTAAAGATAGGACCCCCATGATATGTCAGAGACAGCCCTGGGAGAAGGGGGAGAGCCAAGATCTTGCCCCATGAGCTGTTGGAGCAAAGGCTGGTTGTTATCTGATTCGTGAAAGAAAGATGAGCCAGAGGCAGGGCCCTGGAGGGTGGCAGGACACCTGCTTGCTGTCATGCAGCTGCAGTTCTTCAGCTCTGGCCAGAATTTGGTGGATGAAATGTGTTGTGTTGGAAGATAGGATAAATCAGATGGAGACATTCAATGACCCTCCTGAGTCCTTAGTGCTTGGAGGAAGCAATGGAGCACACACTGAAAGGCTAGAATAGAAGGGTAGGGGCAAACAGGAGCTGGAAAGTAAAACCTGGAGAAGACTAGTAGTAGGAAAAGGGAATTGGAGGCTGACGAAGCAGCTGAAGTAGAGACACTACGATGTGGCTGAAAGGGAGCTCAGGGACCAGCATGGTAGTTGAGCGGTACTGGTGAGGAACCTGACTGAAGCAATGTCTTGTCCTGTGGCAAGCTCAGGATGTGGGGCTAGTAGCAGGTACACTTCTGGGCAGAGCTACTCCTGCTTACCTGCCAGACAATGTGTTATTTTGGGGGATACAGTGGTCTCTGGAAAGAAAGTGTTGGAACAATGTTAAGAGATGTTAAGAGATGGAAATTAAACCTGGCAAGACCGGAGCTACAGTTCGACACATGCCCCATGGCAGGTGTTGATTTGGATACTGGTTTTCCCAAAGCCTTGGCCCTTCTTAGGCACATGGGGATAAAGGAAACTGGTAGCAGAGAGTTCTGTCCAGAGGGGATCATAGCCCTGCTCTTCTACGTCCTCTCTGTCCATGAGACCACACATCTCTGGAACCAGCAGCATTCCAGGAGAACACCGGTATCAGTGGACACCATCTCCAGTACTGCCAAAAGCTACGAGTCTTACCCTTCTGTGCAATTTGGTGGACTTGCTGGGTGCAGCAGTAAACCTGCATTTTCCAGGTCCTGATTTTTCAGTGCCCCCTGTCCCTTATTTCCAGCTGCAGTCAGCCTGAGCATGGGCTGGGCTGTGCACCCACTCGTGCTCACTGCAGATCTTCCTGGGCTGCTTTCTCTCCTAACTGCATTAAGAAACAAGTCTTTGAAGGCTATTGTTTTATTTTTATTCCCACCCCACGTGTTTTTTCAAGTTTTTTGTCCTAGAGAAAAGTCTGAATTTCACTGGAAAGTTGGATCTTGTAATGTCTGGCTTGGCATCCACAGCACTCCCCTAACAGACCTCCCACTGTGAGAGGGGTGGCAGCTCACCCATGGAGCCGTCATCGTCAGAAACGCCAAGTGGCTCTGGAAGCCTCGCCCTCCCCTGCGCTGTGCCTGCAGGCATTGAAACAGCCACAGGAAACCCTTGAAAATCAAGCCCTAGTCTGCTCCTGTGAACAGATGGGGTAGGATACAGGAAAAAAAATGCCTGGAGATAGGGGAAGGGGGCTATGGAGGCCGCTGTTATCATGTGCCACAGGGAGTCTGTGCAGAACAGTAAGGAAAGGCTTGAGGTGGGGAAAGAAGCTGAAACCTCTGCAGGGTTGTGCCAGTACCACAGAAAGCAATGCTTAACCTGGGAAAGCACAGCATTTTCAGGACTGTTTTGTTCTGGATAGTGCTTGTTGTGCTCATCTTTCACCTACAGCATTGTTGTATCAGCACACAGCAGCACAGTGTTACAAAACTGGGAGTTTTTAGGTACTAGATAGCTTGTTGCAGTTGGAAGCCACCTTGGGAGCAGAATGAGGATCTCTCTGTTGAAACACCAAATGGCAAAAAGGAATTACCAGAGTCTTTTTCCTTCAAGCATCTTTTTCACCTTGAAGATCTTTACTGATCATGAATAGAGCCAGAGAAGTTAGTTTTGTATCATGCATGTAGCACTGGTGTATGGCCTCCCCACCACTACTACCATAACCCTTGGTGGGGCATTGGAGAAAGTCTTGCTGGAGCCTCCTTACAACAGACCATCCAGGGGAGAGCAGTCATGACAAACCTGGACAAAAGGATTTGTCTCTTTTCCTCGTGTCCATTCTGCCTCAGAACTCAGCTTATCCCCATGGCCACAGCCTACTTCTTGGTGTGGCACCTCTAATACAACTCTGGAGGCTGCTGTGGGGTCCAAGCTGCACTGCTCTTCTGCCAGTGAGCTCAGCATCTCAGGTCCTCTCTGCAGTGCAGGCTGATCTTTTCTACTTCACACTAAACCAGGCTGAGGCTTGACTGAGTCCACCACTCCCATTTCTCCAGGTGTCATGAGACCATTCACTCTGGCTTCTTTCACCTCCCGGGTGCTGGAAAACCTAGGACTAGCAGAGGCACCACAGCTACCCTCAAGGTTTCTCAGTGAGTTGATGTCTTTAGTATGGTAGATGGAAAGAGTCAAAAGAAATGGGCTAGCTTTCAGGAAATGGGCATTTCCTCACTTCTCATCTGACCACAGGCTTGCTTCTTCCCCTTTTAACAGAGTGATATTGTATGGACTACTGTAATGTATTATCTCATCCAACAAATATTGTCTCACTTCACACCCTTGTGGCTACCACCACCAGGAGAAGTTTTCCACTTTACCACCACCCTGAGCTTCTCCAGACAGTGCTTGGGGAGCCAGGGCTGTTGGGTAGAACCTCTTCTGGAAAGTGATGAAAAATTAGCATGATTCCTTAAAGATCATCCTGCTAGGCAACAAAATCCCTCTGCCCAATATCTGTGTATTCATTTTCTTTCATATTATGATCTACTTGAGTATTTTTGTAGCTGGGGACAAAGGTGCTGGTGGGAGTCCTGGGCTGTGGCTGCTTTGCATTCACCTCCTTTCTGAGCCTGTGAGCATGCATGCTCCTTTGTATGAGCACAGCCCTGACTGGGATGCCCAGTGCCTGCAGAGCTTGCAGAGAGCTGGAGGAAGCAATGAGGAGAGCCAAGAGGGACTCTTAATGTGTGGCTACCTGGTGACCACATTGATTTGGCACAGTGTCCTCAGGGCTGAAGTGCCCAGGAGGCAAGGTTCTGTCTTGGTTCCCCGCTTGGTACAGAGAGATCTGCTCACAATACATTACAATTATTCTTGGCAGGGAACATGCGTTTCTTCGCAGAGTTAGGACATTTGTCTGTAGCTTCACAAGTGATTTGCTGAAGTAGTGAGATGGTTTCTGCAAATTGGATTTTTATAAGTGGTAAGGTGGCACAGACCTGCAACTCACCTGCCCACCACTGGCATTTTCTGCCTTGCCCTCTCCCCAGCAGCATCTGTTGGAGGCGTGCTGCAGAATCTGTTTCTCCACAAAGGCTTTTCAGAGGGGGGGCATGGCTCTGACACGTCATCGCTGTTTGATCTCCAGCACCCTTGGCTTCTGCTCAGAGGGCTTGCACGTAACAATGGTGCTTCATTTGAGTGTCTGTTATCACATTGTGCTGAGGTTGACAGATGCTTCCGAGCACAGTTAATGCCTGTTGGCTATGGTGTGGGAGGACCTGAAATCCCACTGAGGTACTGAGCCTCGAGTCCATAAACCGAAGCACCTTTATCTTAGGAGGCTGGTCTCTAACTTTTGCCTTTCAAGAACTGTCCTAGAATGGCTTTATATTGCTTTACAGAGTTCAAGTGTTCAGGACAAAGAGTTACGGAGATGCCTGCTCTCTATCCCTGGAATGTATTCTTAAACTTTGCAGGCTTTCTTTGTGGTCTTAAACTTTGCAGGCTCTTGCCGAGCGTCTCCTGCTGTAAGGATGGTCTCAATTTGTCCCTGGTTCTTGAAAGCTGCGATGTGTTAGGAACCTCCCAGACCCTCGATATGGCTATTGCCATGGAGGGCTTTCTGTGTATGACACCAAGGAGTGAGCTATTGATGCCAGACAGGAGGAATTAAGAGTGCTTAGAATATGGCTGGCAGTCACTCAGCTGTTGCATGCACTCCTTGTTCCCAAGCAAAAGATCCAGAAAATTAAGAAGAAAACCCACCCTGGAAAAATCCCAACCTTAGGCAAAGTACCCTTCTTCCTACCCCACCCCATGCTTATTCACTTCCCAACCTATCCACTCAGATTCCCTTTTCCTTGCTCCAAAATTCAGTGCCTAAATTTGACTCCCTAGGAATTTATGGGCCAGATTTTACTTGCCTTTAAAAAATTGGAGAGGTTTAATTGTGCGTGTTATAGAACATTTTGAAACCCACAAAACTATTTTAAGCAGAAATCTGAATTTTTCTTTGATGAGAGGGATTGGGGCAGGAAATCACATGCAGTCTAAAAAGAAATGTAATAAACAGGGCCTGAGCTGTTATTTCAGCAGCTTGTCAAGGACCTCAGCCATTCCTTTCACTCTGATCCCCCTTGTCATGTGCCACCTGGCTATCCAAACTGACCTAGAAGGAGACAGAGTGACACAGTGATAGCTATGAGGCACAGACAGCACCTCTGGGTCACCAGTTTGGCACTTGCCAAGAAGCAGAAGACACTGCATGGATAATGTGGGTGCTCCTACCTTTCCCTCTGCCCTGGGAGCCATCAGAAGTCCATCCAAGGCAGGCCTAGGGACCCTTTCCCCTCTGGAAGGAAGGCAGAGAAGGGTGGCTGGCTCTACTGCCAGTGTCCCACGCTGTTTGCTTTTTTTCCCAGCACACCCTGTGATTGAGAATGGACAGGTGGAGTGTCCCCAGGGATACAAAAGGCTGAACCGGAGCCACTGCCAAGGTAAGGATGCTGCTTTCATCTGTTTCTCTGCTTCTCACATCCACTGTCAAAGTTGAAATTATCTACACAAAATACGTTTATCTAACTCCCTGGTATAGATCTGCAAAGAACATGACTTATAAAAATCTCCATGCTTTCATCAAGAATGAAATAAAACCAGGTAACACAGGTCTACATGACTCAGCTGACAAGCACAGTGAGCACATAGTTGGGCCAGTACAAGAAAACTCCCCTGTTAAGTTCTACTGACCCAGTAAGGACCTGTGTTTATGGTCTGCTAAGTGTGAGCGTAAAAACACTTCTTCTGTGGTCTGAATCAACAGAAATTCTGTTGCCTAAAAGTATTTGTGAAGGTTATCAGCTTGTTCGTTTGTTCAAGTGGGAGAGTGCCATAAAAGCAGTGCCTTCTGTTCTGACTGTGTCACTTGTTCGTGCTGCTAGGCTCCCCTGCCTGCCCCATGCTGATGGATCGATCCATTTCTCACTTCTGTGGTCCCTCAGTTCAATATAAGGACGGCACCATCTCTCCCCTTTTCTCTCTGTTTCATGTTTATTTGGCATTTCTTGGACCTACACTGCTTGTGTTTTTCTGTGCTCTGACTAAGAGGAATTTTATTGTTCCCTTCTTGTCATTCCTGATAAACTGAGAGGTGTCATCTCAAAGATGCAGCAGAGTGAACCCAGGGCTGGCAATCCAATGACTCATCTCTTTTAGCTGGGACTTTCCACCATGCTTGCTTAATTAGTGATTCAACCTCCCCACATTGTCCTGAGGGAGAACTTTTAACAACACAACAACTATTCAGCTTGATGCTCAGATCTCATCCCTTATGTGGCCACAAACAGTGCTGTGATTATGAGGAGCTACCCAGAGACATCAAATAGGAGTTAGAGGAACAAAGCAGCTGGAGAGACTCACATCAGAAAGCAGAGATCTGCAGTGTCTGCTCTGGATTTCTGTCCCCTGTGGATTAGGGAGGAGCAGAGGGAGATGACAGTGTGGATTTGGCTAGGAAGATGTTTTTGCACAGGAAAAAGCATGAACCAGAGATTTGTGCCTCTGGATGCTCCTTTGTAAGCTGAACTGGAGTAGTTCTGTTCTTCAGACACTACTGCTTCGAGGTGCTATTCCCATCTCTAATGTTGCAGCAAAACGTGTGTCAGGAAGCCTAGCACCTCACTTTAGGGCCCAGAGTGAGCAATTCAGCAGACAGATGTAGGAGAGGCTACATGGGGCCTTCTTTTGATAGCCCAGATGGGAGAGGAGACTACCTGGCTTTGCAGGCTATTGTTAAAGAACGGTGACTGGAGGAGGAACCCGGCAGAAGCCCACTTTCCTCTCTTCAGCGTGGACAGAAAGGGTTGTCTGGTGCCTTCCAGAAGAAGATGACAAATGGTTCACCTTTACAGGATCTCCTTTCCTTTCCTTGTTGCATCCTATTGAGCAGAACAAGGCTGCAAGGAGTCTAAGTTGAGAGTGCCTGTCCGACCCAGCCAGGAATCCTCTCAGTGCTGCTGGGACTAGCTGGAAGGATGGCACTGGAAGAGGCAATTTGGTTGCTAGGCATGAGGAAAAGAGGTCTTGGAGGCTCAGGGATAGGGAGTTGTGCATGCAGAGCAGTCACCACACATGACACACACTGGCACCTTGGTGTCCACAAGTCCTAGGAGCCCATATGTATATTTGGTGTCTGTTGCTGACCTGAGTCCTTTCTGCTGACCAAGCACTGGGGTAAACCAGTTTGCACCTTTCCCCCACAGGCTGCCTGACTCAGTGTGGCTGTTTCTGAGGAGCACTGGCAGGCTTGTGTGGGGTGGGAAAAAGCAGCTGAGGCAGCATATGGATCTCAGTTTGTGGTCCCTGAGGCCTCTTCTTCTGGGCTAGCCCTAGCCCTGGCATGCTGCAGGAGGGTAGGAGTGTGTAGCTCTGAGTGTACCTGCCTACTTCTGTTCCCAGTGGGAACATCCGCTGGGGCTGACAGCAGAATAGAGGGGGTTGGGATGAGGCCTGGATGTGGCCCTGTTTTAAATTAAGCATATAAAGCCTAGCCTTTGGTGCTTGTTTGTTTTGTGCTCTCATTACTCTAATCCCTTTAATCCCTTTGTTCATATGGAGTGAAACACTTTGTCCAGTTGGTCTGTCAGAATGACAGACACTCTGACCATGCTGTGGAGTGACAGGGATGAGCCACGAGGCTCCTCCAGAGAGCGCTAATGTCTTTTCTGAGTGGGATTCCCAGCATATTTGGGGTTCGTCACTGGTTATTCTTACGAACTCTGTCCTGTGCTTGGTATAGAGGAGGAAACACTACGTTTTGCAGCCAGATCCTTCACCTCCCTGGCCTTCTGCAGATCCTGGTAGTGTTGGTACCTATGACTGACTTAACTTCTGGCCTGGTCCTCATTGCCCTTGTACATTTCAGCTGTGTATGGAGCAGCTGGTGGGATGAATGGGGAAATAAGAGTACAAGACTGGGGAGGACCTCTAGGTCATTAACTCTGAACTTCAGCTGTCATTGCTGGCTGTGTGTCTTGCAAGACAGCCCCCTCCACCAAGCAGTAGAGTTTTGGCTCTGAGAAATAAGGTAGTGCTGGGAGAGCTGTTCCTGAGTCTCTGACCCCATCCATGTTGAAACATTCCTTAGAGCACCACGGGGTGCTCTGAGGGCACTTGAGGTCTCACCAGGGCCATGTACACTGGCATTGAGGCTGCCCTGTGTCTTTGGCCTAGCATCACATTGGCATTTCTTGGTCTTGGCAGCTCAGAGCTGTCCTGTGAGCAGTGGGTGGGCCCAAGACCCTCTCATTGATGGTTTCCACCTCTTAGCTTGCAGCATATGTTCCTGTGGTTTGTCTCAGGGTGGTGTTGAGGATGCTCACAGTCCTGCTGCTCTGTGTCTCATCCAGCTCTTCCTGTACTGCTTGTGCCTCCTGACACAGCACATTTCATCAGCATTCTGACTTTTCTGGGCCAAGCTCTTTAGTGAAGATAGAAAACTACATTATTCCATGAGGACAGCTTCCTCCTTACTCTCCATCTGAAAACTGCTCCCAGCTCCCCTTAATGCACTTTTTGCCAATCCCTGTCTTCTCTGGCTTAGCTCACACATTCTTACATGGTGCTGCAGGCCAAATGGATGAGCCCAATGGTGTTTCCCTAGGATAAATCCAGCTTCCTTCCAAAATACTGTGTCTGATGAGTGCTGAGTCAGGGGCAGAGGCAGAACTTGAGGCAGGGCTTGAATGTGGTGACTTCCCACTTGCTCACCCTGTTCTTAGAAGAAGGCGCAGTGAGCCACAGCCTGGCCCACCACTCCTCTGCCTCTGGATGGGATCCGTCAGTGCCCCCCCTGCATGCTGGCACTGAGTTTCTCAACAAGAATCCCCCATGGATGACAGCTCTATGCAAGCAGTACAAGGAATCAGGAGAAAGGACAGGACTCACCATTCCTGGCTTGCAAACAACCATGATAATAGTGATCTTGACAGAGTGGCTCACCGTAGGGGCCACATCAGTTTTCCATAAGGACCACAAAGCAGAGCAGTCATCTACATGCCATCCTGTGGCTGCAGCAAGCAAGTTCTGCAGATGTGGGACTACTGTCACCACAGAGGTCCCCCACTTGCTGCTTGGTGTAGAGGCTGCCTCGGACCAGCCAAGCTGAGACCCCTTTGGTTTGCAGCACCTGAGTGGGAGGCACTGGGTAGGGAGTTTAGTTCACCCTCAGCTTCCTCACATCTCACAAGGTTCTCTCCACAGATATCAATGAGTGCTTGATGCAGGGCCTCTGCAAAGATGCTGAGTGTGTGAACACCCGCGGCAGCTTCCGTTGTACCTGCAAGCCTGGAACCATGCTAGACCCATCCCGTAGCCATTGCATCTGTAAGTGCTCCAGGGAACCTCTCAGTCTGGGGAGGGACCTGAGCAGGACCCCGTGGCTGAGTGGAAACTACAGCATGCTTCACATCTCCTTTTGAGTGTACCTGAGTTGGGTTTTTCTGCACTTGTGTGCAGAATGGGTCCCAGTCATGCATTATCATTCTCCATGGACATTGCATGGTCCCTGCAGAGGCTGAAGGGAATGTGCATGTGGTGTGGCAGCAGAGGATGGCCCCCTGGGATGAGCGAACTCCCACATGAGCTGGGTTTTCTTGGGGATGACACTGCTGGGGGAAAGGCCCAATGGTTGATGGCCAGGGGTGTTCTGGAAAGAAGACAGGGCAGCCCTCGGGCAGGCTGGGAGGCACAGGCAGAGAAAGAGCCAAGGGGGAGAGCTGAGTGTCCCCCATTCTCTCTTTGGAGTGCTGGGAGCACCTCTGGTACTGACAGGGCTGTTGTGTTTCAGCGGACAAAGCCGTGTCGATGGAGCAGGGGCTGTGTTACCGCTCGGCAGCTGGAGGCGTGTGCACCTTCCCCCTCTCACACCGCATCACCCAGCAGATCTGCTGCTGCAGCCGTGTCGGCAAGGGATGGGGCGACAGCTGCGAGGAGTGCCCCATGCCCGGCTCAGGTGAGATGTGCCTGCTTCAGCTTTGTGCTGCTTACACTGGGGCTTGGGTTTGCCTGAACTCAGACAGCTGCAGGACCCAGACCTGAGCAGTGCAAATGCTGTCCTGTGAGATGGGTACAGAACCCAGGAAGCAGACCTGGATAATACTGGGAAGATGGAGAAGTCTCTCATGGGAAACCAGAGAGAACACAGCCATGTCTGTGCCTGGCTTTATTCAACAGCCCTTTTCTCTCCTACATTTTTTGCTGGGAAGAAAGGTGAGGATGAGTTTGAGTATCTCAGTATGGGATTGGGTAGAAGGGAAAGCACCAGAATCCTCAGGGACCAGAAAAATGTTCAGGTGGTTTGTGCAGAGTATCTTGAGTGATGTGCAGAGTGCTCAGTGCTGAGGTACGCCGGGTTCGCTTTTATCTGCTCCCTTGCTCAGCTGGGACCTTCCTGTGGCATGATCCCTTTCTAGCAGTACTGACCATGGGAAGGGATTTCATTTTGGGGGTCTGGGAATGCCTGTGAGAAACCCACCCTGCTCTGTGAGCACATTCCTTCTGCTTGAAGCATCCACCCACTGCAGCCCAGATGTGTTTCTGTAAGAATTTAACCCTTAGAAATTACAGAAAATTATAGCATTGGGGAAACTGGCACCCACATTCACATACATGCCTGTCCATCTTCACTCCTTTATTCCACTGTTCCACTATCATGTCTGGGTGTGGTAAGCCAGGTGATCCCTCCACCAGCCTCCAACCTCTGTTTTTTAAAGTTTTGATTTGATATTCCTTCACAGAGGCCTTCAAGGAAATTTGCCCAGCAGGACATGGCTACACTTACTCCAGCTCTGATATCCGACTGTCAATGAGGAAGGCAGAGACAGAAGAGCTGCCCTTCAGCTTAGAAGAGCAAGGAGAGAACAGCAACTGGACTTTGGACTGGACAGCGAGGAGACAGCAACTGCAGGACAGCCTGCGTGGCAGCATCCTGGAGGCATTGCCCTACCCTGGCACCTCAGCAAGACAGGGTAGTGTGGGATCTGCTGCTTAAAGCTGCTCCATCTGGGCCCCTAGCAAGGGTGGAAAACTTCTTAGGTCCTGCCTTATACCATGGATGGACCTCCGGCTGAAAAGGGCTCCCAACATCTGTATGACTGTAGTGTTCCTGAGACATGAGACACTAGGTCTTCAAGTCTTTGAAGAGAAGGTTGAGTGTTTCAGGCTCCTGCAACTGCATCTTTGCAGTTGGTGCTGCCTGGCCAGGCTGCCTCCACCAGGACCTCAGGCCTGCATGGCAAGCCTAGCACTCCAGACCTTGGGCTTTTGTCCAGCCCAGCTGGAGGGCAGTGTGACCAACTGCTTGTGCCAGTATTTTCTGGAACAGAAGTTCCTGGGGTCTGCACAGTGCCACGAGTCCAGGTGTGTTGGCTTTGGGAACAAGCTCTTGCAGACAAGTGTGATGGACTGAATGGCAGTGTCTTAGAGGTGGGATGAAGTTAGGGCAGTCAGGGTTTGAGGAGGAGGCCTATCTGTCTTCTCTCTACTCACCATGCACTGTTTCCTTTTCCAGGTGAAATTTCTCCTGCTGTGCAGGTGAGTAAGGTTTGTCTTGCTACAGCTCAGTGCATCTGTGGTAGCTTGATGGGCTGGAAGGGGGATGTCATACAAATTAACTAAAAGAGGGGAGATTTAGATTAGATATTAGGAAGAAAGTCTTTACCGTGAGGGTGGTGAGACACTGGAACAGATTGCCCAAAGAAGTTGTGGATGCCCCAGCCCTGGAAGTTTTCAAGACTAAACTGGTTGGGGCTTTGAGCAACCTGGTCTAGTAGGAGGTGTCCCTGCCCATGGCAGGGAGGTGGAACTAGATGATCTTTAAGGTCCCTTCCAACCCAAAACATTCTATGGTTCTATTCCTGCTTACACTGTTCTGCCAGGCAGGTATGTGAGTTATGGCTCCAGCCGTGTCTACACTGCATCTCACAGGGATTGAAGCTCTAGACAGGAGGGGTTATCCATGATGAACTCAGTCCTAAAGAGCAAAAGGGTGAATTACAGCAAGGATCTATCCCACTATAAAAGGACCTCAAAGAGAATTTTGGTTTGAAGTTCTGGTCTCTGCTGCATATTCAAGTTTGCTCTGCTTTCACTAACTTCAGTGAATATCAGCTGTACTTGCACAGCTGAGGTGGGGGCACTCACTGTCAGCCTGGCCTGGCTGTAGGGCTCATGGGCAGCAGATAAGAGGAACTGCCGTAGTCAACTTTGGGCTTGCTTCTCTCATGGAGCCCAGTGTCCTGCTCAAGCCCAGCTCAGAGCCAACTCTCCCTGTGTTGAGGCGGGTGCAGCAGAAACACCACTGGAGCCATCAGGGCAGGGGTCTCCTACACTGGCTGTGTGAATTCACCCTGTCTGATGGAAGCAGCCTGGGGACTGATTTTCTGCTATGCTCTCCTAGGGCTGTGTTTCTTTATTTGAGTCTCACTTGAAAAATGTGTGCCTCTCGATCCCTGCTGTCAGTAGAGACTTGCCCATATCTATCCTGAGCATCTCTGTGCCCTCTTGCTATATCAGCTCATCCCTCAGACATACTTGCAGCACCTCTGAGGGAAGGGACAGCACTGCCATTGTCACTGCTTCATAAACATGAAGTGACTTGGCTCAAGTACATGTGGGAAATCTCAAGACAGGGCAGAAATTTGAACGAAAGCTTCCAAATGTGAAGTCTGGAACTTATATTGTGCCTGTTTTCATCATCCATTGTGGAAAGTTCCACGGAGCAGAGACTCGGGACTCAGGTTGTGCTCCAACATTTCCTTTGGCAGCCATAGGTTTGTCAGGAGGGGATGCTGAGAAAGAGCTTCTAGCACAAAGCACCCTTCTGGTAGGGAGCACTCTTGAGGCAGGTCAAAGCAGCAGCTGTCCTCAGCCCTTCAGAGCCACTGGTGACAGTGGCAGTATTTACCATGCCTGGATGACCTTCCTGGCCACCTTGAGGAGGTGCCTGCCTGGTAGCAGTGCCCTGGTCTCACCTGCACAGTGTGCTGGCACGGCCCCTCTGTGGGTGGCCCTCGGGGCATGGTCTGAAGCTGTGTTTTGCCCAGGATGATATGCTCAGGACAAAGTTGCCCTGCCAGATGCACCCATCTGGGGCAGCTTCTCCTCCTAGGGTGGCAGTCTTGGGGAGAAAGAGGAGCCAGGAGGTGGGTGGGAAAATGTCACAGGGGTGCTGCATCCCAGTTCCATGCTCAAGAATCCCATGTTTCTGTCCTTCAGGGAACTGCTAATGCCACTGCAGAGCCTGCCATGCACAGAGGTGAGTGCCAGGCTGGCGGGAGGGCAAGGCACTTGTGGGGAAGAGAATGGGGTGCTGAAGAAAGTGGGGAGAATGGGAGCTGCCTTCTCTGCATGGCAGCCCCCAGTGCTGAGCAGGACAGGCTCCTGGCTGGGCTGGCTGTGGGCAGCATGGAGGACCCCTGTCATGCTGGGTGGCTGATATGGGGCTACAGGAATGTGGGGAGATGATGAATATCCAGCAAGGTGAAGAAGGCTGTGTTAAATAATAAGATGATAGAGTTGCTGCAACCACCCTGCAGCCTCTTCCTGTGTTTTCTTTTGGTGCTGTGGTTGCCAGGACAGCCAGCACAGGTAAACCTTGGGTGGGGCATCTCTACCTGAGATCAGGTAGCTTGACTTACCTCTCTTCTCCTTCCACAGCAGAGGAACAGGAGTTCTGGCATGGTCCTCACCAGCCTGGCCCCACTAACCCCTGGGATGCTGCTGCTCCAACACAGGTGCCAGCAGGTGTGTGTGTGTATCCACCAGTCTTGGGCATTTCCCACCTCCCTTTGCCCGGTACTGCAGCGAAATTATGTCCTAAGCTCTGTTCAGGGGCTCTCTCCTTTAACCAGTCTGTTGGTCTGCCAACATATGTCCCTTGACTTCCCAAAGAAAAGTCACTCCCCTGCCACTCTTGTCCCAGCCTGGGCCCAGCTGCTGCCAGCTAGGGAAACCTGGCCAGCCGTGGGGAATCACAAGAGCGAACCTGTACGGGGAACAAAGTGCATGTATCTGTGAGTCCTTCCCTGCCTGCAGCTCCCTTGCCCGGTGCAGCAGTGGCTGCCAAGCGAGGGGAATCACGCACCGCTGTGGTGGCTTTGCCCCCGTGCCCCTCCCGTGGCGTGAGCTGACTCATCGGCAAGGGGGAGCGCAGGGGGAGGCATGTGGCTCCCGGGGTGGCTTGTTTACTGCGCCGGCAACAAGGGTACTGTTGTTCCAGGGTTGCCTAAGTGTCTGGGACTGTGGCCCCTGCCCTGCGTCGGGGGCTGGAGCACCTTGGGGAGCAGGCCTGGCGGAGGCACCTTGCTGAGGAATGCGTCTCCCTCAATAGCCTTTTGTTTGGGGTTGGGCGGCCCCCTCACTCCCCCTGGCTGGCTTTTATGCCGAGGGGTGTGTGGTGCCTCACTGCCCCTTCACTGCTGCCTGTACTCGGCTTAGCGGAGTGGTGGGAGGTGGGGGGGCCCTGCTGTCACCCCAAAATGAATGCCATCACAGGTGTCACTGGCTCTGCTGCCCGTTCTATTTCAAAACATGGGGCTGCAGTGAAGGTGAGCAATATAGGGCACTGGGGCATCCCAGCTCAGGCCACAGGAGCCCGAGGAGATGGCAGGGTCTGCCATGTCCTCCCTGCTGCCCCATGCGTGCAGGTTGCCTGAAGAAGGAGAGGAGCAGGCTCAGCATCACTCTCCAAGAAGGGAAAAAGCAGCCTCCTGGTATGGCGCTGGGGACACAAAGCAGACACTAGATTCCATGCACCCTTTTGGTGCTACTCCCAACCCTGTGCTCTCCCCTCGCAGGGGTCAGTGGCTGTGCCTCCTCACCCCTTTCCTGCGGAGCTGGTGCTTGTGTTCTGACCCCAGAGGGACACAGCTGCTCGTGCCACCCTGGTTACACCTTGGATGCCAGCCGCCTCCACTGCATTGGTAAGTTGGCAATTGATGGTTCGACTGCTCAGCATTCTGGGCCTCAACAGCCCCTTCAGTCCTTCTGGCCATTGTGGGAAGGTCTTCTGGCAGCTCTGCTGAGGCCCTGCCCACCAGCTGCACTGCGAGGCTGGCAGGGGGCTGCAGGCAGCTGCAGGTAGTGACTGCCAGTCTTCCTTCCCTGCCTGGTCCTAGATGAAGATGAGTGTCTAAAAGACCCTTGTGCTGGAAAAGGTCGCTGCATCAATAGTGTGGGCTCCTATTTCTGCCTCTGCTACTCTGGGTACACCCTGGCTGTCTCGGTGGGCAAGCAAAGCTGTGAGGGTAAGTAGTGTTCACCTGGCACAGGGCTGCCATCTCTCTGGGGCCTCCTTGTTCTCTCACCCTCACGCTCTCTCATGAATGTGCACATACACATGCACTCATGCACACACATGCACACCTGCACATCCTCCCTTCCCACAGGCCTGCCCAGAGACAGCTTGATCCATAGGAATCACTCTCTCCTGCTCACTCAGGGATAGGACCTCGCCCATGATGAACCGGGCAGGAGTCTGTGATGCCAGCCCTGATCACTGCTTCATGGCTAGGGGGATGCTAGGGCAGGTGGGGGATAGAGAAGAGCCCCAGCAGAGGTCCCTTGGGTAGAGCAAGCTGCAGGTGGAGCAGGTCCTCTCCTGCATCCAGCCTTTCTGACACTGGTGGGGGGAAGGCTCAGGACTGTCTCCCTGTGTGTTGCCAGACCGAGATGAATGTGAGCAGCCTTCTATCTGCCGAGGACAACGATGCATCAACACACCCGGCTCCTACCACTGCCAGTGCAAGGAGGGCTTTACCATGGGCCCCAGAGGACAGTGTGAAGGTGAAGCTTGCTGCTCCCACTTTCCCTGCCCCTCCAACCTACCCTGTGATGGCTGAACACTTCCTTTTTTCATCACTCTGTGTTTCCTCCTGTAAGGGAGGACACCCCCACATTTGTCTGCCCTGTGTCCTCTCCAAGGACTGCCTGTCCTCTCCTTTGACTGCAGGAGGAATAGGCTTTCCTGGGCAGAGGGAATGGAGTTCTCCCAAGATTCTCTCCCATCTCTCCGTGGAGTTCCCCAATGACCAGCCCATTCCAGCTTCCCATTATGGGAGGACATGCCTATATATTTTCATGCCACCTTGGCTTTGTCACAAAACTGTCATGCTAGTAGGTGGGCTGCAAGGAGAGCAGGCTGCAGAGACTCAGGCCACACATCCCCACTGCATCCCATTCACATGGCAAGACCTGGGCCCTTCAGAGCTTTCACCCTTGTCAATGTACGATGTGCCTGATCATAGATTCCCCCCTTCTCAGTAACTCATCTCCATCACAGAGTGGGAGGCTATTTTAGAAGGCAGTACAGGAAATACGGCATGCACAGAATGCTGCCTCCCCCACATGGCCTCCGGAAAGCACTTGCCTTAAGGACAACTGAGCTGGAGGTTGCATCCTAATCATAGTTACAAAATGCCCTGATGAGACAGCCCTGCACAGATGTTCTCTGATCCCTTTCTCTACCCATGCACATTCCTGGCCTCGGCAACACCCTGCAGAAGTGAGTTTAGCTGCTGACTTATGTCAGCCCTCAGATGTGGGTGTAGGATCCTGAGGGATAGGTGGGATCATAAGAAGTTTTCTCTAAGCCACAGCAAACTCATCTCAACTCCTATTGGGTATCACTGTGCCCTGGAGGGAAACTCTGAGGATCCAGCTGGAGAGGATATATTGGAGACTGTTTACCTTTGGGAGCCTGAAAGAACTGTGTTTCTTGGCAGATGTCAACGAGTGTGTGGATCTCAGCTCCTGCCCCAGTGGGAGATGTGTCAATACACTAGGATCCTACAAGTGTGTCAGCTGTGGGATTGGCTACCGGCCCAGGAATGGGAGATGTATTGGTGAGAAATTTGGGCTGCCTCTGGGCATCACCCTTGCCCCCCACGGCAGCGCTCCCTGTGAGCCTCAAAAGGAGCAAGGGCACAGGCAGCATCCTTCTCCTGCAGTCAGCCAGCCTGTTTGGCCAGGGCATATTGCACTCGTAGCTTGTGTGGAGGGACTGCCCTGTGCACCCTCCCATGCCATTTTGCCTTCTGCTGTATCCCACAGATGTGAACGAGTGTCTTGTGGAGGGGACTTGCGCTCATGGACTGTGTGTCAACCTGGATGGCTCCTTCCGCTGTTCCTGCTACCGGGGCTACGAGGTGGCACCTGATGGGAAGAGCTGCCAAGGTATGAGGGGAGCCATGTGTCTGGACACTCTGAAGTGTCACACACTCAGTCCAGAGGTTTCCCTAAGCTCTCCCTGAGCACGTGGCTCTGTCTGAGTCCTGGCCACCATGGTGGCTGGTTCTCCTAGCACATGTGCCCCTGGTCATAGTTGCTCTGCATTTTTTCCACTTATCCCACTCTCCCTCATGTGTTTCTGCAGACATCGATGAATGCACAGCCCGAGCTGCCTGTCCCTCTGGACTCTGCCTCAATACTGAGGGCTCCTATTCCTGCATGTCTTGTGACACCGGCTATGCTGTCTCCAGGGATGGCAGCATATGTGAAGGTATCCCTTCCCCAGGAACAGAGGAGCAGGTGCTGGAGGAAATGCGGGAAGAGACATTGCCATAGCTGGGTTACTGGTGGGGCAGGAGGACTTCTTTAGCTTCAGGATCCTTTTCCAGCTCTTTAGCTTCCTGTTCAGGAGAGAGCATGGAAGACTATGAGCAGATGTCACTTGGAGCAGCAGGAAGGTGATTTTGCTCACACAGGAAAGGGATGGGGGGAAGGACTCATGGACTAATGATGATCTAGAAGATGCTGACAAAGGTCAGAGGAGTACAGGAGGCCTGGAAACACTGGCAGAGTTGTGTGTCTTTTAGTTCAGAACTGTGTGCCTGGGACCATATACTTCAAATGTAGGTCTTCAACAGAAGGAGAAACCTTGGATCCACACCCCATGGAGAGACTGTGGGCACCCAGGTTTCATCATTTTTCCACAGCCCCTTATATAACTTGGACATGTTTTAAAGGGAAAGCTTAGATCAAAGTCTCTGCTGTGCCAGGTATGCTGGTGGAGAGTTAACAGCAGCATCAATTTGTGTTGGTTGCAGTGCTGAAACATGAGAGTGCTCAGTCCCAGTTTTACAGCTCAACTGCTGCAGCACAAGCAGGAAAACTCTCTCACTGATGGCTGGCTGTGGGGGATATCCTGGGCTTGAGATGGCTTGATGTAAATTCCCTGTTTGGAGCAAGGGAAGGGAAAGGGCAGAACTGGCAAAGGTATTTGTTTAAAGAATGGCCACGTGCTGAGAATTTATCTCTGGAGCACTGCAGAGCTCTGCAGCCTGCACATAGCTGGCAAATGGAAGATCTTGCCTTTGATGTGACTCTCAGAAGGATCCCCCTGTACTGGGGCCTCCGGGAGGGGAGGAGAGGGAGGTTTTCCTCCCTTAATTCTCCTCTGTTTTGATGTCTGAGAAAGCCAGTGTGAAATGAACTTATTTTCTATTTGATTTTTGGGTGTGATGGAAGAGCCGTGGTTTGATGCCTTACATCTGCCCTCCCTTTTTCCCAAGACTCCACATGAGCTGCCCCATCTCAACCACCTTGCCCCAGCCATTTCACAAGGGCATCTTATCAGGGTTTGATACTGTTTGGGTCACACTGACCTAATGGCAGGATGGCATGTTCCTCCCTGCCTTGGCTGGTGGCCTTGTCTGTGGATTTAGGCTTCATATTTGAAAAATGATAAGGGTTTTGTGATAGTTTTTTTTGTAAATAAACTAGGTTTTGGTTCCTCTCCAGAAGGATTCAATAATACTGATACTTGCAACCCTTTGAGACTGAAAAGCTGGGAATCCTGCCCTGAGATGGTAGGGAGCGATGCTCTTTGTGCCTGCGGCATGCTCAGTGCTCTGCAAGGGGGAAAATGTTCCTCCCTACCCTCAGGAGCTGCCAGTCTCAGGGCTTTACCTCCTGTCAGTGCAGTGTTCTCCCGTGCTTGCCCCTACCTCAGGGGCTGCAGGCAGTCTGCTGGCATCTCACAGCTCTCTATGCAAGGGAAGGTATCCCTCTCTCCTCTGCTGGGAGCAAAATCCTTAGAGTGCCAGTAGATTGTGGCCAAGGCCTGGGAGAATTGGGTGAGAGAGGGTTTGTGGAGAGCTCTGCAGTTGGGTAAGAGCTGTTGTAAACCCCTGGACAGCTCTTCCATGAGAAGGACATTGTAGGCAAGTCTGGCAAGTAGGAAAGCAGAGCCTCGGAAGGTAGGGCTGGTGCTGCGTTGCTCTACTGATGTTTGCTCCTCTGCAGTTGGCTGAAGAGAGGATTTGTCAACAACTGTGACTCTGCACTGGCCTCTTGGTGGTTGTCACACCCAGAGCAGAGTTCTACTGGAGACAGACACTGGGGTTAGCAGTATCCCTGTGCTCACAGAATCACAGAATGTCCAAGGCTGGAGAGGACCTCTGGAGGTCGTCTCATCCAACCCACTACTCAAGCAGAGCTACCAAGAGTTGTCTGCCCAGGACTGCATCCAGATAGTTTTTCAATACCTCCAAGAAGGGAGACTCCACAATGTCTTTGGGCAACCTAGGCCAGTGCTCTGCCATTGTCACAGTAAGAGAGTGTTCAGGCAGAACCTCCTGTATTTTGGTTTGTACCCCTTGCCTTTGGTCCTTTCACTAGGCACCACTGACTTGCTGCTGGGATAGTGTTTTACTGGTCTCTATGATGGAAAGGAGTGAAGAGTCTGGGCTGAAACTGCACACCCTGGTAACAGGGAGTCTCTACCCTCTTCTCACTGTGATGGGATGGTCTGGGAGGGCAGCTCAAACCCACTTTGCAGGCCAACAGCTGGGTGATGCTTCTGTGGATGGGGATCTTCCCCAGTGGTGGCAAGAGCTGGGGCCTCACTCTGTGCTGTGCCCTTCCTCTTGGCAGATGTGGATGAGTGTGAGGACCCTGCTGTTCAGTGCCTGGGGGGAGAGTGCACAAACACACCGGGCTCCTATGAGTGCCACTGCCAGACTGGCTTTGAGCTCATCAATGGCACCGTATGTGAAGGTATGAACCCCATCCCTGCAGCCCTCTGGGTCCAGTACATACTGGATCCCCCTTTCTCAGCAGGGAGGATGCTGGTGCCAAGGCAAGTGATGCCACCATGCATGGCACATCCATAAGGTTGTAGTCAAATTCAGGCTCACCATGGACAGGGAAAATCTCTGTTTCCAGGACAGGAAAACCAGGGGCCAGGAGCCCTTTGAGGGCTGCCTGTAAGAGACTGGAAACAGGGAATCCATGTGGCTTTGGTGAAGGATGTACCCCAGGTCTGGGTGCATAGTCCTGATTCTGCTCCCTCTGCAGATGTGAATGAGTGCCTGAACAGTGAGATCTGCAGTCCCAATGGCGAATGCCTCAACAGTCATGGATCCTACTTCTGCATTTGTGCTCCTGGCTTCTCAAATGTGGCTGGCGGAGTCAGCTGCCAAGGTGAGTTGGAGGGTGGCAGGGACATATCTTAGGTCCTGCCCTGCTGTGAGATCCAAGTTGATGTTTTTGTCTTGATTTCACAGATGTGGATGAATGTGCAGACAAGTCCCTGTGCTCACAAGGCCAGTGTCTGAACACAGAAGGCTCCTACAGATGTCTATGTGAAAATGGATTCAAACACTCCCAGGAGACTGATGATTGCGTGGGTGAGAGCTCATTGCTGGGGAGATCAGCCTCCCAGAATTCGAGGGGACGAATGAAGCCAGTGCAGAGGGGAGGGCAGTTCTTCTTCCAGCACTCAAAGTTGCTGGTGACTTGTAAGGAGGACAAGCACTGGTTCAAGGCCTCTGGCCAGCTGAAGCAGACCCAGGTGCTGCATTGAACAAGCAGGGTCCCCATCTGATCATCCTCATCTCCTTGGTCTCCTCCCTGCAGATGTGGATGAGTGTAAAGAATATGGGGATGCCATCTGCGGCACATGGCGGTGCCAGAACAGCCTGGGCTCCTACCGTTGTATCGTGGGCTGCCAGCCTGGCTTCCACTGGACCCCCTTGGGTGACTGCATTGGTGAGTACAGCCCTGGGTCTCCCTGTCCCTCACCCTGGCAGGAACAGGGTGGTTATGGGACATCTCTGCCAGAGGTGCAGAGGAGAAGGAGGAGGAGGAGGAGGAGGAGGAGGAGGAAATGTGTGGCTGGTGGAGAGGCAGATAATGCTGAGAGTTTGTTTTCTTGGCTGCGCTGCCTGCTTGCGTCTAGACTTCTCTCTTCCTGGCATCTGGAACAGACGCTGCATTGTGCTGCTTTCCGCTTGGGGAGAGTCCTGGGCAGGTTACAGCCATTCCAGGCTTGGAGCTGGACCGCAGCTCCCTGTAAGCTGTGCTTGCTGGGGCCAGTGCCAGTCACCTGCCTGGCAGGCCTGGGTGAGGGGAAAGGCTGCTTGTACCAGTGCATGCTAGGCTGGCGAGTCTGCGTTTGAAGCCCAGGCTCCAGCAAAGAGGAAAGAGCAAAGGGGTTTTTTGCAGTTTTTGAGGCTCCCCCCAGCTCAGGGAAGATTGCAGCAGGGAGGAGCTGCTGCCAACCACTGGGCTCTGGGCTGCACTAAGACTCAGCTTTGGCACGTGGAGCTGCTCCTGGCCTTGGAGACCATGAGCTGTGAACACATAGCTGCTCTGACTGCTCCAAGAAAACTTCCATGCAGCAGCTGGAGGGGAACAGGATACAGACAGCAGGGCTGTAAACCTGCCCTCTGTAAGCAGAGAACCCAGCTGTGATTGTCCAACCCCATAGCACTATAGCATGTGGAGAAGGACCAGGTCAAGAATTATGGAGCAGGAGAGTATCCTACATATGTCTGCACTTCATTTGCATGCCACACACTTCAGTTGCATGCTTGTATCTCCTGCCAATGTGAGCCTGTAGGCTCTGTGTCCCTCTACACCTCTGCAGGAAACTGTTACCCTCAGTCACCCCTGCCAGTCACCTCCCATGCTTCCCATCAATTTCCCATTCCCACCCTGCCCCTATTTCTCTATTTACATGGCCTCTTTGTCGCTCTCAGTGTTGCAGGAAGCTTTTCTTAACATGCACACCGCTAGCAAGGTGAGTGACTGGAGCAGCCAAACCCAGTCCCTTACATCAAGGGAATGCCTGCCCCAGACCCAGATCTTGGAGTCAGAGCAGGAGGGCCTGAGTAGGGGTGTCCATTGGGAGAAGTAGGGTCTAGGACAATTCCTGTTTTTGGCTTTGCTGCAGACATTGATGAATGTGCCAATGAGACGCTGTGTGGGAGCCATGGCTTCTGCGAGAACTCAGATGGCTCCTTCCGCTGCCTCTGTGACCGTGGCTATGAGAGCTCACCTTCCGGACACTACTGTATTGGTGAGTCTGCCAGGATCACTCTGCCAGTCAGTAAAGGAGAGCCATTGGCAGATGCCAGGCTGGTGTCCCTGCTGTGTGATGGCTCCCAGACCACAGGCAGGGACTGCACTCACGCATTGAGAATCACACATGGACAGGGCAGCTCATGGAGTCAAAACCCCTCCCCTTATTGCAGCAGATCTTTGGGATTGCAAAGGACCAGGCTCTGAAAAAGTGAATGTTTAACAGTGAACGTGGAGCCCTTTTCTGTCCAGGTGGAATGGAGGTCCTTGGGGGATGGAGGCACTGAAGGTGCTGGGAAGGTACTTTAATGGGTGCCTATAGAGAAAAGGCAGGGTGTATTATAAGGAAGAAAATTTTCACCATGAAGACAGGCAGGCAGTGGAACAGTTGTGTCTGTGATGGTTGTGCAGTTGCCATCCTTGGAGGTTTTAAAGACACAACAAAAAAAAAGCTCTGATCAGCCTGGTGGGATCCTGTAACTGACCCTGCTGAGCAGGGGGTTGGACTGGAGTCCTCCAAACCTAGATGAGTCTGTGATCCAGCAACCCACTGGATTTCAGCAAGCTGGAGTTCAAGCTCTGAATCCACTAAGAGCAGGGCATGAGGCTCCTGCCAGACTTGTGTTGAGCCACAATGTGAACACAGTACTTAGCTCGTCCCTAGCAGCTTTCGTCTCCCTACTGCAGGGTAGCTTCATGCTGCAGACCGTGCACAGGCTGCCCGTGCAGAGGCAGGGCTCCTGCTGCCCACTGCTGCCCCTTGCTTTGCAGATGTGAACGAGTGTGAACTGATGGTCGCTGTGTGCGGAACTGCACTTTGCGAGAACGTGGAGGGATCCTTCCTGTGCCTCTGCCCCAGTGACCACGAGGAGTACAACCCAGAGGCAGGGCAGTGCAAGCCCCGAGCTGCCGTGGGTGAGTAGGCAACTATGATAGAACATGGGTGGCAGCTAGAGCAGGAGCGTGGTAGCCCTGGCTGGGGTGAGATAAAGATGAGGGGCTAACAGGGCTGTACAAGCCTCCACAGATAATGGGCAAGTTTTTGTCTGGGGAGAGCTCAGAAGCCTGAACGTGAGGATCTGGGAAGGCCACACTGCTGGTGATGGGTGTGCTCTGGGACCTCCTAGCTATGGGATGCTGCGTTGGGGTGCCAAGGACCCCATCCCGTCCCTGCTCTGCTGTCTTCTAGAGGGCTCCGACACACAGGCAGCCCAGCTCTCTGACAGTGCAGAGCGCAAGCAGTGTTACTACCACATCAGTGACGTTCGCCTGTGTGACAGCGTCCTGGCCAAGAACATCACCAAGGAGGAGTGCTGCTGTACTGTGGGGGTGGCCTGGGGTGACAACTGTGAGACTTACCCCTGCCCCATCCCTGGCACAGGTAGGACTGTGGCCCCACCACACCAGGCAGGGCCTTCCAGCTCCACCTTGATTGCACTAACGAGCTGCTTCTTTTCTTTCCATCTCCTCTTGGCATCTGTATCTTGGTCAGTGGAGTACCAAGAGATCTGCCCTCTTGGAAAGGGCTATATTCCCCAGGAAGATCTGCTCTCAGGAAAAGTCTCTTTCACAGGTACTAGCACCATTTTCTTTCATTTCTTCCAGGGCGAAGAGGGAGATCACTATGTAAAGCCCTGCATGAAAATGCATAGACAAAACTGTCTCCCCAGGCCTGTCGTGGGGGATCCTAACATCCTGCTGCTGTTTTCCTCATTCCAGAGAAATCCCAGATTGCCAGTATTGTTGAGCTGAAGTGCCCCTCCCTCCAGTCCTGCCTCGTTGCTGGCAGTGATTCTTTCTTGGTGCAAATCTCTCATTATGAACCAGGGATAGAGACCATTAAGACACAGCTCTTCCAGTTACTGATCAGATCTCCCAGTGGCTAGCTCGCTCAGTCTTTGGCACTTCACCTCCATGGGGGTTGTGTTCTTGGGATACCCATGAATTTCCTATTTGAGAAAGTGTCCTGTTCACACCATCCCTTCTCCTGCTTTGCCTGGGGGTGCTTCCCCCTCTGTTCCCAAGCATGGGGCCTGTGGGAGAGGTGGGGGCCTCGCTCGGGGACCTTTCAGTGATCCAGGCAAGGTGCTGTGACAGCTTTCTGCAGGTATAGCGCCCAGCCCACCTTGCTTCCACGGCTCTGCTTCCTGAGACACTTGCCCTCCCTCCATCCCTCTTTCAGACATGGATGAGTGTGAGATATTTGGCTCTGAGTTCTGCCGCAACGGACAGTGTTTGAACACGGTGCCAGGCTACAAATGCTTCTGCCGTACAGGATACTTCTATGACTCCAGCAGGCTTGAGTGTGTTGGTAAGATGGCCTCAAAGAGCAGTGGGCACCCCACTGAGCACAGAGGGACAGCCGTGTTGCTGCACCCAGATTTGTCCCTGCTGGGGCAGGTCTAGGTAACAGGCTTTCTGGGACCCTCCTGGGAAACAAGAGAGGAGGGCCTGAGGCCTGTCAGGTCCCTGTTTGGGCAGGGAAAGGGTCACATTGCCCATGTCTGCCAGCCTGAAACATTGCCCTGTCTTTGTGTGTGGGTAGATCAGGATGAGTGTCAGAATGAAGTGTATTGCATCAACGGTGAATGTCTGAACACAGAAGGCTCCTACCACTGCTTCTGCAGCCTCCCTCTTGTGCTGGATGCCACTGGCAACCGGTGTGTGAATTTCTCCAGCAGGGCAGGTGAGGCTGATTTCCCACTGCAGCACACCTTTGCCCCATACATCCTGCCCCATGGCTGGGACCTCCAGAAGGGAGCAGTGATGGGGGACCTGGTGTCTGGCTGAGGTGTGTCAGCACCAGCACAGGGTGCAGCCAGGGCAGGGAGGGGGCAGGAGATGGGGCACATGGTCATTCCTCTTGGGACAAGATGGACAGGCACTCTTCTGGATGATTTTCATGGCATCCTTTGTTTGTGTCACTCACAGATGCCTTGGAGGAGTATGAAATCCACCTGGACGTCTGCTGGCAGACCGTTGCCGACTACATCTGTCAAGACCTGCTGCATGGCCAGCAGACCACGTACACTGAGTGCTGCTGCCGGCTCGGCGAAGCCTGGGGCCAGAACTGCGCACTTTGTCCCCACAGGTCCTCCAGTAAGTGGGGTGGCATGGGCAAACATCTCCCAGCAGAAGTGGGCATAAGCTGGGCTGCCACTTGTCATGTCGTGCAGGTCCTCTGCATAAGGTTTCTGCATTGCTGGAACCAGCCCATGGAGTAGGTAACCCCACACATACTTCTCCAGGGCTGAGCTGCACCAGTAGAAAGAAAGTACCTGCAATTAGTTTGCAGAAAATCCAAGGTATTTGAGGGGAGAGTTGCCCTGTGCATCCCACTGCTTCCACACAGGTTAGGACGTAGTGGCAGCCAGGGATGGGAGCACCCTGGAAATTGGGGTTCTTGCTGCTAAAGGACCTGCTGGCCCCAGACAGGAGCTATTCTTCTTGACAATCAACTAAGTACAGAGCTGCAGCTTTGGAGGGCACTGAATGCAGGCCTGGCTCGGCTGACCCCATGTGGATGCACACCATCTGGCCATATAGTGGACCTTAAGCCAGGCTGCACTGACCTTTCCTTTTCCTCACCACCTGCAGCTGATTTTGCTTTCCTGTGTAATGGGGCCAGTGAAGACCGTGAGAGAGGGGCTGAGCTCCGAGAAAGACATAGGTATGAGTATGGACCAGGCTTGGAAGACCCCCACTATGGCCTTCCCAGCCCCTACTACAACTACCTGGAGTCTGAGTATGGAAACCCCGACGCTGGTTTCCCTCGGAGGGAACCCAGCAGTGAGTTTCGTGGCAACCCTCTCCACCATGGCCCAGCACAATCTCCACCCCGCTACCTGCCCAGCCAAGCTGGTGAGTACTGGAGACACAGAGAAGTGCCTTCCCACCCAGACTGGGTCCATGGGGACTGTCTCGTAGTTTCCACCCTGGCCGGGCTGCTCCAGGCTTGGAGCAAGCTCTGTTCCTGGCTGTTCTGAGTCAGTCCTGGTACCATCAGCACTGTCTTGATGCATGCCCGATCCCCCTTTGTGGCTGGGCTGAGGCTCATCCTGCTCTGACCTTGCTGCCCTCCAGGTCTCTACGAGGGCTTCGAGGGGCTGCAGGCGGAGGAATGCGGGATCCTCAACGGCTGCGAGAACGGGCGCTGCGTGCGCGTCCCGGAGGGGTACACCTGCGACTGTTTCGACGGCTTCCAGCTGGACATGACCCGCATGGCCTGCGTGGGTGAGTGAGGCCCCGCGTCCCCTGGCCGCGGCTGCTCCCTGCCGGTGCCAGCTGGCACGGCAGCAGGAGCAGTGCCGCTCTTCTTCCGATTCCTTCCCATACGGCTGGGAGGGCCCTCGTGGAGGTTCAGCCGGCCACTTTCTGCTTGCAGCTAGGTAAGAGCAGCTCCGGGCATCTCCGAGAGCGGCTGATGTCTCCTGTCTTCTCATACCAGTCTTGTTCATCACAAGCCATTATTACTGTGATTAATGTCCTCTACGTTCACCACTGCCCTGGTGAAACTTCTCACTTTCCACCCTGCCCTGTGAGACACGGTTTCTAAACCTTCTCTCTGCATTTCCTCTATATACCTATGCCATGTCTCCATCCTTTTCACATTATATCTCTCTAAGCCAACTGAGACCTCAGGCAATCAACAGAGCAGATGAAGACCCTCTTTTTCCTTAGGGACGGCACTTACTCCAACTCAGGGCATCCTTATTGTACAATACAATGGTGCAGCTTCTTCATACAGAACCCATGGTCTATACCACCCCAAATGCAGCTGTGCAAAATGGCTGCTTGAGATGTTACTCCCTCTTCTGCATTTGTGCACAGTTTCCCTTTCCTAGGCCACAGTGCTTTGCATTTGCCTTCAGTGAATTTTGTCTGGTTGAATTTGGACCACTTCTCTCCTCTGTTAGAATGAGTCTGAACCCTACAAAGTGCTTGCAGTCTGTCATCACACACATATATTTTATAAGCATGGGGATTCTTCTCCCATCCACCTTAATGACAACATTTGCGTGGAGTAAGGGTAAGGACACACCTCTGCAGCCTGTGCTTTAAAGGACTTTTATTGTAACAGCCAGGTATTGCTAATTGCCTTTGGAGTGCAGCTGTGCGGTCCATTGTGCAATTGCCACAGTTTAATCTAGAGGGTATTTTCTCAATCTGTTTGAGTGTGTCATGTGAGAGTGTGTTGAAATCCTCACCATGGCCAAGACACATCATATCCACCACTTCTCCCTTATCTGACAGGCCAGTTATCAGGTCAGGGAAGAGAACCAGATTGGCTTAACGTAATCAGGCCTTAACTGATCTGCACCAGCTATTTAATGATCCTGTTATCCTTTAGAAGGTTATGACCCAATCACTCACAAACCTGAACTGCTTAGGGGTGAGTGGACTGTAATTCTGGATTTTCTTTTCTCTGTTTTTGAAGATGGTTATGAGATTTATCCTTTGTTGCTTTTCTGAGGCCTTCTTTATGCTCCTATCTCAGAGAGAACTGTCAACTTTTCAGGAACTGCAGGCAGCATTAAATATGTGAACTCGCATTGCCGCAAACCTTTATGGATGTACTTTATATCTGATTGTTGAACCCCTCCATCACAGTGTGGCCCTTCCCTCCCTGTGCTCCTGCACCCTTGTTTAAACACTTCAACATGCTCTGTGCCCTGTCTGATCACCACAAGTGTTTTTATGATGGCTGGAACAAAGCCCATGTTAGCTGCTCCAGCCAGTTCGAATGGCTTTTGTTTCCTCTGTTGATAAGAAGTAGACAGACCTTCCCCATTGTTTCCTGATAACATGTTTATGGAGCCTTTGCTTGTTCCCCTTTCTATCCTGAACTAACTGGCCCTCATTTTACACTGGAGCCTGGTTTTCTTCCTTTCAGTGCTCCTGCTTTGTTCTAAGTTATCACCATGTTTTTACCTTGCTGACTTTAGGCCTTTAGAATACTCCTGCAGCTGCTGCAGCACTTCCCCTCTCACTTTCCTATGGCAACAGCTTACCCATGCCCTGTAAGGTGGGCTGTGTGTCCTCACCCCTGCCCAAATGGGCAAACTCCAGGAGCTGGTGCAGACTGCTAGCACTACTCTGTTACTTCTGGCTTTTGGGTCTCTCTGGGCTAAAGTGTCCTTGTTCTATTTCTCCTCTCAATTTGGCAGCCAGACCAGCCTGCCTGCTCTTTCAGCTTTTACTCACCCTTGCTTCTGAGGCTGCAAAGCACATCTCCCTTGATGTGCCTAATTTCTCCTTGGGCTTCTGAGCAAGCCATCCTGTTCATGGCAGTGTCTGATCCTGAGGTTTAGTGCAAGTCCACAGTGTCAGTTCAACAATTGGTTTGGCTGTGTGTGAAGACTACCTTGTTCCTCAAGCTCTCTCTTCTCATGTTTCCCCTCTCCATCTTCTTCCTGTGACTGCTGTACTTTCTCTTACCTCCCTGAAAGTTTTGCTTCCAGCATCCCTCCCTGGGGTTGCACTCCCCTTTCTTTGTCAGATGGCCTCCTCTACCTATGCTAGAGATAATCTGAGGTCCCTGGGGTGGCAGAGCACTTTGGTCCTCCCAGGGTCCATTGGCTACTGCTGGGGCCTTCTTGCTCCCTTGGGTGACGAGCTGAACCCATCAGCTGCCCCTCACTCCCTGCTGATCTGTGGGGGTTGAGTGTGGAGTTTGTGGTCAGAAGGGTTGGACCTGCCTTAGTAGATGAGGATTTGGGCTCTGGAGATGCTGTGGGTGCAAACAACAGTTCTGGAGTTGTAGATGCTCAGAGCTGGATGCTCTGTCCAGCTCATGGCCCCACCACAAGTTGGTGTATCTCAGGCAGGGTGTCTGGGTGAGTACATGTAGCAGAGCAGATCTGTAACAGAAGGGCAGCTGCTGTAGGACTCACGTGCACACTGCAGCCAGAGAGCTGGCCAGCTGAGCCCTTTGGCACAGTTTGCAGGTTAATAAAATAAACCGTTGTTTGTGCAGCACGAAGTCCCTCTGTGTTCTGGTCCTGGAGATGATAATCGGCCTCTCAGGGCCACCATCATTTGCCTGGTTGACCTTGTTGGATCAGAAAAGGGCATTTTCCAAGGCTAGAGTTGGCCTTTTCCCCAGATCTTAGGCTATTACAATTTGTTAGCCAAAAGCTGCTAACCAGGGGGTGTCACCAGCTGCAGAGCATGGAGAGGCTCTTATCTGGTGTACATGGGGCAGGGTTCAGTACTGTGCTGGAGGATACTGGGGATGCCACCCTTGGGTACTACGAATGCTCTGCAGATATGCTGAGGGCGTGGGAGGCTGGTAGGGTCACTGTGGACATCTTGAAGGTACTGGCTGGGGGACAGGGCAGGCAGAACCTGTGTGGGAGGGCCAGGGTGGATGGCAGGGGCACATGGAGATGGCTGTGGGCTGGGACTACTCACTGTGCCACCAGCTCAGCCCAATCCTTCTCCTTGCAGATATCAACGAGTGTGAGGAGGTGGGCAGCCCTGAGCCTCTGTGCCGAGGTGGCACCTGCAGGAACACAGAGGGCTCCTACCGCTGCCAATGCTTGCCGGGCTACGTGGCCCTGGCCCGGTCACACCACTGCGTGCCCCAGACAGCCCAGAACCCAGCAGCCGTGTAGCTCTAGGAGAGCAGGGGTGAGGGTGCTCCCCTGCACATGGCTCTGGGACCTGGGAGCAGAGAGAAAGCCCCCCCGGGGCTGTGGGTGCTTCCAGGCTCTTTGTTCCTTCCCCTTCGAAGTGCACAGCTTCCCTGCCACCTCTCTCTATAGGTCAGGGCTGAGCTCCCAGCCTCTGCACCCCTCTTGGTCCTGCCAGCCCCTGCTCTTCCTGCAGCAGAGCCCACCCCAGCCCTCAGCACCTGTCACATTGCCCTGTGTCATGGAGGCTCACAGGACACCTTCCATTGCCACACAGACCCAGCCTCTCCCCCTCACCCTGCCAAGAAAGGGAGTTCATCTCCCTGCCACTGCTGCACTGACCTAGTGACAAGCCTTACCCACACGGTGGGTGCTGGCCCCACTCCTTATGAAGCGTCCAGCCCCCAGGCCAGACCTTTAGGATGGGGGTTCCACCCCAGCTTTCTAGAGCTGCTGCCTAACCTTGGGGCATGGGAGAGAGGCCTGAGGGGCCCCAGGGCCAGCTCTCTGTGCCTAATGCTGGCTGGGCAGGGGGAGGGGGAACAGGTCCAGCTTCCTTTCTGTAAAGTTGTTGGTGGTTATTTTTTTTTAACCAAGTCTGCTGGAAACTTCTCTCATGTTGTTAAATAAAACATTTATTTTGGGCCCCTGTGGCTCAAGACACTGGGGCTTGTCAGAACTGTGCTTGTCTTGCCTCTGCCAAGGGCAGAGCCATCCCACTTGTAAGCCAATTCTTAGCCCTCTTAGCTGGCACATAGCCCCCTCCTGCTCCCGAGCCAGAGCAGAGAGCTTTGCCAGGCCAAATCCCCAGCCCAGCCAACTGAGCCAACTCCAGTCCCTGCAGACAGCACGAAAGTTGTAGCTGCTCACACCCTGCCTTGTTCTCACACAAGGGGGCTGCAGCTCCCACATGAGACAGTGTAGTTACTGCAGTTGGTAACAGCTCTCTGGCAGGTCTGGGAGTTGTTTTTCCAGGCCCAGAGCCCTCAGTATAAAGACCTTTACCTATGCTGCAGCAAGCAATGCTGTGTTCTATACCGCCACCTCTTCAGGGAGCCTTTGCACAATTTCAAGCCTGCATAGGACTAGCAAGGCAGGAGCACAGCCAGATATTGCCAGCTGCATACCAGCAACAGAGATATTTGGCTGCTTCCAGGTCACCCACACTTAGGCCAGCATACCACCTCTATTCATGCCTTCAGTTAAGAAGCAAGACCAGTTGAACCCCAACTAGAAGATGCCCAGCCACTCTGCTTTTCCTCCTGATACTCTTCACTCACAGAATACAACACAAGCAGATTTTGTCTGCCTTTATTAAAAGGAAAGTTATAAAAAGAGATTCACGAGCTCACAGCAGCTCCAAGTTAGTAGTAGTGCAAACCGTTGATTAGAGAATCATCCCTGCAGAGACACTGAATGCCATTTGGCTTTGCATTCACAAAAAGGAAGTTATCCCAGCTGGAGTCCTGCTGGCTTGAGCAGAGGCCCAGGACATAGCAGGCTGTCAGCTTGGGGAAAGACTCCTCATTCTTCCCTCTGCTTCAGCTGCATGGATAGCAAATGCAGGTCCCAGGGGCATCCTGATCACAACAGAGCAGGAGAAACACAGCAGGGTGAATGCAGCCAGCATTCTAGAAGAGGCACTGAAGGGTTACCAGGCAGCAGCTCAGACAACAGCCAGGTTCATTGCTGAGAAATTCCTTTGTGAGGACAGCTCCACGTCTAACACACAAAGTGCCTTCGCAGAGCAGCTGGAGGATGATGCTCAGTCACTCCTGCAGCAGACACTGCTGTCCCTTGAGCTGCTAGAACACCCCAGGGGTGTCACCTAAACACAGTAAGAGCACTCTGCCAGGGGCTGATCTTGCAAGGAACATAGTGCTGGCTGCTCAGAGGCTGCAGAGCTCTGAAGAAAGCAGTAAGAAGTGTTTATTATATAAAAGAATTTGGCCTGTGTTGTTTCTGGTTTTCCCCTCCCCAAGCCCTACTAATGGCAGGGCTCCTCAGCTGGTAATCTGCACTGGTATCTTCCAGCAGAACAACATCTGGTCTTGGTCATCTACCAGCTCCCACTTCACAATCAGTTTAATCTGAAAGAGAGAGGAGCAGAGGAAAATAAGAACGTTCAGGAAATATTAAGGCAAGGGCATGGGGAGAAAAGTTATCACTTGTGGGGAACAAGGAGGTCCTGGGAGCTCTGCACAAAGACAAAAGAGCTGGGGCGTTGCCCCTGCGGGCAGTAGGTGGGCCACACTCATGCACTGATTCCTGGAGTACCATCTGTGGATGGAGGGCTCAGCTGCATGACACAGGAGACCTCCACACACTGCACTCGAATTCCCACTCCCTGAGAAAGTAGAGTGGAAACACCCTGCAGCATTCTCAGCTGAACTGCTCTCCAGAGCCAAGCACCACCAGTCTTGAGCTGCACGCAGCAGGCTCTGGTGGGAGGCACGGCACAGGAACATACTGCAGCAGCTGAAGCCACTTCTCAGCAACTGGAGCTAGGCTGCTTCCTTTGCTGGGTTTGTCCCAAAGTGGGAACTTGAAACTAGAGTCATATAGCAGAAAGAACACCAGACTGTCTATGGAGTCTACTCTCTCTCACCAGAACAGAACAAGGTATCTTGCCTTATAGGCAGGTGGTGAGACTACCCCAGTATAGGCAGTAGCTGAGAAGCTGACCAGCTGCCTGTGTACTTACACTGGGGTACTCGCTCTTCACAGGGAGTTTATTCAGGTAGCTGTAGGAATGGCCCTTCTGAATGGGGCACTGGATTCCAGACTTGCATCCATCAGGCTCAGGAATAGGGAAGGGTATGTCCACGCGCAGCATCTCACCGTACACCCTTGCTTTACTGCCCTGGCTCTCGATCTCTGCAAAACACGGAGAACGCACGTATACCACACATGCCCTTCACATACCCCAGAAGCTGCAAGAACACAACTAAGGGACACTCTTGCTCCCACTCAGATCCTTCTCCAGCTGCCCTTCTCCCCTCCCAGCCGTGGGACACAGAGGGGATCACCTGCCCCTGCCCACTCCCGCTGGGGATGTGCTCCTTACTGCTGGCGAAAGTAACGTTGATGCTGTAGGATGTCCCCTTGTGGAGCAGGCAGGGCTGAGTGGGGCAAGGGCTCACGTTCACCTCCTGGATGCTGCCGTCTACAGAACCTGCAAGGAAGATCGGGATTACCGGGCCGTCTCCGCCTGCTGCTGCACTTCTCCGGCTGCCCCGCGGCCGCAGGCCGGAGCCACTCACCGCAGTCAACGAAGTGGAGGGGCTCGGCCAGGGCGGTGGCGGCGGCGCCCAGCGCCAGGAGCAGGGCGAGCGGGGATGGCACCATGACGGCAGCGGGCACGGCAGCGGCGGCTCCGCGTTGTCACATGAGCGCGGCGGCCCCGCCCGTCGGTCAGCTGGGGCGCGCCCCGCCCGCGG
>WEKY01015135.1:159366-186005 GCA_013390045.1 Picathartes gymnocephalus
GGGGGGGGAGCTACCGCCCCCGCGGCCGAGGGCAAGGCTGCAGTCGGGAAAAGGACGGTGGGAGCAGCGCTGTGACAGGGGACGACAGGACAGCCTGGGAGTGGTGGTGGTGTGCTGGAACTACAGTCCTTGGATAGACGGACGGACACTGTCTCCAGAAGCGGTGCCACTGGACATCGCCACTGCTGGGCTGTCCTGGGACAGTCAGTGTCAAAGGCAGCAGCCGGAGGACAGCCTCAGATACGGGCAGTGCTATGGGCTGGGAAGCTCTTTTGCTGCCCATACTGAAAGGGGGTAAAACATAAAGCCCACAAAGCTGCTGTATTAGACTAGTCTGTGGCCTTGTTCATACATATCCCATGCCTTGTGTTCTGCATGTTGAAAGCTGTTCGCGTAACATGAGCACCAAGAGTTACATCTGCTGAGTATCTGGCGTGGCTGCCACCTTTCACAGAGCACACACACGTCAGTCCTGTTTCTCAAACTCGTGAATTGCCAGAGACTCCCTGCTTTGTGCTGTGGATGCCAACGCAAACCAGACAATGCTTCAGAAAGCATTTGACCCAAGCTAAAGTTTACGACTTTCCACAAATTTCACATGGTAGCAAATTTTAGCCTTTCTGGGATCATGTCAGAACACAGTGGAGAGGCACGTGAGTGCTGATTTGGTAGGAACGTGGCAGAGCTGACAGTGTCCCCGCTTCAGACCTCTGTCCCAGTGAGGTGTCTGCCTGCTCAGCTGCAGCTGTACAGCCGAGTGATTCAGAGATGTCAGACCCTCTGCAAAGGGTGTCACATCAGAAAGGGGTGTGGGGCTTTTTAATGTGGTTTTAGATTTTGAATAAGCTTTCAGTTTCCAGAAGCATCCATAGCAGGGTGCTTACAGCAGCCCTACGAAACAAATAACAACCTACCCTCAAAAAACCCCTGTTGAGACTAAGCCATGTATTTAACACTACCTAGCGCACTTTATAACTGAGCCAGATAAAGGCTTCTCCTTGCGTATGGGAAAGCATGCCCTTCAAAAGGCTTCCCTTATCCCCATTCTTCAAGTCTTACAGATGGTAAACAAAGCTGCCTATCTGACTGCTGGTAACAGAACTGCAGTCGGGTCAGAGCAACACCATAAAGTGCCGTCACACATTCACAGGACAAGCAGTGCTTGGAATTTGCTTGAGAGCAAATTCCACAGTCCATTAAATCAGGATACCTTCCTGTTAAACAACTTACCACGTATCTTTGCTTCACAGATGCTTTTACATAGTGGCAGTGCCTACCCACATACAAGTAAACACATATTGCAAAGGCTTTGAACTAAAATTGCATCTAGGATCAAAATTAATATGCATCTAGGATCAAAATCAACATGTCTATTTCCCCTCCCTGCATCCCAAACTGGAGTAATAAAAAGCCTAGTAAGTGTAAGTCTGTAAATCTACAGCAAAGGCCTTTACAGAAGAAGGAAGCAGAAACCTTCCGCCCAAGGATTTTAGCTGATATCATACATTACCATGGTGTCAGTTTTGCAATAACATTACTAAAGCTTAAATTCCCCAGGGCAGCACAAGCATCGTGGGCCAAACAGACCTTACTTTTAGGCACATGCCCCCTATGACATCTGATAACAGGCATAAGCCTCCAGGTTCCCTTAGAACCAAACATTGCTTAAGAGAGATTCAAATCAACTTTATGTTGGTCTCATTATTTTGCAGATGAAGGTCCTTTCAGATTACCAACATCACAGGGAGCGTATGATGCAGTGCAGAAACACCAGGGGAAAAGGCTAAGAAAGCTAGCAGACAAATTCTTTCCAGCAAGACTGATACTGGAGTTGTTAATTTTTGTAGTTCAACCAACTCTATTACACGAGGAAAAAGCCTGAAGTTGCACTTCATCAGCTATCTACACCTGATTAATCCAAATCCCTCTAACAGCATTGCACTTGCAGTTCAGTAAACAGATGCGCTTGCAGGCACTACAGCATCAGTGAATAAAGCAGGCAGGTTCTCAAGAAAATCCACATACAGAGACTAATCAATTTAACTGTTCTTTCAGCCAGAACGTGCTCCTTTTGCTACAGATCATCAGAATTCACATTTAAAATCATCACATCCACCACACCAGAGGTTTTATTATCACCAGTTTCTGAAGTACTGAAACAAGTTTAGTTTCCCTTCGAAATAGGTACAAGATGATTTTACATCATCTTGCAGAGGAGAAAAGAGCAAAATATCTAGAAAATTCAACTGTCAGCTAAATCTCTTCAATACAGTGTGCTTAAAGAGAGCTAAAGGAATTCCCCAAACCAAGACACCACAAACAAAAATAAGAACAGGAAATCAAAACATAAACTTAAAACCAGATTATGTCCAGCTATCAGGAACAAGATGACCAACAAAATCAGAGCCCAGGAAGGGAGAAAAACTAGACTGTAACTCCATGAAATGAAAAGCAACCAACCCCTGTACCACACAGCTGACTGAAGGAAAAAATGGCCAGTGATAAAGAGATACAAGGGAGTAGCTGTTCTCCTCAGCTACCCCCACCTCCCCTTGTCACACCAAAAAGTTGTCCCCGGAACCCGAGTCTCTCCTCAGCACAGCAGATTATTAACTATATGAACTGTGAGTGACGCCAGCTGGCCTTTTCCTCATTCAGTCTGCAGTAATCATCTCAGCAATGTCCCAAAGACCCGTGAAGCTGCTTGCCACACTTCTGTCACTTAACACATTGCTGTCACTTTAACACAGCAAAAATGAAGGCAACTCCAAAGTAAGTGTCTGGTTTTTGGGGCTAAATTCATTCTCCAAAAGGTGTTCACAGTGAATACAGCCACAACATGGAGAAATGCAGGAGTGAGAAAGAAAGCAAATGCAATATGGAAACAAATCAGGCATGATCCCTCCTCGCCTGTTCTCCCAGGAGGTTTTCATTCCCTCCTCCAAAGTTGTCAGCTTTTGGGATGCCACATTGATAATAATCAAGAAACACCCCAATATGTTTTTATTTAAGCATTCAGTGTTCCAATATGCCTGATGAGGATTCATCAACTATTGCAAGTGCCTGCATTAATACCACTCCTGCTGGGACCCTGCCTGTGGTAGTTTCCTGACTTTATCCTACCATCATTAGAGCTAACCCAAGAGTAAGCAAAATTAAACAGCTCAAACCAGTCTTTATTTACATGCTCAGGGTGGAACAAATAAGCAAAACCACGTGGTTACAGAAGAATCACCTTGCATGGAGCAGGATGGTGAGAAAGCAAACTGTGACAAGGTCCTGAAGTCCCCTGATGGTAAATCACCCCCTCCTGCTGGGATGACAGGTTTTCTTCCACACAGTCACTGTATGACTCTCCGCAGGCCTGGCTAGGGCTGAGGAACAGGATTCCTCCCCCAGAAGCACATGAAGAACAGAAAGACTCTTTTAACCACGAGAGCATCCATGATCGACTGGCCAGGCCACTGTCACACAGCAGACTATCAGGAGAAGCTTAAACCAGCGTGGGAAGGCAACGTGCCCCAGGTGGCCGCAGGGGCCTGCCTGGAGTCGGGTGAGCCCTCCCGGGACCTCCTCCCACCTTTGCTGCGGTGGGAGGCGAGGGACGCTATGGGGGTGAGGCTGAGCAGAGTCGGCAGCGCTGGGCAAAGCGCTCGAAGACTGGCCTCCACCGGGAGTTCTGAGCTGAGCCCCCAACCTGATAAAGGAGAGCAAACCACAAAAGCCGGAATCAGGAAGAAACCCTAAAACCCCTCACCCCTGGCCCCGTCTTTGCTCTTCTGTGTCAAAAATCAAGAGAGACCAGCTCTCACAGGGACTCAGCTCAGCTTTATTTGGGAAGGACAATCTGGGATTGGGCGGTTCGTGGGGTTAGATGGCTCACACCGCAGTCTCCCCAGGCGGCGCAGAGGAGAAGGGGTGCTGCTCCGGCGATCCGGGTCCTCGGAGCGCGGTCGCTGGAGCGGCGCTCTCCCGGCGGTCGGATCCCCGGAGCAGGGTCTTCTTCCTCGCAGCAATGGTCCGTCGAAGACTCCCAACCTGACCTCTACCCCGATTTTTACGGAGTTCAAGGCGAAGCCCGATTGGCGGGTTTTTCAATCCTTCTTGCCGTTGGTCAGTTCCAAATTTTGGCTCGTGGTTGGCTCGAACGTCTAGGAGTGTGTCTAGATTTTAATAAACCTACTGTGGGGAACTTTCTGGGGGTCCCGCGCCAACGCCATCTTGGGGGGGGGGCAATAGGAAGGATACAAAGGGGTTCCCGAACTTGCAAACATTTTAAATACAACAGTGACTTACAAACAGTAACACTTAACAGCTTTGACTTGAACAGTTCTAACAGTTTTATACCTATGAATTTATAACATTCTGCCTGCCCAACTCCCCTGCGGCTGCACCGTGATCCTTCTCTGCGTTCTGCTCGGGATAACCCCACGGCTAATCCCGGGACAAGCATGCGCTGACGGACAGCGCTCGTTATTTATTTTATTACTCTTAACTGCTCCACGGCTGCGAACACCCCCAAGAGCGAACAGCAGCTTTGTGCCTTTGTGCGAAGTTGCAGCGCCTGTAACGCTTTCACTGAAGCCGAGGCCAAGCGCGGCCCGCGCAGGCACACGGCCGCGGCCGCCCCGGGCACGCCCCGGTGTGGGCGCGNGGGCTGCCATGGCGGCGCCGGCGGCGCTGCGGCGCTGGTGGATGTTGGCACTGGGCGGCCGGACGAGGTACCGTTCCCTTGGGCACTCGGCCCCTTGGACCCTCCCTCGGGGGCATAGAATGTCCCCGCTGCGCGGCAGGGGGTGATGGCTGCAGGGGCCGGGCCCGCTCCGGCGGCGCGGACCCCTCTGAGGTGCCCCCTTTCCCTTCTCCCCGAGGCAGCCGGTGCTCCGCTTCACCGTGCCCTGGCCGAGCGCTGCCGAAGCCCCCGGCCGGCCCTGCCCGCCCTGCTGGCTCCCTGCTGCGCTGGGCGTCGTCCTCGCAGCCGGGCCCGACGGAAAGCGGCCCCAGCGAAGGACAGGTCTTCCTCAGCGAGAGCTGCGTGAAGGTGGGGACTCTGGGAGGGGCTCTGGTGTCTCTGGGAGGGTTTCCACACTGCTTGCCCTTCCTTCACACAGAGGAGACAGTTGAGTGTCCAGCCGTTTGTTCAGCAGGCCTTTTAATTCTCTTCCTTTTATTTATTTGCAGAGGTTGCTGGAGATTGCAGAAGGATCAGAGTTTCTCAGGCTGCAGGTGGAAGGAGGTGGCTGCTCTGGCTTCCAGTACAAGTTTTCCTTGGACACAGTTATCAATCCTGATGACAGGCAAGGACAAAGGGGCATTGGGGTGGTCAGGTGTTACTATTCTTTGCAAAAATGGCAGGAGGGGTATGTGTGAGATGATGGTATCTTGCATTGAAGGGAAGAAGCTTGTGAGATAAGGAGTGTGCTGAAGTTGTGCTTCTCTGTAAGGTCTTTGGCACAGTTAATGGTTAAATATGCTGCTTTTTTTGCAGGGTGTTTGAACAAGGTGGTGCCCGTGTGGTTGTGGATGTGGACAGCCTGGCCTTTGTGAAAGGTTCCATGGTAGATTTCAGCCAAGAACTGATCCGAAGTTCCTTCCAGGTGGTGAGCAACCCCCAGGCAGAGAAGGGTTGCTCATGTGGGACTTCCTTCTCTGTCAAATTCTGACTGGACTTGCCATGGATGGACACTGTTTGCAGACACTTTTGGCAGTCTCCAGAGGGCGTATGTTTGTTCTTTTCCCTGCTGCTCCCTCTCATCTCCCTTACCCTGTTACACAGCTGTTACACATTACTGCAGCTGTGTGTGTGTTTGCACTGAGCCTGTCTCCAAGACTTGTTGGCCTTCCCTTCAGAAACGATGAAGTAACCATGAGCACACACACAGGAGCATCTTCATCACCTTGTGAACCACTGGCCAGGTGGTGCTGTCTGGCCTGGCCTGGCCTTTCCTGTCCTGAATGTGGAACTACTTAACTGTCTCTGCAAGAGAAGGCTGTATATATATATATATATATATATATAGGTGTGTGTGTGTGTTTATTGAAAGTTCTTACTAAAAAGAGTCTATGAGATTGATTGGTGTTGCTTGTGCATTTACATGCAGGTAGAATCTGGGTTCTTTCAGGGTAGCGTTGCTTATTCCTAGTCTTCCAAGCAAATGGGACTTGGAGTCTTTCTCACATGTACCTTCCAGGGTTGCTGGCTTTCAACTGTCCAGCTTACAGTGGCTCTGCTGAAAGTTCCTGGGATGATGGTCTTTACTTGTTCAGAGTAAGTGAAACCAAGAAATTCAGGTAGGAAGAATTAATAGCTTATGTCTTTTATATATACATTAAAAAAAAAAACCTTGTATAGATATATATATATATATATAAATACACAGATCTCTCTGCTCCAGTGCTATTTTAGGCTGTTCCTAAGCCTGACTTGGAATTTTAGGACGTACAGACTCTCAGGTTTCACAGTGTGGCTACTGCCTGCTCTTGCCAGCAGGAGGGGAAGTTGAGGTGATACAGACAGAGGAGTGCTGGAGTACTGCCTAAGAGTTTGCAAGTCTTTTTGACTTAAAGTTGTCTGGGAAGCTTTTCCATAACATGGTTTACCATTTAGTCTCTGTCTAACATGCCTAGTTTGATGAAAGACTGGAATAGCTCCACTCCTTTCTAATACTCCTATGGAATGGGAAGCCTAGAAGTTTCCAGAATAACATCCTTTCAATTAGTCATTTTTAATAGTTTTTTGTCTGCCACTAGATGTCTTTTAAGTCAGTGATTCACCTGCTTCTGGATGAAAGGGGAGAAGGGGAAGCTATTTTTGTTCCCTCTTTTGTGTTTTATCTGATCATAACCAAATTGTTTAAGACTTGAATCTTTCACGTGAATGTGGGAGCACTGCATGACTGTGGTCTCAAGGGAACTGCCTGTGGCAAGCTATGAGCTTTTCAAGACTCCATGCCACAGGCATTTTTTGTTAAGCTCCCCAAATGCCTTTTTAAACTGTTCATTAGTGCCTATGTTCAGCACTGTTTTGCCTATTTATTTCTAGCGCTCAGAGCTGATAGCCAGCTAGTTTCCATTTCATCAGCAGATGTTACCGGAGCTCATACATGATCTGCTCTGACTTTGTCACATAGGGATGCACATGGATAGGATGTGGAGCACAGGCTCTTTCAGTTTAGCCCTTTCCATTTCCTGCAGTCAACAGTGTCTACCTAGTTATGTTGCTATCAGAGAGAGCTGACACATTTTGTAAAAGGGACTAAAAGAATGTGGTTAAAAGATTTATCTAAACCCCTTCGGGGTGTTTTAACCCTACCTTTATGCTCCCACATCTTGAAGGTGGTATCAGCCAGAACTGCCTTTGAAAAGTGTAAGACCTTAAAGCTTGTGTAGGTAGAATACATTAGATAAACTCAATTTCTTTCAGCTGGAGTAGCTGTAAGTAGGCCATAGGAATTGCTCACTGAACCAAGAAGATCCATTCTTGATCCATTTCACACAGACTGACCTAGGTCAAGTCTTTTGGGATCTTTTATGGGAAATAAAAGTGCAGCAGTAGTGCCTGAGAGGTAGCAAACCAACAGCTACCAAGGCTTTTTTTCCTGGACTGAAGCCAGCCTTCAGCCCCTGTAAACATGCAGGCTTCGTTTTGGATTACTGTTCTTGCTAAATGTAAATGTGCCATGTCTGTTCAACCTAGCCAGGTTCCACTTTCCTATACTTGTTCTGTACCGATGGAGCAAGTGCTGTCCACGTGGAGTGCTGCCCCTTGCAGAGAGTCTGCCTTTCTCTCGAAGGGACTGTACAGAGGACAAGCTTTGGTGCCCACCAGTGACGCTTGCAGCGTTGCTGTGAAGCTCGCATGTGTGCTGTGCTCTGCCCGCGGTTCTGACAGTACTGCTCTGACTGCACTAGGTGGACCCCTTACTCCTTGGGACTCACTGCACTGGACATACACAGGCATTCTGGGGTGAAGTTGGATTTGCTCCATGCAGGACCTAAACAAGAGCAAAAGTTTGTTTGTAGCTGTCTGTTTTGGAGGCAGGCTGGTATTGCTGCAGTGTGGTCTTTAGAGCAGAGAAACTGCTAGGAGCTGGAAAGATTCCAGCCCATACACCATGTTGCTCCTGGCTTCCTAGTCCTGCTTCTTGGGAGAAGGTGTAACCTCTCAGCCAAAGCTACTGGTTTTCCAGTTTCCAGTAGGGAATGGGTGCAAAGGGCTTTCTGTAACCTCCAGAGTTGCCCTGGCTCTTTACAAGTCTGTCAGTATATCTGAACTTCTGTCAGTGTTAGGAAGTCAGCAAAGGGACTCTTGTTGACAGAGGGGTACAAAGGTGATCTTAGTGTATTTTGGCTGTGTAGGCAGATCTTGGTTCCTACTGAAAAAGCCTAACCTGTCAAGGTTTGTGCACTGAATAGGTGACAAAGATGGCACCACACTCTACCCTTTGGGGCAAGACTCATAGTACCAAGAGAAGGACACAGAAGATTGGACAGGGGATTTGATGCTGCCTGGACCATGAGGGGTTGCCAAGGCATGTCTGCAGTGTGGGAATAGGTGGGAGCCCTTGTACTGAACCACTGAGAAGAAGCTGCAGGAGCTGGAGGTGCTGCCTTCACTTCCTGCCAAATGAGAAACTGCAGTGGAAAATCTTTCTCTGCTCCCACATAAAGAAGGAGGATTCTCTCAGTTCACCCACCTGACAAGGAGTGAATGATCAAGAAAGATATTTATGGAAACCTTAAGATGAAACTTCAAGGGAAAAGGGCACAATCATCAGTGTCACTGACAAGAAGGTAGAAGAAGATGGAATAGAAATTCTCCCTTTGGTGAGAGCTTCTGGGAGCTTTGTAGGGACTAGTTGGTAGATGACCAGCACATCTTCAGCCTGTGACTGGCTCTGTTCTTCAGATTCTGTGTCTACCATGGCCTCTTAACTGAGGGTCCCACTTCAAGGCCTCAAGCCAAACAGTGGTAGGGAAAGAGGAGATCTTTGTTATCCCCTTTTTTTTTGCAGTTTAGGGATATGCATGAGTGCTATGCTTGTGTTGGTGGGCCCCTGTGTGGTAGCATTTACTACAAAGAGCATTTTGAGGTGAGTCGCTACAATAAGACCAATGGCCACCCTAAGGTGAATGTTAGAGGAATAGCTGTCCCTCTCACCCACAAATTTTCATCTGCAAAATTTCACTAATATCAGACCTTTCTCTTGGGACATTACATCTGTACAGAGCTGTTGGGTGAGTCAGGAAGACAGCTAAAGTTGAGGAACCAGGACCCTCTGCATGACACCCACTGGAACTTCTGCTTCTCCCACACAGTAGTGTAAATTCTTGCCACCTTAAGGGCTTGTCTGAATCCAGCACCTGGGGGAGGAATCACTGAACAGTGGAGGAGGCAATAATGGGAAGGCAGAAATGCATGAAAGAAGGCTTCTCTTGTCTGTGTCCCACGCTGTGAAGGCACATGCTTTGTACCAAGACTGTCTTCAACCTTACAAACATTTCAAACATCTGGTGGCAGCTGCAAGTAAAAAACCAGAGTTTTTAAAATTGAGTTTTTACAGTGTGAACAGTTCCACTGTTCACACTGTAAGCTGGGACTGGTCAGTGGAGTTTACTGTATTATAGACTATCCTGAGTTGGAAGGGACCCATGAGGATCATTGAGTCCAACTCCTAGCCCCACACAGATAGCCCCAAGAGTCACAGGTACCTAAGAAGAGTGTCCAAATGCTTCTTGAACTGTGTCAGGCTTGGTCCTGTAATCATTTCCCCATGAAACCTAATACAGTCTCAGTCACCCTCTGGATGAAGAATCTTTTCCTAATATCTAACCTAAATATCCCCTGACACAGCTTCATGCCATTTCCCTGGGTCCTGTCACTGATCGCCACAGACGTGATCAGTGTTCACCACTCCTCCTCACAAGAAAGTTGTAGCTACAGTGAGGTCTCCCCTCAGTCTGCTCCAGGCTGAACAGTGACCAAGTGACCTCAGCTTCTCCTCATACGACTTCCCCTCAAGGCCCTTCACCATCTTCATTGCCCTCCTTTGGGCACTCTGTAAAAGCTTTATGTCCTTCTTATATATTTTCTTTGTGGCACCCAAAACTGCACAGGGGACTCGAGATGAGGCTACACCAGAGCAGCCTCCCCTCCCTTGCCTGGCTGGTGATGCCGTCCCTACTCCACCCCAGGACAGGGTTGGCCCTTCTGGCTGCCAGGGCACTGCTGGCTCAGATTCAACTTGCCATCAACCAGGACCCCCTGGTCCCTTTCCATGGGGCTGCTCATGGGAGTTCAGAGAAAAATTCAGAGCAAGTGTGCTGTATTTCCTGATGAGCTGCTACAACACATGCTTGAAAACTGAACCAAACATTGTCTCCGCTAGCAAACACCACCATCAGATTCATTAGCAGAGAGTGTGACAGCATGTGCAGTGTTTTGATGCTTCGTTTTCTTTGCCTGTTTTCATGCACACCAGTCAAAGCTTTCACCATGCTCCTCTGGAATGGGGCATCACTGCCAGAGAGACTGGCAGTAGAGGAAGGGGTAACCTTGTGTAATGGTGTGTTTGATACAACTGTCAGCCAGCCTGGATAAAGAATCACAGTTCAAGGACATGTAGCATTGGCAAGAATAAACTGCAGCCACCTGTATTGTATGAAACTTCTATCTGGGAAGCTTTTTATTGGCTTTTTTTTTTCTTCTTTATTTTTTTTTCCTTCTTTATCTCTTTTCTTTTTCTTCTTCTTTTTCTTCTTCTTTTTTTTTTTAAATCTTTTGGAAAGTAGATCATGGATACACCAACTACTGGTACANGATGAATCCTCAAACCAAATGCCATAAGGGGCTAGGTAGAGGATCAATGGTGCAGTTTGGATCCTGCTGGGTTCTAAGGAATATGTTTGCTCTGCATGGTTTCCAGGATTAGGCTGCAACTGATTTTGATCTGTGCAGATACCTGCCCAGGAAACAGCTCAGTAGATCATGAACTTTGGGTTGGTTTAGTATCCAGCTGTGGACAGAAATATTGTGTGAGTCAGCTGAAGCTGTTCATGACAGTGAGATGGGCCATTACACCAAGGCTGTGATTCTGCAACCCGTGGGAAGCAGTTTGTGTGCAGTGCTTCCTGCCGCTGGCCTTCCCAGAACTTATATGGCTCTTAATATCTCCTGTTTGAGCAATAAGAGTTTATGGTCCTGGTCTTTGTTGTTGATTAGAACCCAAGTTTGTGCCCCTGTTTTAATCAGTGCTCATTTACCTTTGGCATCCTTCAGAGGAACAGAATGGTATGTCTTTCAGTTGCCATGGAAACAGTGAGACTAAATGCACATTTCCATGGCAACCTGCCATTATCTTCAGCTCTATCTGTGGGTCTCATTTTCTGACCATGGGGGTGGGGTGGTGGAAATGGAGCTTCATCTCTTAAAAAAATAAAATAAAAAAAATAAAGAAAGATGCTACCACCACCATCATCACCACCTCCTTTCCTCTGGCTCAGGCTTGGGGCTGAGAGAGGCCCATAACTACTGCCACCATCCCATGCACTGAGGCTCCAACGTATTCTCTTGAGCTTCTTCTCTTCTTCACCCTCTAAAAATAGATACATTCAGAACAATTTGATGACAATGTTCCAGCACTTCTCTGAATTCTTTGTTTCCTCAACTGATGTTCCTAGCAAAGGCCCTTGAAGTTAACTGAACTTTCCAACAGGTTCCAAAGGTCAAAGTGTCTCAGCTTCTTTTGGTCCAAAGGGCCACGGGTTAATTACAGTGTCTAAGACTCCAAGGAGAAGAAGCCTTTGTCTGCTGTGACTGGAGGCACGAGGGCACACCACATTAACCTCGGGAGTGAGGGATGTTCTTGCAAGGGGGGGCAGCTTGGACTGTTGCAGGAGGCAGCACCCATCAGAGAGTTAGCGATCAAAGGCAATGCTTATCTGTTTTGTGTGTGACTCAGGGGATACAGGCCAGAGAAAACAGGTATATGCTTATGATGCATCTAGCAGTCTACCAGTCAGAAGTGCTTTTGGCCACTGCTAAAATTTCTGCCTCCCCCAGCCACTGAGTCAGGAAAAGGACAAAATCTGCTGTACTTTGAGCAATTGCATACAGCTGTTCCTTAAGCCTGTTTTCATTATTCTTGTTCTAGCTGTCTTGACCTTTAGCTAATTCCTTTTATTTGTGGTCTAATCTTGGTTACTGAGGGAAAAACCTTGTGTCTTGCACAGCTCTAGCCTGATGCAATAGTTATCCAGGGAGAGGATGTGGTAGAGCTCTCCTTCTACATCTGCCCCTCTCATCTTTACCACGTGCTGAAGAAGAGGATGATAAAGCTCTGTCCGTTCAGAAGTCAGCAGAGACAGAGGAAGTCTTCACAAGGGGTCAGCCAGGTAAGGCAGGTGCTGCTCAAGCACAACGGTTTTCCTTGCTCTAGCTGATCATACATAGCAAAGATCTGTCACAGTCAGCCTGGGTTTGTGTTGTTTCATCAAGGGAAGAACAAAGACCAGTGAGTCCTCTACATTGCTGAACTTGCAGGATTTCACCCTGGAAAGATTACTGCCTGCACACACTGCCAGGGTTTGGCTGGGAGCTATTGCTTGACAGACACTGAGAATGTTCTCTGAGATGTGGGGACCTCCTTAGGTGCTGAGCACTGGCACAAACTGTGCGTCGTTTGCATGGACAGAAGCTTGCTGGAGGATATACTGCTGGTGCTGCACCAGGCTGGCTTGGCCCCATGAGGTGCCAAGGTAGAGGGTACAGAGGAAGGTTTGCTGTACATGCTCTGTCTGCAAAGCAGTGGCTGCCCTCTGTCTGCTGTGGGGAGCTAACCTGCTGTACAACAGCCTGAGAGCAGAGACAGCCTCTTCCTGCTCAGGGCTGCTGTGGGCTGGTAAGTTTGTGCTGTGGGCTAGGACCTACAGGAGGTTTTCATGCTGGCTCAGTCGTAGCCCTGCAGCCGTGGCTCAGAGCCACATAGCTAGGGTGGCTTTAGGTGCTTCCCCTCCTCTCAGTAGCAGCTGAGCAGGCAATGACTGAGGGAGTGGCAGGGCCCCCTGTTCAGCTTCTGCTTGGCATCCTGTGCTGAGTCCAGGTGAGCATGTTGGGCAGGCTGCGTGGCAGGCTTCCCTTCACCTCCCTGCCTGTCCATGCATGATTGCCACAAACTTTAGACATGGAATATTTGTATTAAATATAGAAACTTTAGAGGGAAGAGCTAATAGCATTTGGAAAAGAAAATTCAGTTGCTGCCTTTGGTGACAAAGGCAGAAATAATGGCATGATGCTATTGTTAGCAGAAATTTATCTACCAATGTCTGCAAAAGCTTAGTGGGGAGCAGGAAAGCAGTAGGACAGTGTGGCAGATACATTGGCCTCTTAATAAAATGCTTCTCCGTGCTGCCACTGTCCTATGTTCCCTGATAACAGGCACAGGCCAGAAATAGGACTGCCATGGTGAAAGCATTTACTTAATCCTCTTCAAGTTAAGCAAAAATGTATCAGTCAAGAGCCAATTCACAGGGCAGAGCTGAATTACATGAAAGAAAATTGTGTCTGCAAATCAAATAGAGCTCAAAGCATTGTGAGAGAGCAAAGGCAAAACAGGGTGGTTTGGGAGACAGGGAAATAGCCCAGAGAGATGCTTAGGGGTGGAAGGCAACAGGAGGTATTTGCTGAGCTTCCCCCAGCTCTGCTATGGAAGCACGGTTTGGTGGATGGATGAAGCTCAGAAAGTGGGAGGGCACTTAGAGCTGTCCAGGTGTTTGTCGCAGCGTGGGCTCGGGCTGGCTACCGCCATGACCTTCCTGCAGGCTCTCTGAGTAACCGAGCCACGCCGATCGGCACGCGAGTGGGCACGGGCTCGGGACACACGCAGCAGGGTGTTATACAAGCGACAAGACGAAGGCAGGAGCACTCCTTGTGTGGATTTCCCAGAGGAGCTTTACTTAGCCTACACCCTGAGAGGTTCCACCTGCAAGAAGTGGGGTCTAAGGGCTTGCACAGGGTCCCTTCAGGCAGGTATCAAAGAGGCGGGGTTTAGGGGCTTGAACCAACGGTTGCAAAGGGTAGGTGGGGAGAAGGGTGTAGCCCAGGGTACAGACAGGGGCACAAGCCAACTGGGATACAGAGAGCAGAGAAGCAACTGGAAGGTGCAAGGGAAGGGGGGAAAGGGAAGGCCAACGAGCCAAACCAGTGGGGCAACAGAACTCCAAACAGACCCATATAGGGAGAACACAGGGACGAGGCTGTTGCTCTCCCCAGGCAGGAATAAATCAATGGGCAATAATATTCTCTAGGTGGCACCCTTTCCAGGGTTCCACTGTGGGGTCAGGCACACCAGCCTCCTCAGGTATTATAAGAGGCAAAAGAACCTGATAAGACACAGGAGACTCTGAGAAGACAAGAGCTGGTGAAGGGTTGTGGGTAGTTCATGTAGACAAAAATGAAGGGGATGGAGGAACAAAGGGTAGGCCAAGGGAAAGAACGGCCTCAAGAGAGCATGTGCACGTGCCTGCTGTGTACCTGTCCCCCCAAGATACAACTCTGGGTGCCAGATCCATGAAGTCACTCACCTGCTGCTCTCTGCACTGGCTGAATTTGAAATGGCAACAGTCTGTGCAGAAGGACCATCAGCAAACTGAAACTGCCAAAGTCGCAGAGGTGAAAACCTGCTAAAGGACTGGAACAGTACCTGCTTTTCAAGGACTGGGCTCCACTGGAGAAAAGGCAGCAGATCTGAAAAGCAAGGGTGCAGAGAGCCTTCGTCATTGTTTCATTGTTTTATATGCTTAGGAGCAAGGGCTACTTCCCCAAATCAGTAAAGGCTCCTTCCTGTTATAAGGATTTGAGGATGCCTACGTCTACAGTATGGTGGGCTTTGCGGGTTGATGTCCTTTTGATCTGTGGTGGATGAGATAATTTTACAGGGCAGATGAGACTACTCAGTTTGGGGGACTTCCTGAAGACTGAGCCTTGGGGATGGACAAGGGAGGTCCTAGCTCCCCTGGAGCAGCTCCAAACACCAAGTAGTTCAGCAGAACAGCTTATTGAGAGAGTTGTTTATCCCAAGACAAAATGAGGGCACACTTTGCACAGCATGTTTGATGCTGGGCACAGAGAGGTCTCACTTAGTGCCTGAGCTCCTCACTTAATGATCAGATGTGAAGGGCTTGCTACACATGACCCTGCAAGCTACCTCTTGCCCAGAGGGACCTGATCACATCCTCCCAGGGAAGCTGATTTATGTAACTTCTTTTGGAGTCTGTGCTCATTTTACCCTCTCTCCTCTTGTTCATGTTTTTCAGATACATTTGATTTATACATGCTCGTTCCCTTGCTCACAGGAATGAGTTTTGGTGCGTGTCAGTTGCGTGAGAGAAAAATTTATAGAGCAAGCTGCAGAGGAAAGCAGCTGGGATCTTTCTTAGGAGAGCCGCAGTCGTTAATTATAGGAGTCTAACTAAACCTCAGCTCAGGCAAGAAGCATTTTCTAGATCTCCCTGCTTTCTTTTGTACCTTCCTGCACAAGTTGTCACATCAAAGTCAGGATTCAGGAACACTGAAAACAACACCCACCTTTTTACATAAAAAAGGGATGCTGAGTGCCAGGGAGCAGCTCTCTTTCTGGCTCCCTCTTCTCACAAACTGGTGTGAGGGGCACTGCACCACTCCCCAGCAAGGGCTGCAGACAGCATTTGTCTGTCCCTTCAGCTTGCTCACGCATCTTCCCTGCCTCAGGCAGCATGGTGATTCAACTGCTACATTACTAAAATCTCTCAGGTCTGATCTAAACACCTGCTTTCTCTCCCCAGCTTGGTTCTATGCAGGCAGGCCTGTTCCTTGGGACAGCAGGTTTCCCAAGAGTAGATTTTATTACCAGAGTCACTGTAGAGTCGGGTACCTGGGTCCCAAACAACTTCACATGTCCATCGCTGGCAGAGCCAGCAGCACTGGAAAGGATTTTCTCTGTATGAATTTACCCCAAGGGAAGAGAGGGAAGAGACTTAAAGTCCTTAGGAGTCCTTAAAAGCCTAATACTTCCTCAGTGTGTCCCTCTCTGATATGTTTTTGGCTGATGATCCCAGTACAGGCCATGCTATTCAGAAACTGCCTACACAGATAGCTTGTCTTAACTTGGCCAACATGACCTTTGCTCCTGTCACCTCGCGATCTGTAATACTGAGATAAGAGTATCAGCAGGAGTCTGTCTGCTTTGACAGCTAAGAGATACGAAAAGGGAAGAACTGGGAACATACCTAGGGTAGATAAAGCTGGTTTGGTGTCTTTCGCAAAGAAAGTTGTTACATGTTTTCCTCAGAGTTTCACAGGGCTGCCGGGACACGCGTGTGCCTACCCAAGGGTAATATCATCAGAAGTTGATTTTGGTGCCCTAGATGGATATTCACGGCCTTTTTCTGGGGCTTGGACAGGGAGAGAAAGGAAGGGAGGCACTGGCTCACTAATTAAGAGGCATTATATCTCTGCTGTCTTTCTGCTGCTCAAAGGGGAAGGCAGAACCTGTGCCAGATGAGAGCCTCTCTCCTGTGCTGAGACCCCTCTTAAAAGCTGCTAAACATTAAAAAATAAGAAAGAAAAAAATTCTGTGAGCACTTTGATAGTCCTCACAAGAACGTGAAACAGAAGACCCTTTGAGCTGCACATAAGAAAACCTCTGTATATTGGTGGAGGAAGAAAGGCTGGTGAAGCTGAAATCTGGCAACAGTTCCCAGCTGGTGAGGGAGGTGCTTTTTTGCTGCAAGCTCCTGTCATGACTGATGCAGAGACAGAGAGGAAAAGCAGAGAATTCTCTGTAGGCAATAACTAGCACCTCAAGCCCCCCGGGGAGTCCAGTGGGATGGGGAGGCTGAACCAGTGCTCATCCTCTGTCTTCCCTCAGGGGCTTGGCCCTGGGCTCACCCCAACAGAAGCACCCAGCCTCGCCACATCATGCAGGACCCCTTCCCACTGCGGGAGCCTCCCAGCCAGGCAGCTTTCCCCTGCTTCACATCCTCCCGGGTTTCCATAGCAATCGGTGGTGGCAGCTGTGCAGGGAAGTCAACGGAGGGAAGTGATGGTTTCTTCCTGTCCTGGGCCAGCTGAAGGCTGGGAGAACAGGACCATCCTGATGCTTCCAATGAAGGTAGCAACACCCAGGCTGCCGCAGTCCACCCCCCGCCAGGCCAGGGCACAAGAATATGATGGGAATGTGCAGGTCCCAGGGCTCTGCAGGGCAGGTTTTGGGGGCTGCATGCACCCCAGAGCCATCCTCACACACACACTGCCCTGCTAGAAAGCTACCAATACTGTACGGATGCCACCCCTGATTTTTGTCTTCTTCCACAGCCTCCATGTCTTTCACCCTCAGCCTGCACCTTTTTTCCCGTACGTTGTCAGTCAGTGAGGTCAGAAATTAATCTTTAGCTTTAATGGAAAACACTTTGGAGGGAGGCAGGGAGGGTGGAGAGCGGAGAAGCACAGGCAGCCTTGACAGCAGCATGTTTATTTCCAGGATGGGGCAACAGGGCAGTGGAGTAAAACCTCAGAGTGGGAAAAGAGGGAGGGGAATACAGGTATTCAAGACAGTGCTCCAGCAGAAAGAGAAGGAGCATCCTGGGTAAGTTCCCTGTACTCTTGGCTCCATGGGGAGACTAAATTTCATCATCTGCTAAACCATCCCTATACCTCCATACACAGATAGGAGGAAGGGGGAGACCTGCCCATTCAAACCAAATGGAAAACTTGAGGGGGAACTTGCAAATAATAAAATGAAAATGTCAATTTGAACCCCAAATATTTAATATTATTTAGCTTTAAAAAAAAAACTAAAAAGTTAGTTTTGAAATTGAACTGTCATGTTGAAAGAAAGCCAAGCTACTTCATTTGTAAAATGTCCAAACATAATGTTTTGACATTTTCAGGAAAAAATTGTCCCATACATTTTCAGACAAATCTTGCTACAAGTGTGTCTGAAAAGTTTAGCATCCTGAAAACTGCATTTTCAGGCAAGCTTCACATGTGCCAAGCATGTTTCACATGTTCCTGGGCACAACCCTGGCATCTGAAGCACAGCAGTGCTGGGCAAACCCTGGAGAGCTGCCCAGGGAGCAGAGCAGCTTGACACAATTTGGGCAGGTCCCATTTGTGCCCAGGGCAGCTCCATGTGGCTGTCTTCGGGTTTTCCCTTGACCCAACTCCCACCAGCACCTCTCTGCCTGCAGGAGGAAGCATGGCACAGGTACCCACAGGATGATGTGCCTGTTCCTGCCTTTGGCTCAAGCCTCAGCTCTACTGTAGGGGTGAAAACTGGGGCCCTGATTATATTTAGCATTTGATGCTGGGGAAAGGAACTACAAATAAGCTAGAACCATCCTTCAATTGTTCATGCAGCATGGGGAAGGAAACACAGAGGTTTCTGGCATAATCGTGTTCATAATCAAGGGGATTCTTAGAGAGCTTGAATGCAAGATTTATAGATTGGAGAGAGGGGAGCAGGAACAGACACCAAATGTTGTGTCCTGTGTAGCCTATTGAGAGATTTATGTGCTCTTCAGCAGCAAGATTAGATGTCAAGAGGAGGTTACCATTTACAACACAGTGTGCCACTGCACACTGAGACCTCTGGTCTCACACAGCACCTCTGGGCCGGGCACCAGCTGTGGCACAGCTTTGACCACCTACACACCTCTCCCCAATTCCCACCCCAGACCTCTGCAGGTTAGAGAGACTAAGGGCACACATCTGGGAGGGGATTTCACAGTTGCCCATGCCAGACAGGGCTGGGATTTCTGGGGCTTGTTTTGATCTCAATAACACAGACCTTTACAAGATATGTCCTTGAGTTGGGAGGGTGACCAAAGCTGGTGCCAGGCAGAACCCTCTGCCTCATTTCATGCCTTACATAGCTTAAAGCTTGCCCATCACAATAACCTGTTCTGGCACATTGTGAGACCTGAGAGTCTCTGACCTATTTCCATGAATTCAGCATTTTTCTGTCTTCACTGCTTCTTCTCCTGCAGCCTGTAGGAGGGAAAGAGAGGCTTGCCAGAGGAAGTGTGAGGAAAATATATCTGCAAAGGTAAGAGAGAAGAAACCAAGCAGCGGTTGTGATTCGAGCTGTCTGCAAATCCCTAGAGGGACGAGAGGACTGCTGAAACCATCTCCACTGTAGCAGCTAACTCCTGAGAATGCCTTGTGTCACTGCAACAGGCTTGACACCAGCACTCCCAGACCGGAGCCCTTAGGACCTCTCAGCCCTGACAGCCGTCAGAGACATTTTCCTTAAGCCAAAGCAGGTTTCAGGGTTAACATCCTTCCCCTCTGAGGGGCTGAAAACATTCCCCGGAGCCCGGATCCTCCAAATTAAGCTGTACAGAGCAGCAACAGATAGTGATAAAGTTTTGTCTCAGGGCACAGGTCTTCTCTCTGTATATATCTCTGCTTTAATACAAAATAGCTCAAGAAATAAATCTGTTTCCTGCCTGCAGCCTGGGCCAAAGCTCCTTGCAGCAGCCAAGGACCATGGATAGGTACACGATGGCCACTGTGGCAGCTGTGTGGTCCAGAGCAGACAGATGGAGCAGCACTCCCTGCCCGCCTGGCTCCCAGCACCACTGCCTGCAAGCTTTTCAGAAGAGAACACTGGTTGTTCTGACATTTAGAATAGATTAAAAATCGTTACAGGTTCTTCTGGAACATTTTAGAAGGTGAAACTATTGATTTAAAAACTCAACATCAGTTTTGTAAGAGCGTTGAAACCTCACTGGTTTCCACCTGTGAACACCAGTGCCTGTCCCTGGCTGACAGCAGGAGTACATTTATCACACTGCGCTCTGTCCCTGGTTCATCTCTGCCCTATACGTTGTGCAGGGTTGTGTGACAGAGCACTCAACTCCCCAAAAGCCTCTCAGTATATGAAGGGTGCTTGATCTCTTCCATTTTGTGGATCAGCTAATGACTGGTGTATTTTGAGGTCTGAAAACAGCATGATGTGAACCGGCTGCTCTTTGCTGCCTGGTGTTGGGAGCATTTCAGATGTTCTAGGATCCCAAGGACATGCCACCTTAGCCAAACCACTCCTACTTCCTTCACAAGGATTACCCTTAATGCAGGATGCAACAGTGCCAATGTTTCCTAGTTGCATAGCCCAACACTGTGGCAGGCTAGAAATTATTTTTATTTTGAGAATATAAAAAAAATATTAAAATCTATGTAAAATAGTTTTATTACCAGCTCACAGAAATATGCCTGTAGACACTGGCCCCAAAGGAGGGGTGTCAAACTCCATGATCTCAGGAATGATGTGAAGACTGACAGTACTGTCTGCATGACAACGGTTTGTGCTATCAGGGAACAAGTGGCCCAGTCCTCAGTGCTCCACATGTCTCCTTCTCCTCTGTGCCTTGACTTTTTGCACTCAGAGGACCCTGTGTTCATGGAGCAACTTCACACCTGCTGTCATTTATATCTCCTCCTGACTTTGCTGTCTCAACCTCGGATGCCATTTCCCCCAGCACAGTGTAGCATCCTGCTCTGGCTCATCGTGCTGATGGCAATTAGTAACTTCACTGGTTTCACTCTAAGTACAGGCAAAGGTCCTCTTCTTCATGCCTTCTGTTCATACCTGCATGCTCACCTACTCCAACTTTGGTTGCAGAGTTGGAGAGGTGCCCAAATTTTCCCCACTTGAGCTTCGCCCTGTTGGATGCCAGGACTACTGAGACCAATTTGTTCTTGGGCAGCTGGCCTCTCTGGGTCATGAAGGACATCCGGCCTACCTTGGTGAGTACATGGACTTTCTGGGTACCTCAGACCACTGCTGAGGACAGAGATGCTCAAGCACATGTGCCCCTGCCATGACATGCATTTGTGTTCTGGCCCATCTGCAGAGCTTACTGGGCTGTGACACAGCTCGCTTCATGTGATCTGTGGCAGCAAAAGAGCCAGAAAGCAGGGGGACCAGTGGGGACCTCTGTTCTAAGGGAATTAGGCAATACCTCTAGTAAAGACATTTTGTCATGCTGAGGTGTGAAAGACATCACAAAAGTGCTACACATCTGACACAGGGTGACACCAAGCTTAAACAGACCCATGTGCTGTGATGGCTTCAGCGTGACTTTGATTTTCTTTACCAGTCTGGGTGTTTTGCACTTATGATGAAAGAGCAGAGGCAGTGAGGTGCCAGGTACCACCAGCACAGGCAGCAACAGCTTGGGAACCCCCTGCCCTCCAGGTGCTGAGCAGGAGGATGAGCATCTCACACTGCCCCAAACCCCATGTTGTGTTCACTGCCAGGTGACAGCCAGCTGGCATGATGCCTTCCTGGCTGAGTTCCTCAGCATCCCTGAGCTCCTCAGTATCCCCATGCCCACTGGGAGCAGGCAGGTCCCTCCTGTGGTGATATTAATGCAGCAAAGTGCAGCAGTGCTCAGCTCCTCAAACTTCTTTCTCTGTCAGCAGAAGTGAAATGAAATTGCCTCTGCTGCTGGCTCTGGAGCGAGCTCATATCTCCTGTCCCTTAATCAGGGCAGATATGAAACTTCTTATCTGTTAAGTAAAACGGTGCTGCACTTCAATCCATCCAATTATTTTTTCCAGTAAGTGTGAGTGAGGTGGCTGGTGGGACTGGCTGTGGGAACTTGTACAGTCAGCAGTGTGCTGGCAGTGAAGGGGCCCTGGCCTGGCCGGCACTTCAACCCAGAGCAGCCTGCACAGGATGAGCTGAAAACATCCCAAAACACATGTTCTCCTGGCTCACACGACCCAGGAAGGGGCCTGGGGTGGGGTGCTGTGGGGCAAGCTGCCAGCTAGGTCTTTTGAAGCTTGTTGCCCACCAAAGTGATTTCCAGGAGTCCCCCCTGCCACGTGATCACAACATCGTGTCTCTCCCTTTAGCTTGGAGTGTGGGCACTGCAGACTGTGGGTCTGCTTGGCATCTGTAAAGCAGAGATAACAGGTTGTCTGTCAAATATCAGTCTGTCTTCAAGGCCAGCAGAGCTGTCATTGAAGATCTGCCCGGAGGAGACCCATCCACCTCCAAGGGGTTACCTGTGCTCAGCAGAGCCTGAGGATCACCTCTAGTGAGCACTCAGCTCAGACCATGGAGGCCAACCCAACAGAGACAGCAAAAGTCAATGGCAATGAAGCAGCTTTCCCATCCTAGATCAGAACTGAACCCTTTCCTTTCCAAGAGCATCCAATGCCTGGGTCACCCAACTCAAGCTTTTCTCCATTCCCAGGAGGGCAACTATTCACCTTTTCTTTCTTGCCTCTTGGAAGTCAGCAGTAGTGTGGTTAGGTATGAAGGAGGATCAGAAAATCTGACCTGGTCACATGTAGCATTGATGTGTGGACATCTGGAAACTCCAGACAGGGATGGGGGCATAGAGAAAAGGGAAATCTCAGAAAAGAAGGAAAAAAAATGGGACCAACCAGAAGGTGTAAGAAGGGACATGGGAGTCCTGCAGTAAGAAGAAAAGAGAGATGAGCCAGAGAAAGAGATCTTGTATGAGAAGACAGGGCAAGGTAGCAAAAGAGAGATAAAATTGAGACAAATGGAATTATCAGAGAAGAGTCCTCCCTGCATCGTCCTGCTTGCAGTCACACTGAGGGGCAGGTCTAACATCAATTTACTTGATACTGCAATAGCTGCAGCCTCCTGTCATTTCTCCTGGAGCTGTCCCTGCATCTCAAGGCACTGACCAGGTGGTAGTAATGCCTCCTTTCTTTGGCACTCGTCTGCAGGCTGAGCAAGCTCCACAGGAGGGGTACCCAGAACTTGGGCTCTGCAGCAGTGAGGTTAAAGACAGGGTCAGGGACAGCACTGTCAGCCACTGCCTGGGCAGGGCTCCTTGATGCTCCTTAGGTACTCAGAGCAGCCCTGGTCAGGTTTGGCTTCCCTTTATCTTGCACCTCACTGCTGCATTTGCCTGGCACCTCCCTGTGCCCCCAAGTCCTCTGCACTGCCCTGCCCACCTCCCCAACCGGTGCTTCCCCATCCCGGTGGCTGTACCAAAGCCAGTCCTGGGCTCTGGGCCCCAACTCCTCTAGCCCTTATGGGATCAGGGTGCCAGTCCTCTCTGCAGTCTTACAGATCCCTCACAGAACCTTGCTGGACCCAAATAATTCAAACAGTAACCAGTGCCCCTTTTTTGGAGAGGGAGGAGCAGGCACCAGCCTTAGCTTTTGCTGGTGAGCTCTGTATTTCCTAACAGGTGATGATGGAGGCTTCAGGGGGCTGGAAACCCTGGGAATCCCCGGCAACAGCAGTTCCTATGGCAAGCACCTTTACAGACAGACCTCCACACCAGCAGCAGAAACAGAGTGTTCAAATGGAATGAGGGAAACTGCTGCCCTTCCCAAGCCATCAGACTGTGCTACTTCACCAGGTCCATGCAGTTGCCTGGGAAAGTGAGCAGCCAAAACACTGGGAAAGTAGAAGTCAAGCCTCAGCTTCAAGAGATGACAGCTAAATTTTACCTCAACCTTCCAACAATGACAATACAAAGTGCACAATAATTTAATGCAGTTAAGCAGTTAACATGCTTACCATCCCCTGTTATTTGGGAAACTGTTTTGCAAGCTTCTGCATTAGCAATAGAAGAAAGAGAAGCTCATTCAAGGCAGAGAAAGTTGATCTCTATCTCACTGATGAAAAGAGCAATTGACCATTTTTTTTCTCTGATCTTCTGAATTCCTGACTTTGAGTGAAACAAGGAGCCTTTCCTTTCCAACTGAGATTGTGGGAAAGGTTTTGGGAGAAAAACCTGCCATCTTTGCTCTCTGAAATAAGGCAAGAGGGTAGGAACTCTGCCCCAGACCAGTAGCTCCAGTGTAAAGCTTGAGACTGAGTGTGAGTCAGCCCCATCAGGGAAACCTCTATTTAATATCTTTTGCTCTCAAGGACCATGAGAAAAAGCACTAGCAGACCACCCTGGAAAGGCAGCCTTGTTCCTGAGAAAAGCAAAGCTGGGTGATGCAGACTTTCACCACGGTGATACAGGTTCCCATCATTTTCTAAAACATTTTTTCTCTTTACATGTTAGTTGCAAAGTGGATTTGCTCTTAAGTCCTCTGGCTGAGCAGCAGGGAAACTAATGCAACGAAAATGTAGCTATGTAGAGCAGTTCTCCGCTGACCTCTCAGTCTTCCTCTGGTGGTAGGCTTTGAGCCTGAACAGGATTAATTTGGTTTCCTTTCCCATTAAAGAGGACAGCTCCTGCTCATGCCCTACCTGCCAACAGCAGAGCTGAGCTTTTACTCTGTGTCCTGCCTAATGCTGCAGACACCGCCTGGATGAAAAAAACAGGCTGCAGAAAATCTAATTTTAGGGAATAGGTGGCTCCTGATTTTCTGTGATGAAACTTCAGCCAAGGATGCTCATTCAGAGCCAGGGTCGTGCATCATCCCCAATCTTTTAATAACTCTGGGCACTTCACTAAAGCACCTCATAGGGATGAAGGATTTTCTGGAAGGAGGATGTAAGTGCTAAAATCTGTCTTTAATATCTGGATGTGGCTGTTTGAGTCACAAATGGACTTAATCACTTTTTTCCTCTCTTTCTTTTTTTTTTCCCCATTACTTTGTGACACATTTTTAAAGCAAAAACACCCATGTACACAAGGGAGCAATTCAATACCTTGAAACCTTAGGCTAGTTTCCCTTGTGGAAGAGCACTTTACATCCTGTGCACCAGCTTTATGTCAGACAGAAACTTCATATTTGTTATGAAAAGTAATCAAACAGCTATGTACTGCCTTGACCCAAAGAAAACAGACACAGAGTGATGGAAACAGCCCATTCCCCTGAGACACCAACCCCTAAAAAGATCTAAAACGCGTGCTTCCAAAATGTCTCTTGCTCAGCAGTTGCTGGTAAAGGTCCTTCTGACATGACATTACAAACAATTGCATTTTAGAGCAGCCCCTCTCAAGAGCACTCAAGGAAGGAGTCGGTCTGGGCTTTGCTTTAAATAATGCATGTGCAGGTGACCTCCTCTTTGCCAGCCTGGCAGTGCTGTGTGTGTGATGGCCCCTTGATGCTTCTGGCAGGGCATCCTCCTCTGAAAGAATTGAGGATGCAGTGTAAGAGTATCCTCATCATCAGGGAAAATGGTATGCCAAGAATTGTGGTCCTAAATTGTGAAAAGGAGGCTTAACAATAAAGAATTTGTTTTAATTAAAAAAAAAACAAAACGATGTGACCTCTGGCTAGTAGCCATTCCTAGGTTCTCAGGTTAGGAAGGCCTATGAGCCTAATGCTCCATGCTGAGACCTCTCCTGTCGTGCTTAGAGGTTATTGAAGCCTGACACACATTCTTCCAAAAAATAGGATGCTGACATGGTGGACAACCCCAGCACACTGACTGTCATTATCTTTCACCAACCAAAAAAGTCTTTGTCAAGGCAGCCAGGACTTTGCCAGCAGCAGGGCACAGCAGCCAGCTCAGAAATGGTTCATCCTCCAGCAGTCATACTGGAGAGCTGGAACCCGCATGCTGTCCTGCGCAGGGGGATGATCCCCCCAGGTCTCCAGGAACCTGTGTTCATGGGCAGGAGCTGCACTCCTCCTGCTGTTTGCCAATAAATGGGGGTTTGGGGAAATGCTAACCACTGGCTTGTCACTTTGACAGCAATGTTTTCTTGATGGCCTGTCAACTGCTGATAAGCAACATCCTCATGCTTAGGAGCACAAGTCCCAGCATAATAAATCCCATGCTTTTGTCTAAGATTGAGTGGTGGAGAGAGATGAAATTGGGTCATTGCTGCTGCAGATTTGTCAGTGGAGTTGGGGGCGCGTTCAGCCGAAAGCTGGTGTCTTGTGAAGGCCCGAATCCCCAGCTTTGATGGGCCTCACAAACATACTGTGGCACTGAGGAGCTGTTGGGCTGGAGCAGCGAGGTGTGTGAATCTCTGACAGCAGAAAGCAGAGAGGAAACAACAAATATCAGTGTCCTCTGTTGGGAGCACAGAGGAGGGTCTGCTTCTTCAGTTGCCATGATGGATGATCAGGAAGCACTGAGTCCAGTGCAAAATGCTTTGGAAAGCAGATCCAGGTAATGGTTCTGCACACCCTAAGGAAGTGATGTCTGGAAAAGATGGGTGCGGCACTGGGAGTAGAGGTAGAAACAGGAAAGAAGAAGAAATCTCTGCTCTGCCACCTGCACCACAGAGCCACAGGGGAAACTGCCATAAAATGCAACCTGATCATATACATTTTCACAACACTGGGGACTTCCCAAGGTTTCAGGGTAATTCTTCTTTAGAGAGGCAATGGCTTTGATCAGAAACATCTCTCAGAGTAAGTTGTGTCCTACCTGATGAATCCCTTTGCCTGGTAAGTCTTCCACTAGAGTACAAGGTAAATCAGTGAGTGAGAAGATGCCCACAGACACAGAAAATAATTTTCTGAGAGATAAGAGTGCATTTTAAGGGCAGAGAGACAATTAGTCCAACCAGCCCTAGAGCTCCAGTACCAATCCTAATCAAGTCATCTGCTGCTACTGTAGAATCCAGATGTAAAAGTATCTGGGCTAATGTGTCCCACTTTAACCTGGCCTCTGCTTCAAACACCCATCTTTCTACTACACCGGTCCACCCTACGCTGGAAAGGGTAAAAAAAAAAAAAAAAAAAAAAA
>WEKY01015135.1:186031-202591 GCA_013390045.1 Picathartes gymnocephalus
TTTTTTTTTTTTTTTTTTTTAACATGACAGACATGTCTGTTTCTACTTATCATAGCATGCTTCAGAGGAAATCCAGAGTCCACACAGTCTCTTATGGTCTATACAGACTTTGAATCTTATGGGCTCTGATCTGTAATAAGGGCTCTGAATTAGAGATCTGTTCCCACTGTGTGTGGAGGCTATTTCTGCTCCTTATGATTGTTTCCTGTGCCCCATGATGTCCATCACTGAGTTCACATCAGAAAACGAGGAATAAATGTAGCATCCCAGGTAGAGAAGTAGGGCTAAAAAACTAGAGCTTTGGGTGTGCAACCTTGAAGGAAAAAAATGGGCTGGGTTATAGCTTCATACACTCTACATGCTTGTACCAAATAAAGAACTACAAAACACGATAGCCTCAGAGCTGAAAGAACAATGAAGAGACCCATACATTCAGGAGAATTACCTGTTTTTTATGTGTTGGTGCGAGTGGCCAGGATTTCAGCAGCACAAAGCTATGCTAAGCCTAGAAACAAGACCCCAGGGAGTGAGCAGCATGGGTCTGTGCTTCATGTTTAAAGCTTTGAGAGGCTGGACAAGAGTAAATGTGTTAATAAATGGCTAGAGCCTGACAGATGTAAAATAAGGGTCTTGAGAGCCAGGGTTCATCCAGAGCGCGTGTGAAGAGCTGTAGCTTTTGGATTCACAAACAGAAGTATCACTTTATCAACTTTTTGTAGAGAATTTGATCTATGTGAATGAAGCCACTGAGCCTCCGAACTCCAGTGTTTGCTTTTATTCCAGAAATGAAAGTTGTTTGGATACACTCTTTTTTTTTCACAGAGATTCCAGATACACAAAAGAAAATCTATTTTCCACTTCTCCATTTCTCCCTACAAATATCAGGTAAAGGTAGCATGGCTTTATATCACGTGGCTGAACCAGCATTGACCTGCTTTTTTGAGTTGGACCTCTTGAGAAGACATTACATTTCTCACCCATTATTGCAAATGGACAGAAATGTTGGATCTAGGTGTCTGTCCCTGACTGAATGTCCACACCCTTGGACCATGACCCACCATGAAGATGACCCACCATGAAGAAAAGCCTCCATCCTCGTGTCACACTGTGCCCTTTTGGAGAGCTGTGGCTGCTTTCCACAGAGGAAAGGAAATAGAGGACTGGTCTGTGTGCTCCTCAGAACCAAGACAAGAACAACCACTGGCTTTGTGGATCTCGCACATAGTGGCCAGGTGCCCAGTGGCACTGCAAGAGGAGTGGTGGGGAGACATTGAAATGGGGAGGCCACCACTTTCAGTGTGGTGGCCTCCTGGACCAGGTCAAGAAGTTTTCTTTCCATCTACTGAAGGCACTTGCTGCAAAGTGTGTCTGACTCAGCCAAAACAGCCCATGGGTGTCGGCAGACTTCAGTTTGTAGCACTCAACTGGGAAACTGTTATGAAGACAAATGGTACACGTCACATCAAATCAGCACCTTAGCAGCTAGCAGTGGCTTAGCAGAAAGATTTGCTCAAACAAGGAAGTGAGCCCTGTGTTCTTCAGAAGGAAGCGCATCTGTTCATGAATGCTTGACTAACTTCTCATTGTCTTATCAAAACAGCTTATACCACTGGAAAAGTACCTCCAGCACGGCTAATGTTCAGCCAAAAGTTGGTTACCTGCTTGATTTACTGAGATCATCAAGAATGACACAAGCAATGTAAGAACAGGTGCAGGTATTTCAAGAGGAGGGACAGGCAAAAAGCACTTGAAGAGGAGAGGTAACTAAGATGCCCTCCTTTAAAGCAAGGAAAACAGGATGAATGGGAGCAGAGCTCTGTGGGCCTGGCCTGTAGCTATGGCCAAGGTGAGATGATGGGCTGGGTTTGTCCGGGGACTGCTTGGATCAACTTCTAATAAACGTATCTGTTCCCTGGGGTCTGGGTAATGAGAAAGTGGGAGTTTCTGTGAGGCTATGTGAGCTATGCCTGCCTTTCTTGGCATTTGCTATGCCAGGGTCATATCCATTGCTGTGTTCATTTGCTCTGTCAGATTCCCTGCTAAAGGGCTGCTCCCCTCAGCTTTCTCCTGCAGCCAGTGTGCTGCAGCCAAGGTCCTGCCTTGGCATGGGCTCCCAGTGAGTCAGCCCTCTGCCACCTCACCAGCAAGCTGGAGGCAAAAGAGTGTCAAAGTTTAGGCTGAATTTCACATTGCAGATTCCAGATTTGCAGCGAAAAGTTTGCTACCGCTCCCACTGGGAGAGACAAGCTCATCTATGATTGGTCCCTGGGGCCAGGCCCCTTGAGTGATATTTTCCATCACAGCATAAAGGTAAAGCACTCTGCCTGTGTCCCTCTCACTCATTACAGAACCCAATGATTTGTTTCAACTTCCCCATCTGTGTCACAGAGATAAAGTAATTTGCCTATCACTGCAGAGCACTTGGTGATGGCTGGGTGGAAAGCACTCTGAAGCCAGCCCTCACCTTGCTCCAGCTGTAATATCACGGCTTCCCAAAGGAGCTTAGTCAGGGCAGCTGGCCCTTTCTGACATCCTTCATCACTTTTGCATCTGCTGGCACAACGTGGATGCTCCCTGGCTGGGCTGGATCTCTGCTGCTCTGGCTGTAGGAGACCTGGAAAAATGAAATATGCCTGGGGTGTGAGGAGAGGAGGGAAGGGACAGGTAGGAAACCGATGCCTGCTATTTTCACATCTCAGGTCTTTCATCATCATTATACTTGTAAATGACAGTATACAATTATTAAGAGATAGAAGTAAGGAGGAAGCAGAGTGGAGAGACTAGAAGAAGAAAGCAAGAAGAGGTAGAGAGTAAGAAATAAGAGAATTGGACACAAATTAAGGAAAGGAGCACAAGGAGGAACAGTGCCAGACTTCAGAAGCAACAGAGGGACAAAGGAGTGATACAGAGAAACAGAACCTGGCAGGGCAACAGGCGAGACAGGAGAACAGTTTTCAGGGAATTAGCTGGAAGAAGCAGAAGGTGGCTGCTTCCCTGGTGTTCAGGAGTACTGATGGATTATCGACCAAGGGAACCTAGTGTGTTTCATCCAGCATATTTCATAGCTGGGAAAAGCAGGTGATGTTTGGGAGAAGAGGGAGCGGGGACAGTTAGCAGCCTGCCTTCTGCCTTCAGACAACAGTAGCACTCCTAGGGTTAAATCTGGATTTCAGAATGCAGAGAGAGAGAGAACAGGGATTTAGGAGTCATTCAGCCTGATGGGACAGCTTTAGAAATAAAAATAAAGGAATTAACAGATGCAGAGAAACACAAGAGACAGTGAAAAATTGTTTGTCTAACATGTTGCAAACCAGGGCTTCTCACAGAGGTCAAGCAACCACCTACAGCTGCAGCCTGTGAATAATGCACTGATACTTATTTGATGAAGAAATATTTTTTATTTACATGAGCCTCATGAAAATGCATACGAAATTACAGCATCTGCAAACACAAGCAGAGAATCTAGGATGACTACACTGAAATAAAGTGACTAAAGGACAGACCCAAGGCACTTTGGTTCTCATCTGAGGGCCAGAAAATACTGTGATATCTGGGATTCAGCTCCTGACTGAGGCAACTCATTACCTTTTTGGGCAAATGTCTCTAATCCTGTGTCTTGATCCCAGCCTTCAAAACACTGTCTCTCCTGCTGTGCTGTGGTCCTTGCAGAGTTCACCTGGTCAGCTTCTTCCATTTCATTTTTCCCTCTTCCAGCCTCCAAGATATTTTTTCCCTTTCAATAGGTTTTTTATCCCAGGGCTAACATCAGGGCTGTGTGCATTGGCTCTCCCTGTCAGCTCGCTGCCAGAAGGGGCTGCCTCTCCAAGCAGCTGACAGCAAATCCTTGGGCAACTTCTTGGGGTGTTCTTTCAATGGCTTGGTGAGTGTTGGATTTGAAGGCCAGAGCACCATCAAGTGCCAGCAGTAGGTCACAAGCAGCCTGTTGGGCTTTGCACAGGTGTGCAGTGAAGTGCAGGCTGTGGTGAGGATGAAGGGTCTCATTGAGTGAAGTGGAAATCCAGGGCTGGTTTTCTTTAGGAATGTGGTGGGTTCTGGATTTCTTGGGTGACCTCCTGATCTGCAAGCAGAGGCCAAAGTGCCACAAAGAGGAAGGAGTTGCACGTGGCTCCTTAGCCGAAGGCAGGCAGCCTGCTGGAGCAGGGTGGGCAGCAGCCAGACAAGTTGACTCCCATGTTTGCCTGTCACCCTTATCCTTCTTCCACACAGGCATTGAAGTCTGCTGGCAGTCTGTGAGCTTCAGCCAGTGTCAGGCATGCTTCCAGCCTGGAGAAGTCTTGGGAAGCTGAGAACCAGCACAGCTCCCTAGGTAGATGCTGTGATATCCCAGAGTCAGGGATGCAGCTGAGGTTCTTGGAAGGCTCAGCTGTGACAGCCCACCCCCATCTGGTAAGGAGCTGGGCTCTGGGCTGTCTGCCTCATGAGCACAGAGTGTCTTTGGCATCCCTAGCCTCAAAGAATGGCAAAGGGTGGCTGATCACCACCAGACCCCTGGGTGAGCAGAGCTTTTGGCTTCCCGCCCTGTGCAAAAGAGGCAGCAGCTGCTCCCCATTGATGGCTGCACTCTTTCAAGGCTTTTCTGGGAGAAGTTTTAGAGGATGGTAGATGGACACAACACAGGATAGCAAAGGTGAGGCCTGCAGGATCATAGAGACCAGACTGCCCTGTGACCACAGTATGGCTGTGGGCTGAGCTGCTGGCGATGGCAGCCAGTGGCAGCACCCATGAGCAAGATCATGTCTGTGGAGATGGATACCTGGAGGAGGTTGAAGGAAGAAGAGAGGGTGAAGCAAAGGTATTAGCTGGGCACTTCATAGCATCTGTACCTCCATGCTCCCTCCTTCACCTGCCCTATTCTGCCTCAGCACTGGGACCCTCGGAAAAGGCAAGGAGCTACAAGAGCAAAACCATGGGGAGCTGGAGGAGTTCCCACCCGTAGCCACTAACACCCAGGGAGGTCATGTTCCCAGTGGGCTCCAGCACCCAGTTGTCCCACTTCTCAAACCTGGCCAATTTAAGGTCAATTTAAGGTGGCATTCCTTAGCCTCTCAAATAAGGTACTTTTCCTGATGGCTCCTTTGTGCTTTTTATACAACTCTTAATGAATTTCAGGGTTTGCCCCTTTTAAAGCTAGGATTAGATAGAATTTTAATGAATATTAAGAGTAATACCTTTAATTGGAAGATAGGGTCCATCTGAGGTGAAATCTTGGCCCTGCAAGAGTCAGTGAGAAGCTTGCCAATAATTCATTTGACCCAGGATTGTACCCATTAGAGTTCAGGGCAATTTCAGGGCTCTGGCTATTCCACAGTTTTAAAGCGAAAATGCCACATTTTGTTGTAATAACCCAGCTCCCTTTAATGAGAAAATTAGAGGAAGTTGGTGCAGTACAGGAGGGAAAAACAGGATGGCAAGGAGAATGCAAAAAGCTACCATACCAGCAGGGTGACATTCTCCCGGTGATGCTCCTCACACTGCAATCCAAGCTTGAAGATGGAATGAGCACCTTCATCCTTTGTCTATCCCTCTCCTTGCACACCCAGCTCATGTCCAAGTTGTGCCAATCTGTTGTGCCTGGCCTTTCTAGAGTCCAGCTTGCTCCAGTGCATGGACGACTCTAGCTCTAATCAGGTGCTGGTCAAAATCATGCTTTGATAGCCTCTGCTTTGCAGCTCCCAACCATGCTCTTTTATTTCTGCCTTCTTCATCCCATGCCCAATGGCAACTGCTTCTGTCTCCAGGATCTGATATCAGTGGCTTTCTCTCTGCTGACTTCTTCTTGAATCAGGTTTGAACTTCTCATCCTCATCTCCCTAACTCTATCCTTCCTCTCTTTTCTGTTTAGCTTCTGATCATTCTTCTTGCTCTCCTGACCACTCTAGCTCTGAGCTGTCCTAAAGGCACTTCTGCTGAGTGCTATTCTGAGTGCACTTTTAGCTTTGTTCTATTGTATGCAGCATCCCAGATATGCCCTCTACATTTCCCTTTTTCATGTCCATGCAATACCTGCTGCTAACATATTGCCTGTCATTGACATCTCTGGGTGTTAGAAAATGGTAATTACTTCAGTAATTACCATTACAAATTACATTGCAGCTGGGTGAGAAACAAGAATAATACCAATCGTGCAGTGTCTTCAGGGCCCCGCCCTTCTCACTCTGTAGCAGCACTGTTGAAAGAGCAGAGAGGGCTAAGGTGAGGACAGCGATTTGGCAAGATTTGGCAGGCAGTTCCTGTGTGGATGCAGAATGGGATTTTAAGACATCCGCAATAAACATTGATGAAGGCTTTAGGCACTAGTGAGACCAAGTCAATCAATACACTGCTTTACAGGTGGCAGAAGTGAAGATGATATGATAATGAAGCTCCAGTCAGCAAGCCAGTGTGTTGCTGCTTCCAGAACAACCTGCAAGGCACAATGGAGAAGCCCCGTGGAGAGGGAATTACAATAATTGAGCCAAATGGCCATGTGGGTGTTTACTGCTCTCACATGGTCATCAGGGGGTGCAGTAAATCAGGGTACAGCCTGTGCAAATTGCACTACTGGCTGAAAACAAAGAATGCACTTTGGTCCCCCACCTTCCCTGTTTCCAGAGCCAGCAGAGATGCTGCATAGGATGCCCTGATGCTTTGAAAGCACACTGGTATGGGGTGCAGTGCAGGGCAATGATACTTGGTTGTGAAGAGCCAAATCAGAGCAACTTAGCAAAGGTGGCACATTGGTCTGGAGCAGAAGCTTATTCTTAAAAACATGGGACTTTTGGGCCACTGAGAGATGCTGCAATAGGGAATGATGTCCAGCCACATGTCCTGGACATGCTGCTATGAAATGACCCTGGTTGGGACACCTGAATCAGAAGTTACATGGTCATTTTGGTGCTCAGGGTGTACTTGCCTAGAGCTGTGGCCCCAAGCCCACAGGGCTGCACATCTGGCCTCACTAGCTGGCGCAGGGAGGTGAAGGAAACAGGCGGGCTGGCCTTTGAGGAAGCAATGATGCCATTTCTGCTGATGGGTTTGACATGCTCTTTTAGAAATGCTGTATTAGAAATGCATCGATGAGAGAGAGGCTTGTAAAACATTTCTATTTTGTATTCTCACCTTTTGGAAATGTTTTTATGAGATTGTATCTGTGTCTCACAGATAACAGTATCCTGAGTCAATTGATTATGGCACAGTCCCTCCAAACTATACCCATTTATGTCATAGCCTGGCACATTCAACACTAGAAATACTTTCCTGTTTATAAATGATCTCTAGTCTGAGGTTGAGGCAGTTAATGATACAGCCAACTCTATAACCCTGAGAAGGGACCCAAATAAAAAACAAGCGACTCTATGGACTTTGTGCACAGTTTGCTTTTACAACCAAGCATCCACAAGAAAACAAATATATTGGCCATTTCTCTTAGATTCAAGCTCCCCACCATGGCCTGTCTGCTTGTGAATGTACTTTGGAGCTGGTCTGACTCAGTGTGGTACGAAAATGGCTGCAGATGCTGCAGCCTTGTCAAAGGTCCATCTTGGGGGATGGATGTCCTAGGGTTAGAGGAGCAAAGCTGAATGGGCAATTTATATGACTGCTGTTTCCCTCTGGACCCCACTGTTATTGTATTTTTGTCTCTATCTTCAGGCAATCTCACTCCCAAGGTTTGTAAGACTATTTCTCCTGCCAATCTAGCCTCTACAAGGTATTTCAGCAGCTGATGTGAATGATTATTGGCCTGCTGTGTATTTTAGATGGTGCATCAGTGGCACCCATGATAGCGCTTGCTCTTCAGCAGAGAGAGGACTGTCCTTGTCCTGCTGCAATGATTGAGAGAGACCTTCAAATGTAAGCACTTCTTTTTGTAGTTCATCACTTTTTCTATACGTTTTTCCCTTTGAGACACACTTTCTTTTGCTTCCTTCAGCCCATAGGTGGTATATTTTGTAAAGTTTGATAATAATTTTTTTGGCTGATCTGTTTCTTCAGATAGCAGAGTAAAGTGTGTTTAGCACCGCAGGGGTCTTCCAGATTGTGTTTTTTTCTCTTCCTGCAGTTTGATACAGTAACTCCAGCATAGCCCTCAGCTACTCTGCTCCCACCCAGATTCGATGTTGTCCTTATGCTGGAGGGCAATTTGGTTATGAAAAGTGGTTTTAAGCTGAGAGCACAAGATTTAGCAGGGCCCAGAGCCTGGAGGAGCCATTGCCCTAAGAACATGAGACTCCACAGACATCCATAGGAAGTCCATCTTGCTATGGCACATCTGCAGCTGTTCTGCACCAGGGTTTCTCACCCATCTCTTCAAAGCATTATCCCAGGGCAGGTCTGAGCAGGAAGGGCACTTCCCAGCTACACAGAGGTTTCTGAACAACCTCTTGTGGTATCCAGCCTGTGAACTTCTGCAGGCTCCAGCAGTTGCTTTAGGATTGTTCATTGTAATCCTGCATAGAGGACTCCATCCCTGGATGGGTGTTGTACCCAGCACAAAAAAAAGGTAACTGTGGCCAAGGAGTGACATCAGTTGTGCTTCAAAGCCCATGGCAGCCCTCTGGGATGTGGAGTTATGCTACCATCAAAACATAGCTGTGATGTAGGCACCCAAGACTGTTCCCCTGGCAGCTCAGTGCATCCTTGGCTCATATCCCAGAGCTACATCTCTCCCATTTTACTCTGTGACAGGTTGTTCTTGGGAATCTCCTCACCTCTCCCTCCCATTTCCTGGTGATTTTCTTCCACCACTCATCATATTTTGATATAATTTGAGCATTTTAGCATTGGAACAGAGGCAATGGTCCATTAGCATTGCCTTAGGTGTGCTCACTGTCCTCCAGACCCACCCCAACAGACTGCAAGCAGCCCCCAAAACAGCCTGAATGACCTCATGGGGCAACAGCAAGGCTGAAAGGCTGGAGAGGGCTGGCCTGACCGGAGGAGCTGACATCATCCCAGAGCCTTGACACTTCCCCTGGCCAAGTGTAATGGACTGAGCCCACAAAAGCTGCAGCTTCTGCCCTCAAAAAATTGAGGTTATCCCTAGTGAGTTGCCACGAGTTCATTCCCTTAATCCCCTGCATTTGTTGCCCCCAACTCATCCATCTTTGTGTTGCATCTCTTGTGCAACGTTACCCCTTCACCTCTGACACCCCAAACACCTCCAGCCTCCAGAATCCTGTTTCACAGGGTGAAGGGTCAGTGCTAGCTCTGGTCCCTGGCAAGCACAGACAAACAGAGGCTTGGTGACACACGGGCTGGTCTGGGTGATGTTGGCTGAGTGGCTTGGGCTGCAGGAGCTGATGTCCATGCCTGACTAACATGGATTTGCACATCAGAAAATTTGTTGGGAGGATGCCGAGGGGGTCATAGGGTTATGGAAAAGGAATCCAAGGTCTTTTCATGGAGAGACAAAAATGGAAATTTTGACCTTATCTGAAGATCAGAAACGGGCTGGAGAACCTGGATTGACATTAATGAGCTAAGAGCAGAAGAATGGCCTCTCTGGAGCTGCCTGCCCTCAATTTATCCATTTTCTCCCTATTAAAATCATGGCACTCCGGGGGATGACAGCTCCAAAGCCCATCTAATTTTGTCACTTGAATGAAGTGTTTGATCTGAGAATTATTATTGTTGTTGTTATTATTATTTTAATATTTGAAGGCTGATAATGCCTTTGACACTAAGAACTTATGTGCAAGACAAGTTACCATCCCAAGGCTTTGGGAACACAATTCCAGCTTCCAGTTAGTCACAGGACATCAGAATGCTGCTCTTAATGAAAAACGATATGACGCATATGTGGTATGAGTCATTATAATGTTAACTACAGTTACTTCAAGCCCAGACATCACCAGAATTTCTCTCCTCCCTGAAGATGATTCATGTGCCTCACGTGTGACAGCTCAGTCTTTTTTTTTTTTTTTTTTTGCTTATTCGAGTGAATTTCAATACTTTTTAAGAGTTTGGGGGGCAAAGTCCTTCTGTTCCTGTTTGACAAGTTGAATTTCCTTAATACATTCACAGTCAGTTTCTCAGAGATTTGATATCAGAAATGAGGAAACAAGGAGAAACCAAGAGATTTGTAAGTCTGTGTTCAGGGGGTTGCATCAGGAGGTTGCCCTGGTGCAAGAGCCGCTCCCCACTACAGCCATGAAGTGGAGGGTGCCCTCAACTGCTCACGAGTGGAGCACAAGCCCCCAGAGGAGGGCAGAGGGATGCTAAAGGGTTTGCAGGAGACTACATGATCCCAAAGACAGGGATGCAGCCCGGTGCTGCCCCTCTGAGCCAGCAAGGGACTGAGCACAAATGGGGAAAGTCCCTGTCGTGCTCACTCGGCTGCTCGCTGATATCTTCATGCCAACCCTGCTGCCTGCCTTTCATCTGGGGCTTCAGCAGCCTGGTAAAGCTTCATTTCCAGAGGCACTGCCTCCCGCTAATAGCTGCATAAGGAGGTCCCCAGGGATCACTCTGCCAGGCTCTAAAGAGGGTTTATTCAGCAATTAGTCAGTGGGAGACCTGCTATCGTGCAAGTGATGGCCACCTCAAGTAGTAGCTGTATTTCCTGGAGCTGGACTTAAATCCTCTGTCACTACATCACAGCATGTGGACAGTCTGAGAGCCCCCCGCTGGGGTGGCTGTCCATGTCCCCACATGCACAGGCTGCGACACATCCTCGCTCAATGTGGCGTTTTTTGGGCAGAGCAGGACAACTCTGAAAAATGAGAGGGAACTGGAAAAAACAGTAAATAGAAGAATCTTTAATTAAGTGAAGCAGCACAGCCCAGGCCGTTGTGAGAGAACAGGCTTGAACCCTGTTGGCTCAAAGCAAGCTGTGGGACATGAGGAGTTTTCTCTTTGTCATCTCCTCTCAAAACATGGCTCAATCCTGCTGTTTGCTCCGTGCCCTCCAAGGCCCTTGGGACTAGTGGCTGCAGTCTGTACCAGCAGCAGAACCAGCCCTGGTAACAGGAAGGCTGGATCACATCTGTCAGCTATTGACCTCACTTCTCTCACAATCAGAGACTGGCAAGATTTGCCAGGCAACCACATGTCAGGGACTTCTATTCTTGGGAAGAATTATCTCAAAGTGAAGTCTTCAGTTTATGACTTAAATTCAACACAATAAGGATGCAGAAGTGCACAGACAGGCCTCAAACACTCTGCACTGTCCCAAGCACATCTACATTTTACAGCTGAAACTCAACTGAGCTTTTTTTGGTTCAGGCTACATGGGAGTGGGATTTGAGGTTGTGTGGCTTTTCCCCTTTGATTTTCCTCATAACTCAAAGTTTTACCTTCAGCAGTTGCAGAATCACAGTGAACCAGGCTGGAAGGACTCTTCTGAGGTCATCCATGGCAGACAAGTAGTCCCACCAGCTCAGCATTTTTAAGAGACTGTTATCTTTCATGGCCAGATTTACCACAAAGCTCTGGCTGCGGGCAAAAACAGCCAAAGCATATGGAGCAGCTATTCTGGGTTTAGAGCTGCTTTGCTTTTCCAGAGCAATGCAAAGCAGCTAGACAGCACATAGGGTTCCCTTCCGTATCCCACTCATCCTCCAGATGTCTGCTATTTCCCTGAACATATCCCCTACATGACGTGACTGCACCCATACACATCACCTCCTTCTCCCTTCTTGCCCCCTGCATATCCTGGAAAATCCCACACTGCTCCCCAGCTCTCCCAGCCTACACTGCAGCTGGCTCTGGTCCAGGAGCACCAGCTCTGATGGGGACATTTGGAATTCACGCAGATCTCTTGCCCTTATGAGGACTTGCCCTTTTCCATAATGACCTCCATGTCCTGTCCTCCCAAGGCAACTCTCCAGGAGAATGGGAGTTTCTTATGCTGTGAGGAGCTGGAGATTCTGCCACATACTTTAGGCATCCAGCAAGATTTCATAGTTGGAGCAAGGAAAAGGTCACACTGAATGTCTATTCACAGCATGTCAACTGGGAGCTTCATTACTGCAGAATTCGGGTGCTTTCCAACAGTACCTCCTTCCTCCATCCATCGTGTGCCAAAGAACAGTGCCTGACACCTGAATACTCCTCCAGCACCACTGTCAAGGGGTAGGAGGCCCCACCTTTGACATGGCAACATGAGACACTCAGCTCTGTGGGTGATAGGGAGCAAGGGAGGGATAGGAAGGGATTTCCCTGTGGATTTTACTGCACTGAAGAATTTTAGTCTCCAGCCTCCTCAGAAGACAACCTTTTCTAAGAAGGAGGAAAATGACACTAATTCCAGAAGGATGCTATTCATATATATTGCAAACACAGGCTTCCCAGGAACTTTACCGACATGTGAGGTTGGTGTTATCTGTGTTATCAGGTGCTGTTTACATCATATCAGAATCCTGACAAGATCTGATGCTGGGTGCTATGTTTCGTAAGGAAACTGCATCTTATGCGTTGTTTACAGCTGCCTCCTAAATGGCCAGACTTCCTCAGAAACGAGCTTTAAAAACTTCATTCTGCCCTCCAGGGCTTAATGCTTCACTTTTACAGAAGATTTGGCTTTTTTTACTGTATTTTTCATGATAAATGATCTGAATCTGTCTTCTAATTGAAAAACCTCAACTTATCCATAACAGCTGAGTCATTACCAACACAGTACTGTAATACTTTTATTATTTTCTGTATCTCTCTATGAAAGCAATCTGACAGCATGTTCGGGGTTTTTTTCCTCGCCACTGTACATTAACCAGATGGTTTTTGCTCTATTGTCCACAGATACACCCACATAATTTTTTTGCCTTCATGCTTCCAGTTAATTTAGAAACCACTAGTGATTATGAAGCATTGAAGTTGTTCCTTCCAATATGTTTTACCTTCCCCCTGTCCACGCTTAATTTCTTCTCCCATCACACTGCCCAATTAACTAGCTTTGGCTCATCCTTCTGAAGCTTCTCTCTCGTCTCTAGATTTCACTAATCTGATCATTTTTAATAGCTGCAAATATAACTTTAATCTGCTTGGTACTCCCCTCAGCCATCATAAATAGGTACTTCAAATCCCCCCACATACCTTGCCACCACAAGGTGCACCGAGTGCCTCTGACAAGCGAGTCCTGCCTGATGTTCTCTGGTCCTGCTGATGCAGTCACCCGAGCAGCAATGACCAGTCATCTCAAGTGTGAGTTTTTTCCCTTTCATTGTGTTTTCACTTTCTGTTTCTGTTTCTTTGAGGATGCTCTGCATCTGAGCCCTTACCTTTGCAGAGACCTTCCAGTTATTGGGAGTTTTAGTAGTGTGTGTCCCTTTCTGGTGCGAAATCTTTCATCTCAGTACTTCTCTTGTGATTGTTTGGCAGGAGTTCAGGCTTTTAGTCTTGAGTGATCTGGGGTTTTTTTTGGCCGTCAATAATGTAATGTTACCAAATTTGTCATGGCATATTTATCTGTTGCTATGTCTGTAGTTAAATGAAGCTTGTGAAGCTCAGAACGTATTGGCAGGCAGATTTTACTGTTTGAGAGAACATAATCAAAACCCCACCTTTCCATGCCAGGCAGGCCTGAAACACAAGTATAGCCTTTTTCTCCTGTATTTTATGTCTCCGGGAACATTTTTTCTAATTATTTTTTGGAGAGGTGCATCATTTGGATTGTATAATAAGTCCAATGGGATAGTGCATCAGCTAATATTTAATGTAATGAGATCTCATTTCCTTCTGCTGGATGGGTTCTCAACAGAGTCTCCCTTGCAGCTGAGAGCAAAAGGCCATTTTGATATCCATTTTCATTTCATTCATCCCAGTGGATGCATAAATACAAGAAGTTTCAGTGGAGTGGGAGGCTCTGTGCATTTTGCTACATTCCCTTCAGAGTCTGTCCCTTTTCTTTTTCTGGGCAGGAAAGTTTCCAACTGGCACTTTATCCTCAGTGCCCCAGAAGTGTTTTATCTCTGGCTGACTCTTCTAGGTCACACAGCCTTTTGCCTCATGTCACCTCCCAGGGACACTGCCCATCTCTAATCTGGACTGAATGGCTGCGGTTATGAAAGCAAAGCCCCAAACCGTATCACTTAGGCTGGTTTTTGCCATGCCTCCACAAGCATGTGCATATCTATGTACGCATACATTTCTCTCAGAGCCACTCGAGGTCAGACAGGCTTTGATTTGGGATGCTAATGTCACCTTCTCATTGTTAAAGCAGCAGGAACAGTGCTGCAGCTCTGCTGCTAAGCAGTGTATCTGTAAAAGTTGGTGAGGGCTAATCCTCTGCCCGGCCAGGCAACTGCTGCACCTGCACATTAGTCCAGGGATATGTGTGGCTCTGGTGAAGGATGGAGTGGCCATCCCCAGCTGATGGAAGGAGCTGGCCAGAACTGTGCAGGGACAGCTGTGGTGGAGGTGACCATGCACATCATGGTGGCAGGGTTGCCTCTGTGAGCTATTCTCCATGCTCCCAGCCTTCTGCATGTGGAAAAGCCAAGGAAGCTCTGTGGGCCTCAGCAAGCCATGGATGAGGATGCTTCATCCAGTAACTGAGTTTTTCTTTCACACTCCCCCAGGACAGGGAGAGATGGGGTTTTGACCATGTCTTGCTTCCCTACACCTCCACAGCCCCTCCATCCTTGCCAAGAGGCTGTCCTTGTGGAATGAGGCCTATTTGCCTTTAATTACCCCATGCTGGCTGGACAGGGCTGCATGGGATCTCATAACTGAGGCAAACAGCAGGACTGGGAAGGAGGCAGTCACTCGTGACCACATCCCCATGACCTCCCAAGGACGTGAGCAGGACCCTTATGGGGACTTTTACTCAGGGCAGGCAATTGCAACCAAACCTCTTTGTTCCCACCCATGTGACAACAAGTCCCACTGGCTTCCCTGCTTCCTCACAGGGCTGCAGCTCATCCTACATCCACACTATATCTTGAGGTGTGTGCAGCCAGAGCTTTACTTCACACCTGCTGGGACTTTGCTGGAGTTGGAGTCATCAGGGCTGAAGGAACCACTACAAGTCTTCTGCTCTGTCGCTGTGTCCCAACTCACATCCTGAGGCTGCTTCCAAAGTATTCTTCTGATCTGGATTGACAGGCCTAGGATGGCAGAGATGCAAAATTTCCTTTAGTGCACCCCTATCCCTTTCCTGCCTGTCCCACTCCCTAGGGACCTGGGGACAACTATTTCCTTCTTAGATTCCCCTCAAGCTATGCTGGTTGTGTCTGGCCACAGAGAGCTGTTTTTCCTGGAGATCACTCCATTCACAGCAGCAGCCTTTGTACTCTGGCTGACATCCTCAAAGCCAGCTTCCCTGCTGAGACCCCCAGCCTGGGGCTTACATTCTGGGCTCAAATCCTCCCCAGACTTGTTGGGGGTTGCCAACGGCGGGACACAGATATTACCCACAGGGAGGGAAAGCTGGCCACCTGTCACTGCTTCTTTGGGGAACACATGCACTTCAGTCCTGTCGTTAGCCCACATAATTCCACCCTTTTAGCTTTGCAAAAGGGTGTCTCTGCTGCTACTGGAAAGATATGCAGCTATCTGAGAGCTGGAGCAGAGGGGAGGATGCCCTGCCCGTCTCCTTCCCTAGCCAGTGCCCCAGCCCCTCTGGTAGTGGGACCTTGAGACTCAGCTGCCCTGGTACATAGCCCATCAGCTGTCAGTTCAGCTCCTGAAAGAAACTGGGAGGTGTTAGAGACAAGCCTGGACCTTCAGAAAGTCACGCTGTATTGAGAAGACAGAGCGTGGTCCCAAGGGAGCCTCAGTGTGGGCTGCAGAGGGTGACAGCTGGGTAGTATTGCTGGTGGGCACGAGTGGGTCGCACCTGGGTCTGCCTGTCACGGACTGCTCCTGGCAAAGCAGCACTGAGGATGGGTGAATGCAAGCGGCTCTCTGCCGCTCAAGCAGGTCGCTGTGGCTACACCAGGCTTCAGCTGCGTGTGTATCTGGCAACAGTCGTCTCGGTGCTGGATGGTCCTGAGGTGGGGAAAAATATTACGGGGAGGTCTAGGGAGTTTAGGAATAGTAGGGCATCAGTGCAGGGCTCAGGGAGCTGCCGGAGCTTGAGGGAGCATCACGAGCTCTCCGGGACTTTTGGGGGGGTGAGGGGGAAATGGGCGCAGAAAGAATGGGCTGTTGGGGCTGTGGTGTTGACTCTTGCCGTGCTGGTGCAAACCCGGGTTAACTCCACTAATCGGAGTGATGGCCAGATGTATGTGAGGCAAATCAGCCTTCCACCCTGGTCCTTACGGAGCAGGGCAGGAAAATATCTGACTGAGCCAGCAAACGAACTGGCTGTCCCTGGGGTGCAGCCCTCAGGCCGGGCTGCCTGTCCCCTCAGCACCGGCTCGGGCAGCGAGAATTCGCTTTTATCCTTTTCCTTTAAACTCTGCTCGTTGGCACGGGGTCTTTCCCTTGCTGGGGGAGTGGGAAGGGCTGTGCCCTGGGAAATGCAGCGATCCGAAGAGAAAGGAGAGAGTTTGTGCCGTGTTATCGGAAGCAGCAGCAGAAGCAGTCACGTCGGGAGCAGCGGCGCGGCTCCCCTTAGCCAACCCTCGAGCCGCTGATCGCAGCAGCGGGCGAGCGCGGCTCCGCGGGCGCGGAGGTGAAGCG